>CM053585.1:352170356-352197438 GCA_028646515.1 Pseudochirops corinnae
GTTTGTATTCTCTGAAGTTCAGGGTGCTGACTTTCCCCCCTGAACTAGATAAATGATATGCTTGATTAAAGTAAGATTGTTAACCCATTTTTGAGTTGCTTTCCTTTAGAAAAGCAGATCTAAGAACCTGTGCTAGTAGCCGCCCTAGGTATGCTAGGGTGCTTGCTGTTACAGAAGTCCTCCAGAGTGTTATGTTGATTCTCTATGGAAAATGTATCAGAGGATATGGATGAGTCACAGAGGACAAGAAAGAAGAGATGGTCTTCAGTCTTCATCATTAGTGGGAATACTTACATCCATGAGATAATAGGTGCATCAATATATTGAAGACATTATTTCTATTAATTTAACTTTCAGATTTAAAAAAATTTTTATGATAAGGTTAATCATACAAACTTTCTTATTGTCAGCCAAAAAAAGAAAAACATAGCTTGGATACAAATTCCACTAAAATTCCTGAAAGATGAAGCAAGGATTAAAAAAAAAGAGTTAAATAATTTTTAAAAATATAAATGAAATGAGAGTACTGGAGGAAAAATTGGAAAATAAATGAGAGTTATGGAAAAAAGAATTGGAAATGGAATAAACAGTTTGGCACAGAAGGTACAAAACCTTGCCAAAGCAATAAGCTTACTGAAAATTAGAATGGATCAAATAGAAACCAATGATTCCATGAGACAACAAGAAATATTACAACAAAGTCAAAAGACTAAAAAAAATAGAAGAAGAAAATGTAAGGCAAAAGCAGTGACCTGGGAAACAGACTGAGGAGAAGAAAATTTAATAATCATTGAAATACCTTATCTCCATGATGGAAAAACAACAACATATAAACATTGTATTTCAAGAAATCTTAAAATTGTCCCGATTTCTTAGAACTAGAGGGAAAAGTGGAAATAGGATCCCCTGGTTATCTCTTGAAAGTAACCTCAAAATGAAAATGTCCAGGAACACTATAGCCAAAATCAAGAGTTTTCAGGTCAAAGAAAAAATTCTCCAAGCAACTATAAAGAAAGAATTCAGGTACTAAGGAACCACAGTTAAGACTGCACATGATTTAAGGAGTCACCACTATAAAAGAGTGGAGATTGTAGAACATACTACAAAAAGCTAAAGATATAGGCTTACAGTCAAGAGTAACTTACCAGCAAAACTAAGTATAATCTAATGGGGGAAAATGGTCTTTAAGAAAATAGAGGATTTGTAAGTATTCCTGATGAAAAATCCAGGGCTGTGTAGAAACTCTGAAGTTCAAATCAAAAACCAAAAAGAGGTGAATGTAAATGAACAATGATAAGGGACAAAACAAGGATAAACTGCTTACATTCTTTTTTTGGTGTGCTCTCTGTGTGTGCATATATACATACGTATGTATGTACATGTGTGTATGTGTATATATACACATTACACACATGCATACATATACAAACATACATATATTTCTCAATTACATGTTAAAACAATTTTTTAGCATTTTCTTAAGGTTTTGACTGCACCAGGGCAGCAGCAATGTCAGAAGAGAGAAGGGGGAATGTATAAAAGATGGTACAAAGTTAAAATAGTTAGATTGGATACAGAGAGTGGGAAAGAGTTCTCACCATCAAGAGTTCTCATCATCAACATATAGGTTATATGCTTAGGTGACTGGAAGGATGGTAGTACCCTCAATGGTAATACAGAAGTTTTGAAAAGGGGGAAAAGAGAAATGAGTAGTTTTGAATCTACTGAATTTATCTATGGAGCCTCTACTTTGAGATGTTCAGTGGGCAGTTGGAAATTAGACTGGGAGTTAGCAGTGAGATCAGGTGTGGGTAAATGGTTTTGAGAATCTTCAACATAGAGATGAAAGTTGAGAGAAGGATGTCCAAGGGAGAAAAAACACTGGAAGTAATGGGTCCAAAGAGACAAAGGATTGACTCTAGTCCATTCTCCTGATTCTCAATGTCCAATTGTCTTTGACAAAACTCACGGGGACCAATCAGGAATTGCTATATCATTTCAGAAAAGTTCTTGTGATATAGCAAGAGGCTAAAGAGAATGCCCCCTCTGTGGGAGGTGCTCCAGCCTAATGGATCAGGAATTTTCTTCATCGCCCCTGTTACACATTTAAATATTACTATTATTATATTAAATATTAAAATTTATAAAATCAAACTGTCTTTTTAAAAATAGAGATTCTAAACCTCTCTATAAAACAACAAAAAAAATGTGATTAATATAGAAAGTCATACACATAGAAATTCATGTGTGTGTATGTGACAGCATAAACATTTTCTACTAAGTGTCTTTGCATAGTTCTAATAGTCTTCAACCACATAGCAAACTACTTTACTGAAAAGTAAAGCCAAAGTAACAACCCGTTAACTAGCTATTCCCATAGAAATAATGTCCCAAGAAGGACATTCCTAAAAAGATCATAATGATTGACTTTTAATAGAAAAGAAAGCAGGCCTTTAAAACCCAGAGCTAAAGGGCTACAAGTAGCTATAACATATCAGGAAATAGATGGATTGGAAATGATTCTATTAGACAGATATTAATAAAGATTTATAACAGTATGAGTGGATATGAAAACATAAAGAAAAAGTCAATACAGTATTTCAAATTTTTACAGTATTTGTACATCACCTATAGTTAGTGTCCTAAGTAACTGGTACAATTTGTAAACTGCAGAATTCAGTAGATTAGGTTCTCATTCTAGCACTGCCAGCAATTGTTAATCTTTGGACCTCATGCCATTCATTCTAGGGTATTAGTTTTCTCATTCGAAAAATGATGGGGGATGGGGGATAGGTGGCGCAGTGAATAGAGCACCAGCTCTGGAGTCAGGAGGAACTGAGTTCAAATCAGGCCTCAGACACTTAACACTTACTAGCCATGTGACCTTGGGCAAGTCACTTAACCCCAATTGCCCTACCTTTCTCCCTCCAAAAAGCAAAAAAAAAATAAAATGATGGGGTTGGATAAGATGGCTTGATGATATATGTAAGGTATTTTCCATCTGTAATAGCCTTCAATATAGCCTGAAATGCTGTTAATGGAAGATTACCTATAGTTGAGAAACTCACTGATATAAATTTATTCAGGTGGTAGAGATTCTCAAAAAATTCACAAAATCTGGTCCCAAGACCTTCACATTTTCATAGCTCATCTCCTATAATATCAAGTTTATCGAATGATAATGTCTATCTTTCAAAGCCTTTTGAATAAATTCATAATTTATGAAAATGAATATATAGAATCGTATCTTATCATTAGCATTTCATCAGTAGTAAAACCAATCTTTCAATAAGTTTTTTTGGTTTGTGTCAAGTGGAAGAAGATGAGCAAAATTGCATTGATTCAGCCTTTTGCCCCACAAAAATAGCCAGGAACAAGTTTGAGAACCACTCTTTCCGCAAAAATAAAATAAACAATAATTTCCCTGCACCACCACCTAGTGGTTATGCACAGTGAAAACGCACTTATTTTTCTATCAGTTATAGAAATAACCAGTAAGTTATTGAAGGAACCTGAAAAATGGCATATTGTGAACAAAAATTCATTTAAATTAGTCTTTACTTCTAAAAGTGAATAAATGCTGATAGCTAGCATTTATATGGCACTTTAAGGCTTGCCCAATTGGATTTTGCCTCCAAATTAAAAATGGGGGAACTTAGGCTGAGAGGTTGTAAGATTTGCTCAGGGTCACACAACTAGTATCTGAGTCAGGATCTGTACTCATCTTCCTGACTCCAAATCCAGGAATCTATTTGCTTTGAACGAAAAAGAATTTATTGTGTACCTCTTATATATCAGGACAATGCTAAGAGCTAGTGATAAAATTGACATCAGTAAACCCTACTTTATTTTCTAAATAAAGGTCAGAGAGTCTACACTTTGGGAACATTCTAAACTCACATTTACATTAACAAAAACTTTAAATGGATGCTTAGATTTTTGTTGTTGTTATATATCCTTCATTTACTGTTCCCTGTTTGCACTAGTAGATCCTACTAGAAAATATACTTTAAGAAACCAATGGGTACCCATTTCTCAGATTCGCAAACCTCCCCATCACAGGGCTTTCACACCTAGAAATCTGACCAATAAAAATTTCCTTGGTTATTAAGTGTAGCAAAAACTAGGACTTTCTTTCTTCCCTTTCCCAGAGTCACATCCCCTGAGGAAATGCATGCTGAAAGATTTGGAAAAGGCATAGCTTTTCTAGGAACATCTCTTTTCTGACAAAGGGCAATTTCAATATTCCTGCCTAGTTGCCTCAGAAAAATTCTTGAGTGCAATATCAGTGCTTCCTCTGGAGAAGTGGGGAAAACCTTTCTCCTCAGTGTTTGAAAGGACAGCAAAATGCACAATATGTGAACCTGGAATTTCACTGTTGGTGATTTTCTTGAAGATGTAAAATTATGGAACTCTGCTCCTTGAACAAGCTTAGGTGAGACCAAAGGTTGGCAGGAGTTAAAAAAAAAAAAAAGGTAATGCCCAAAACCCTTATGAGAGGGAGTCTTTACTCTAGAAATGCATCAAGAAAGCTCTAACTAGGAGAATGTATCCTTTCAGTCATGAAAAACCCTGGAGCCTTTCCTTTTCTTTAGTGGTGGAGACTGAGTAAGACTGTCTGTGGCAGAGTCTGTCCATGTCCCCAGTTCTTCTTGTTTATCTTCTCTCTTGAAGACGACCATGGCACCAGGAAGGTGATGTCCTGACTTGCAAGTGAAATGGATTTAAGTGAGAGAGGGCCGTGCAAAGTCATCAGCCTCACTCTCTCCTCCCTAGCCATCTATGTCTAGTGGCCAGATATAGATACTAGATACCAGTTGTTTGAAGGTACAGAGATCCACAAGAGGAACTCATGAAGAGCTGAAGGACTTACTGTAGAAAGCAATTCCTGATTCTCCCAGCTAGGAGCTACGTAGAACAGGAAGTATGGAAGGGCAAGGTCTTATTCTGCCTCCTAGATGAGTTCTACTACTAGCTGGGAACATATGGGGCAAAGCTTTTGTATTTGTTACTATAGGCAACTTAGACTATCAAAGGAATTTGGGAGATGGTTTCTCACTGGTGGGTATCTGTTGTCTTCCAAGAGTTCTATTTCATTATTTTCCCACCTTTCCATTCACTTTCTCATTTTTAATTTTATTTTTAATTTATTTATAATATTTATATTATAATTATTATGTTATATTATAATTATATGTTTATATATTTCATAATATAAAATTTATAATATTTATAATTTATAATTGTGTGTTTGTAAGTGGGGAGATGGTCTCAGTATCCTAGGCAAAGAGGGGAAGTGATATCAGAAAATACCGGAAAAATCAGGTTTTGTGAATGGTTCTAAGAGTCAAAAGAATGAATAAAGTCCCCAAAGGGTCCTCTGGCCTTCTTTGTCATAAGGCTTTTTTTTTTTTTTTTTTTACATATTTTTTGTTTCAAAATACAAATACCACTAAAGGGGTTAAGAAACACAAATATCCACCAACTGGTCCCCTTAATATGAAATGATTCAATCGTGTCATTGAAGGAATTGGGAGAGACACAAACGCATCAGATTTAAGACAGAATCATAGTGAGAGATGGATAGAGTGCAGGACTTAGACATCTCCATTTATATCCTGCCTCTGATTCCTACTGCCTGCATGACCATACACAAGTCATCCATCTGCTCTTTTTTTTTAATTTGTAAAATGGTTAAAATAACTGCAGTACTTATTTCACAGTGCTGTTGATAATTTACTTTATAAAGCACTCTGTAAACTTTAAAGCACTATGTACTTATGTACACTATGTATACTATGTACTCTTAACAACTAATCAAAACTTATTTACATATGAGGAAACTGAAGCCTAAAGGTACAGTGTCTTGCCTAAAATCACACGGGTAATAAGAAACAGACCTGATAGTTGAACACAGCCCTTCTAACTCCAAATGCTGTGCTCTTGCACTATATTAGAGATGGCTCAGTATCTCAAATATGCTGCTGTCTAGAAGGAAAGGCCTGAGTGAGGACTGGTTGGAGGCAAAATCCAGATAGCCAAACAGTAGAGAAGGAGGTACATAAATGGGTTGAGAAAAGGAAACTCTAGGACTCCATCTTACATTTGAAGACAACTTTCAATTGTGATTATGATCACTGTTTGTTACTGTAGCTCAGCAGTTCTCAACCTGTGGGTTATGTTCAATTTGTAACAATGAAAATACATTCTGCATATCAGATATTTACATTACGATTCATAACAGTAGCAAAATTACAGTTATGAAGTAGCAACGAAAATAATTTTATGGTTGGGGTCACCACAACATGAGGAACTGTATTAAAGGGTCACGGCATTAGGAAGGTTGAGAACCACTGCAGCTTCTTCTTTTACTAATCAATGAGAAACAGCTGTGAGGCATGACTGGGTTAGCAGACCCAGGTTTTACATTTTGCTTTGAATACTTATTCTGAACGGTCACTTCTCTGAAATTCGCCTATCCTCATGTGTAAAATGCCAACAGGAATAATACTCTACCTACCTGGTTGCTTTGAGGAAAATGCTTTGTAAACCCTCAAAGTGCTGTGTAAGTAAAAGCCAACCCAACTCTGGTAGGAGGACAAACTATCTGCTTTGGTTCCTTCAGGACTGTTCAAATCCCAGCTTCTTCTGCAAGAGGCTTTTCCTAGTCCTTCCACCCCAAGGCTAGTGGCTCCCACACAGGTTAGCTCCAGTTTGCTCTTAGTCTCCCTCATTAAAATTTGAGCTTCCTCAGGGCAGGGGATGTTTTGTGTTCTTCTCTGCATCCCCAGCTATAAGCACAGTGCTTGCTCATTTTTGTTGTGGTTCAGTCATGTCTGACTCTTCACGATCCCTTTTGGGGTTTTCTGGGCAGAGAACTTGTTTGCCATTTCCTTTTCCAGCTCATTTTACAGATGAAGAAATTGAGGCAAAGAGAATTAAGTGACCTGCTGAGGATCACACAACTAGAGTCTGAGGTCATATTTGAACTCAGATTTCCTGATGTCAGGCCTGACACTCTATACATGGTGCTACTTGGCTGCCCAATGTAGTATTGCTTAATAAATGCTTGTCGACTGTTTCCCAAAGCAAAATGAACTGAATTGGCAGGTTCTGGTAAGGTTTCTTTTCTCTTTTCTGCTTATTGACAGCCAATAAGTAAAAGATATATTAATGTTACTACCTTTGCTACTACCCTTCTAATCTTGGAAGTTGAAATCATTTTCTTTCTTCAGCAGATTGGTCAAAGAGTGTGGCCCATCTAAATGAAGGCCTTGAGTAGGAATTTAAACTCTTGGATCATAATGTCAGCTTCTCTTTTTTCTTCCTCAACAGTTAACTTTTATAAATTAGTTAACTGGAGATTTTGTAATAATTAAGTTGGTAGCCAATTTAAAAAATACCAAGAGTTATTATTATTGATCAAAATCAAATGATTTCAGGAAAAAGAAGTACTTTTAGGGATTATCTCGTCTACTGCACTTTATGGACAATAAAATATAACTTTAGGGAGACTGAATAACTTACTAAAGGTCACACAAGTAGGGAAGTAGTGTCTGGGTGAGCTACTGAGAGGCAGTGTGTCACTTCAGTGGACAGAGGTAGGATGACCTGGGTTACTTTGTTAGAATGACTTCTTTCCTGGGAGCTATCCAGAGTCCTGGGCAATCTCTACCCTAAACTCTCTGTGCTCCAGTGATCAGAACCTTGTTTCTAACTCAGGGCTTCTTCTTGCCTTTTTCCTTTTTTCCCTTTGATTATGTTTGGAACCAGGTACTTAGGTGGACCCATGCCTTGCCTACCCACAGCTACCCTTTATAGTCAGTCACCTGACTACCTTGACCTTAAAGACAGTTGTTCTTGGGGGACCTCTCTGCATGGTAGTCTATCTCTCTGACAGGTTTCTGACAGAGCACACAATTACTTACAAATAATGCAAATTAATATATACATATATGACATCCATGAAAGGACATACAAGGTAACCTTTGGTACAAGAACCATAGGATTTTAGAAAACGGGCGCACAGAGTGAGAAGAGCTTAAAATATGAGAAAAATTTTAATTCCACTTCCTGTTTGGTGAGGTACATAAATTAGTATACATTTATACATGTATCCAAAAGGTCAGAAAGGGTAATCTCAAGGATAAGAATCACAGAATTTTAGAAAATGAGCAAACAAGGTGAGAAGACATTAGAATTTCTAAGGAAAAATTTAATTCCTTTTCCTGTTTGAATACAGGAAGAGTGAACTACTTGAATTAATGTGCTCTTTCAGTCTCTCTTTACACACACACACACACACACACACACATATACTCACATGTGTGTGAGTATTATATATATGTGTGTATTTTTTTGAGAAACAGACAGGGCAAGCCCAGGGATAAAAGCCATGAAATTTTATAAAATGGTCAAAAAAGGTGAGACAGGCTCACATTCTGGAGGAAATATTTAATTCTACTTCCTGTTTGAAGACAGGATGAGTAAGCGCCACAAGGAAGCTCAGGATGAACCCTGCACCCCAATGTCCAGTAGTCTATTAACTGTAAACCACAAAACACATTTTTCCTTAAAAACACATACAAACACTAAAAGTTTTAAAAAGTACATTTTCAAGCATGTCTGAACTTTGAGTTCCAATTAACAACTACCCTTTGTTATCATTCATTAAAAAGGAGCGTTCCAAAGTCTGAGTGAATTTCAGTCTGAGTTGTGCTTTGAAGTGCTGATACCACCCAAGTAGTGTTTTTCTTCTTTCAATCTTTTCTTCTAAGTTCATACTTTTCTCTTTTTCTAAAAGAGCAGGAAGTTCTTTCCAGTCTTTAATAAAGATAAAGGGGGCCCCCATAGCCTTAAGCAGCTGCAGGGGAGTGCTAGAAGAGGTGGACGCATTCCCACAATTGCCTGGTGTCATCACATCTTCCACAACAGGAATGGAGCCATAGGAACAAGCCTCATAAATTCGGTAACATTCAGTGTTTACTCCTACAGGGCACAATGTGAGATCGCTCTGCAGTAAAGCATCTTGATAGTTCTTCAAACTTTCATTTGTTTCTTGAGGCTTCCACCTAGAAAATAAGAAAAGGAATGTGAATTCCCATTCCATACTAATTCTGTTCTTCAGAAAAAAAGATTATACCTTAACATCAAGAATTATAAATGTTTAAAAAATAATATGTTAGAAAATCAGAAAATAAAAATCTTATCTAAAAAGAACTAAAAGCACTGAGACTTGTTGATGTATAAGTTCATAATAAAAAAGCAAAATTTTGAGGCTACCACTGCAGATATTACAATTACCAATCTTTTTATCCAATAGCTTTCTAAAAACCCTTATGGCTAATATTTAAATATATTTTTCCCATTTTCCCCTCATAACTGATTTAAATAGCATTGTACTATCCATATATAATACTAAATTTATTTGAAAAGTTGAAGTGGGACTAGACTTTGATAGTGTGGAACAAAATATCTACTAAAGTAATTTTAATTAAAACCTCCTGAAGGGCTGTGATCAGGAGTACAATAATAAAATTTTTCTGGCTGAATTCTACTGAAAGATTTTTTTACAAAGAAGAGACTCAAACAATGCAACTCCAAATTCCTACATAAACAAATCTTTTTAAAAAATGATTCTAAAATTTTTCAAATGAAAATCTTACATTGATATTCATGGAATGTTTTGGGTTTTTCTGCCTTAAAATATTTATTCATGGACTGCTATGCAAAAAATATGAGATGTTCCACAATTCTTGGAATAACAACATTTGTTTGACACTTATGATGTGTTAAGTGAAGCAACCAGAAGTTTGGTCTATCAGTTTTTTCCCCCTCCTATGTTTGCTGATCACTCCCATCCTTCTTTTCCCAATTACAAGGTGCTGGTGGCACTGAGTTCACAGAAGCTGTGAGGGAACTGATGTAGTGCCAGCTACAGAATCCTGAAATAGCACAATGAATGCCAATGAGATAGATGAACACCACATCTTTACTACATCTCAAGGACGTCAAATCAACCTAGCAAATGCCACTAAGTCAAGCTCCAGCAAATGGTTTTGTCTTTGACTGCCAGTATTATTCCAAGACCCCCTGACGGAGCTTCTGCCCACCTTAAGGTCCTATCTTGTCTCTGGAAGATGCCCCTACAAGTTTTAGATACTGCCATACTTTCTACAGGTAAACTATACTGAGAGTGCAGCAATTATCTCTTGTGGACTTTCCATGAATGCTCCAGGCTAACAAGGCCTTTTGCCTGACTTTGGTAAACCAATGGAATATGCAAAGGAAACAGAACTCACTCTCCTCTGGCTGTAATCCAGCATAATTTGTTGTTTTCATCGTGTTTCAAAATGTCCATAAGAGTCTCCCTGGATGAATTTTTATAAATGGTTCCTAAGAAATTACATAAGAATGGTCTCTCATCATGCAACAAGGACCAACTAGGTTCTACCACAGGAAAATTTCTGTATCTATAAAAATAAATATACAAATTAGTGCATAATATATCGTACCATTTTGCATTTCAATACTGAGGAATGAAATGTGGATTGAAAGATTAGGAATTATTTTTGTACATAATCTGAATTGTCATTTCTTACGAACCAACTGTTGATAAATAATCTTTCTAACAAATTTGTTTACAAATATTAATAGATATTATTATATAACTATAAAATATGTTGATATCAGTATAATTATATATAAATATTAATGACAGCTACTTCTGTATTAGATTATCTACCTAAGGTGCATCTGTATTCTCCTTTCATACTCCCCATTACTAATCTGCATTTGTTGTGTAAGTTGCATTCAAAGTTTTGCAACAACGACTTGCACATAATCCCAACATGATGGCTGACAAGGAGGTTTAGACACCCAGACCAACAGTTTTCAAACCTTTGTATACAAGGCCTCCCTTTCCAGGTTTTTACAATATTCTACAGACATGGCAATAGTTGTACTGCTAGTATGTATAAATTAAAAGTACATTATCATAAGCAGCATTCACTTTTAAATTAACTTGTAGTTTGTTAATCACAATGGCATTTGAAAAAACAGTAATATCTATCCATTTGATATTATTCAGTCAATAGAAGGCATTTTGCTTTTTACATTATGTCATACTGAGTATTTTGTTGGAGCTTAAATAAAGAAAACAAGAGTGGTACACGGTGTGTACAAGGATTTAAAATAATGACAATGCAAGCCTGTGGAGTGGGGTCTACCAGTTGGGAATCACTGGTCCAGACCAACTCTCTCAATTTACAGAAGAGGAAACTGAGTATGAGAGAGGTTAAGTGACCTGCCCAGGGCCAAAGAACTAGAAACAGAATAGGAAGAAGCAGATTTTCCAGCCGGTATTCTTTCTACCACACTCCTCCTCCAAACAATAATAAGCAAGTCTTTCTGCTGGTTAATCTAGTTTTTAAAAAATTGATACCAACAAAAAGAACCATCTAAGATGATTTTCGGATAGACTCCTTACCCCTCAAGGAAAATAACAGAACCCTGTTGCATATTGCTAATGTGGATTAGGATAAACCTGGGATAAATCATATTTTTAAAACCTAACAAGCCTGGTATAATATATGATTAAGCATTATCTTATATGACTGGTTAACAGGAATTCCCACATTACAACATAATACCCACTATACTAATATAGTCTCTTAGTACTGTGCTTTATTAGTTATATTGTATTAGATTTTTAAAATTTTTAAGTATTTTTAAGTTTTGAGTTCAAATTTCTCTCTCTCCCTCCTATCCTCCCCTTCCCCTCTCTTAAGATGGTAAGCAACCAGATACAGGTTATACATGTGCTTCTATAAATTTTACCTGTCCCTAGTGACCACGGACAGATAACTAATTTTTCTGTTCTGAAAAATCTTTTTAAACAAAGTTGATTCCATAATCTTCCTTTTAATGGCATAGAAATTAAATTGTTCAATTCCGAAAGAAAATGCAATTACATTTTATACTTACGTGGCTACCCCTAAGGGCCACTGGAAAACATCATCTTCATTAATCCAAGGGCTATCATAGATTACAAAAAGTAGTTCCACAAAGCCTCCATTTTTTTTAAGATATGGATTAATCCATTTGTTATTGCAACGTTCATTTCCAAGTAAGACAACAGCAACATGCTGGAGTTTCCGAGCTTCCACCAAAGTTTTTGTATAGAGTAACCACTGTGTGGCGAAAGAGATCTTTGTGTCTTCTCTTCCATTTAAAACAAGCACCACATTATCCACCTCAACTGAAAAGTATCCTGGAAGTAAGGCTGGACCAGTGATGAAGCTGTAACATTGGAACAAAGGAACTTGACATCGGGATATGTTAAGACATTTAATCTTCATTGCAAATCTTGTCAAAATTCTGCCCAATTCTTTAAGGAAGAATACCATATTGCTAGCAGGCACACACCTCAAAAAGATCAAGGAAAAAGGAAAAGGACCCACGTGTACAAAAATATTTGTAGTAGCTCTTTGCATAGTACCAAAGGGGGGGGGGATCCTCCTACTGGGAAGCAGTCAAATTATGGCATATGAATGTAAGGAATATTATTGTACCATAAGAAATGGTGAAAAGGTCAGTTTCAGAGGAAACTAGTTAGAACTCTAGGTAGAGGGAAATGAGTACAACTAAAAAAACCTTTCATATTGTGACACCATTCTAAAACTCTGATCAGTGCAACCCATGGGTCCAGAAGACTGGAGATGAAACACACTACTCCTCTCTTGCCAGGGAGATGATGAACTTAAAGTATAGAGACAGACGTATTTTCAGGCATGGCCAATGTGAGAGTCTGTTTTGCAGGACTATTCCTTTTTACAATTTTATTTTTCATATATTTTTGTTGTTGTTCATGGGGAGGAGTGGAGATGATGGCAAGGACAGATTATAAATGCATGCAAAAATAAACAAATCTATTTTAAAGTATGTGAAGGAGGCATGTACTCTAAGAGGGTCTTTAACTGACTAGTCTCTAACCATTTCTGTCTGGCTGAAGGTGGATGCATATGTGAAGGAGGGAGGCTGTGAGGCCAGGAACAATAAAAATAATTAATACTTATAGAGCACTTGTTTTGTGTCAGGCACCGGCTAAGTGTTCTATAACTATTATCTCATTTGATCTTCACAACAACTCCGGGAGGTCAGTGTAGCACCAATGCAATATTCACAACACCAATGGTCATTATAAATATGATGGCGTAGTACTCCATGACAAAATGTAACAGACTCTCCACATATAAGACAGAAGCAAAATATTTATTCAGACACCAGAAAACCAAATCTCAAAACCAATAAGCTGATTCCATCATTAGCAGAAGTTAATAAGCCATAACAGCACAGAAAGCTACAGCATCCTTTAGCCTTCCCACAAACCAACATTTACTCACAAGCCTGTCTCCCTCAGATGCATTCTCTCCTCCCCCAAGTCTAGCTGCTCTGACTCCCAGCTTCCTGTGGGCTCTGCTCCACCCTTCAGCAAACTTTTCCCAACACAGGCTCCATGTGATTACATTCAGCCTACTAGAGGGCAGGGTATTTCTTCAAAGCAGGGAAGAACTTCAAATTCCCTTAGATCTATTAAGGTGCAGAGAAGATCTTTAAATTCCCATTACCATTACAGTTTAATTGCTATTATTTATCTACATTTTACAGTTGAGAAAACTGAGCACAGAGAGGTTAAGCAACTTGCCCAAGGTTACCCAGTTAGTAAGTGTCTGAGGCTGGATTTGAACCCAGGTCTTCCTGACTCCAGGTCCAATGTTCTAGCCACTGTACCACCTGTGAGAGCAAGGTCATGGTGCAGCCTTGTGGCTCAAGGGGATGATGACTTTGAGAAGGCTCTGTGTATTCAAGTGAGAGTGTCACTTAAAGCAGTGAGACTCAGGGATCTTAAAAGTGATTCTCTCTACCTCTTTACAAGCCACTTTCCTCAGACCTTGATGCTTGAAATCCTTGCAAACTGTATTGGGTGTGTGTGTGTGTGTGTGTGTATGTGTGTGCGCGCATGTGTGTGCATGCACAGGGGCACGTTGGCACTTATTGGCCCTCAAATGAACAGTTGACTATGACTCATCTGATAGGGATAATTGCTTTAGAGGCCAGCCTTTAGACTCACATACACATACCAATTGTGACTTTACTCACCAATCAATTTTACTTAATATAGTTTGAGGGGAAAAATAGAACTTAGGTCAAGAAACTGCTGGAGTTTTTGCTCATATATATAATGTAAATAATCTGCCTCAGATGTGGAGAGGCTGTCACCTGCCCTTGAGCACAGAGAGATTATGTATCTGAGGCAGACATCTCAGTCCATCTGATTTCAGAACCAGTCACCTAGTCACCATTCCATTCTGCCTTTCAATTGGGCACTTGCTTATAGAAACAGTTATCACATACAATTAAAAAAATTTTAGCACAAATAAACAATGAATGTATGTTCCTGTGGAATTTGTGCATACATATCCTGATGTGCCTATATATTAGCATTATATACCTATATGGTACATAATGTCTATAAGTATACACAGGGTCAGGACCATGTTGTGGTTTGGTTATATACCTTATCTAATATAACCCAGAAAGGGAAAACAGGAACAGCTCAATAATTCTGTATTTGCAGAATTTTTAGCTAATGTGACATACCTTTCTGTGAGACTAAAGATAGTTGTAAAAAAGGTTAAAAATATTTACTATTACTGATCTAATTAACATCTTAGCCCTAGTCTTAACCACCAAGTTATTTTGTAGAATACACTTTTATTCCATTTTTTCTAAAAGAATAATTGTAAGGATATTTACCTACTAATATTTAACTTTTAACTAAATAAGATAAAGATATGCTACACTAGGTCTTGGAATGAAGTAAGGAAGGAAACAAAGAAAAATGGATTTGTAGAAAATAAACTGAAAACAATCTGGTTCTTAAGTTACATGAAAGGTATGATTGCTTTGTCTACCAAGGAACATGTATATCATGGAAGATGTTTTTATATGCATATAACAAAAAATTAATTTATTCATTTCTTACTGGTATTAACTACCGATGAATACACTAGTATTTTTTCCTTTTTTTCCTCCCAAATGACCATAGAAAACTGCCAGAACAACGAATTTTATTAACAAGTTTCCAGTAAAAGTGTAGGGGAAAAGCAAATTCAACTTACAACTAGAGCAGTGGTTCTCAACCTTCATAATGCCACCCTTTAATACTCATATGTGGGTATATTTGCATGTGGGCAGACCTGCCTGGAGATGGATAGGAGAGGGGTGTCTCGGTTCCTAAGACCATCGGAAATATGTGTTTTCCAATGATCTTAGGCAACCCCTGTGACCCCTGTGAAAGGGTTGTTTGACCCCCAAAGGGGTTGTGGCCCACAGGTTGAGAACCCCTGATCTAGAGTAAAAAAATGGATATACATAAATAATGAAAATTTGGAAATTAAGAAGCTATGTAAAGGAAAGAATGGAGATTTTGTTATAACCAGCTAGGTTACTATAACAATCAAAAAGTACTTGCCGAATCCATACTATGCCTTTGGTACTGTGGAAGGTATGGAATGAGAAATGACAAGAGAGACAGCTTCAGCAAAATCTTGGAAGACTGCTATGAACTGAAACAGAGTGAAGTGAGTAGAAACAAGAGAACAATTTACATAGTAATATTATAAAGAAAAAACTTTAAAAGAATTAAGAATTCTGATGTACACAATGATCAATCATGCCAATGAATGATAATGGATCACATTCCCTATCTCTTGACAGCAGGGTGATAGACGCAAAATAGAGAATGACGTATAAATTCTTGGACATGGTAAGCATAGATTTGTTTTGTTTATTTGTCACAAGAATTGCGTTTTTCTTTTTCTAAACTGGGGCAGGGAGGAGAGGGCTAATAACAGTGTTTCCCTAAAAAGAGAGTGTAGAAACATTTTAAAAGTGAGCAGAAGAGAAGAGAAGGAAGTTCAATGAGAAACTTAGACAAGTAGGACAAATTTGAAAGTAACAAGTTGAATTTATAATGTATTTTTTAAAGCAAACTGCAATGATTTGTGGTTTTACATAAAATCCTCTTTTTCTGTTCTACTTTTTTTGTGTTCATAAAACTCAGATGAAAAAAAAAAACAAAAATAAAAGATATAGTCCTTGAATTCAAAGAGGGTACAATCTAGTGGAAAGACAAAAATCAACAGATATGAAGTAAGAATATACAATTAAGTGAGAAGTGATGGCTTGCGTCATAAGTGTTGTAGTTCTAATAAGTGGGGAATCAATGAGAATTGGCCAGGACATGGGGCATTGGAGAGGACATTCCAGGAAAAGGAAAGTGAACAAGGAAAATGTGAGTCAGCAATGAGACCAATCTAGTTAGAAAGCAGTCCCAGAGGAAGCAGAAAATGGAGTTGAGTAGGGAGAAGATGGAATATTATGAAAAGTAAAACCAAGTAGAGGTTTTATCTAGCTTCAATATGAAAAAGAGAAGAGTCAAAGATGGCTTTATTTTTTTCAGTCCTACCGAGATGACTGAAAGAATGTTGGTACAATTTACATAGAGGCTGAGGGGCATATGCTGAAATATTAAGCTTGGAACATGCCAAGTCTGACCTTAAGCCATAAATACATTTATTATAAATTCAGGAAGTTTCAAACTTCTTTTTTTCTTATTCTTAGTACAATATTGATGTTCAGAGAATAGAAAAAGGAAGATGTAGCTATCCAAAATATCCTTAAGTAATCTGAATTTAGGGAGCTTATAATTAACTTAAATTTGGGATGTACTCAGAATGAGAAAAATGAAACCTTAGAAAAGGGAATTTTAAAATCTACAAAACAGAAAACCTGAGTGTTGACATTTTTAGAATAAACAAAAATTCACAGTTATAGATACTAAGGTGGAAGGTTATTTTTTTTTATTTTTTAAAATTAATTGATTTATTTACTTTTAGTTTACAAGATTCAGTTCCACAATCCCTTGAGTTTCAAATTTTCTCCCCTCCCTCTCCGTCCTTCCTTCCCCCCCATGGCAGCATGCAAGCAAGTGTAGGATCTTCAAATACTTTCACACTGGACATTAGTCTGGTTGTATAGAAGGGTTGCGACCAATGGAGTGAACAATGGGAAAGAAGAAACAAAGCCAAACATGGAAAAGAACGATAGCATGTAGATTGCTTCAGTCTCCATTTAAACTCTGTTCTTTCTAGATCTTTCTCTGAATGTAGACATCTCAGATGGTTATTTTTTAAAAAAATAATTTAAGAAAAAAATGTTACATCTTACTTTGGGATACAGACTGGAGCTGTATTATTTCATTGGTAGAGGGTATTCTATGCGTAAGGAAATTCCCTCTTCCAATGCAGGGTGGAATCTTCTCTGCATGTTATCATCTTAGAGAGTTGCCGAGATCCAGAACATTTAGAAATTAAATTATTTGCCTCATTCACACAGGTAGTATGTGTCACAGGGGAGCTTAAACTCAGGTCTTCTTGGCTTCAAGGCTAGCTCCTTATCTATTATACCATATTATCTCTATTACTTTTAACAACAGCATTCAAAAAAAAAATTAAATGTCAGAATGTCCTGGGAACCTTTCAACATAAAGACTCTGAATAACTACATAGCTATATTTGCACAGGAAGGCAACCAATGGCCAGCCAATTTCCCACAGTTTCTCAGTTAAAATATCTACAGTTCAGCAACTGGAAAACTTTTGTAAAAATTTAATTCATTTCTTAGCTATAGCTAGTAACTAGCCAAACTATTTAAAATCACTGAATTTTAAAGGACAGTAAAATTAAAACCAAACTCAAAAGAAATTTTAAATCAATTCATGAGAAAGGACTGGAAAAGTGAAATGTGACTGAAAGGTGAATTTCACAGCTTAGCTCCTGGCAGTTCCCCACAGTCTTTCCACTTTTTAGATCAATGCATCACTTTTGGTTGCTGTTTTCTGTTCATCCTTGGTTCTCATGCTTGGAGCCCTGGCCTAGCTCTCTAGTCCCTGAACTAGTTCCCCCAGTTCCAAAGTTCTAGGTAATTCCACGTCCTAGGCTCTCCCTATTCTAGTTTTTGTCTCCATGGCTAGGAAACTGAGGTAAAAACTCAAATACCTCTTTTATCCACAAATCCCCTTCCCCATGTCCACAAAAGGAAGAAATTTAAACGAAAAAAACCCATGACTTTACATAATTTTTGCTTATTAAATTTGCAGATGACATGAAGCTGGAAGGGATAACTAACAAGTCAGATGGCAGAATAAGGATCCCAAAAGATTATAACACACTATAACAATGAGTCAAATCTAATTATATGGATCGCTGTAAAATTTTATTTTAAAACATATATTTCTGCACAGTTACAGGATAAGGGAGGAATGCGTAAACAACAGTTCATGCGAAAAAAAAGTAGCAAACTGCAAATGATCCAAAAGCCCAACAATGGAACAGTTTATATTTTAAATCCTTGTTTTCCCAAAGTTGCTGTTCTTTTAGAAATTATGTTCTAAGTCAGCCAGGGAAACATCTGCTTAATTTACCCTAAGAGAAAAAAAAAACAGTGCCCCGACAGACCATTTACAGGAATTCCTCTTAACATGGGCATGCCAGACTCCTTGTTTGGGATATGCTTTCAGGATACATTCTGCCCCACCAAGTCAACCGCTTTTTTGTCATTGACAAACATAGCAGAATCTGCTATTTCTTCAACTTTCAGTCAACTGTATGACTCTAAAGATGTGGCTTAATGTAGACCAATCATTTGCAAAAGCCTAGCTTTTCCCGAGAGCGACAGCTAGGTGGCACAGTGCTGGGTCTGAAGTTGGAAAGACTCATCTTCCTGAATTCAAATCTGGCCTCTGACAGTTACTAGCTGTGTGACCCTGGGCAAGTCACTTAATTTTGTTTGCTTCAGTGTCTCATCTGTCAAATGAGCTGGAAAAGGAAATGGCAAGCCACTCCACTATCTTTGCCAGGAAAACCCCAAGTGGGGTCACAAAGAATAGGACATGATTGAATGAAGGTTGTTCCCTTCTCATATTTTCAAAGATGACTTTGATATTTATGTAGAACACCTTTTAAAAAAATTATTTAGTTATTTGTTTACTTTTAGTTTACAACACTCAGTTCCACCAGCTTTTGAGTTCCAAATTTTCTCCCCTCCCTCTCCTCTCCTCTCTCTCTCTATGGCAGCATGCAATCTGATATAGGTTCCAATGTAGAACATCTTTACAGTGATTTATAAATATGAGAAAATAAGTATGCAGGTCAGTACCTATTAATGTCTTTTTCAGTAAGAATATTATTGATCATTTTTTTCTATCCTTTTAGAATCTCCATGACATAGTATAAAATAATCACTTAATACTCTAGAAATTGTCACCACCTGCACCAGTTCTTTCCTTGATCTGATCCAACCATTCTTTTCAACTTTTTATTTTAAGTGATCTTTCCACTTCCTTGTAGACCATTCTAGGGCCTGAAGTATCAGGGTTCAAAAGTGGAGTTCCAGGATGACTGGTGATGAAAATGGAAATAAAAGCTGTTGATTTCTTACCAGTGTTTTCTAGAAATACCCTTGGAGCAATGTTAGTTTAGTTGAGTCTCACACTGAATGGTCTTTAGACTTGTTTTTTACTCCCCTCCTTTTCATTATTTTGAACTGCAATGGGGTTGAGGTAAGGCAATTTGACTGGTATGGTACACTCTCAAGTGAAGAAATTCTGCATCTTATAATCACAGAAAGGTGAAGTAATTTGCTCAGGGTTATAGAGCCAATATGTGTCAGAAACTGAACCCAGATATTCCTGGCTCTAAGGCCACCTCTATGTTCATTAACACAACATTGCAATACCATGCATAAACTGCCATGATCCCATACAGTTTTACAAATGAGTTTGTTCTCTAAACTGTGTTTCCCTTAGCTGCCAGTTCCCTCTACTTAGGACGGTGATCAAAAAGCTAAAATAGTTTTCAGCCAGCTCTTCTGGCTTCCTTTTTGGGGTGACTGTGTTAATTGATAACTTTTTTAGGAAATGTTGGTAAGATCCACATTTTTGCTTCCTCCACCATTTCCTATTTTCTAGCACTGCTGCCTTGTCTGAATAGACTTATTTCAAGTCATTGCATTTATAAGCAGTGTCTTATTACTGAGATCTTTTGCCTTAGGCCTATTCCTAATGACCCTGGAATGAGCCAATTCTATGATGTAATCCATAATAAAGCACACATGTGGCTTTTAGGGCACTATCTTCAACAGACAGTAACAGTTAAATGATTTTTACAGAAACTCCTTACACTGATACAGATAGCATACTTATCTCTATCACTTAATTTTAGTCAACTTGGGCATTGAGAAGAGTCATAGCCAGTATATGTCAGAGTTAAGACTCAAATCCAAGTAGTACTGACTCTGACACAGGCTCTCTATTCTATATGTTATGTGAACTTTCTTCTTTTTTCTTTCTTTTTCTTTTTTTGTTAATTCATCAAATATAATGTCTTTAAGTAGAGGAAAATATTAAACAGAATTCATTCTATAATTCTCCTTCATGCTATGGCTGGTGAGTACCTTGGAGGATATGTTACATGGGTATCTTCAATATTTGTATGACTAGCTTTATCACAAGTCTGCTCAACCCAGGAAAAGTTGTGTCAGGTGGAAAATGCTATGTTCAAACAAGCTCTGATTGGTGAAGCCATCAGAGGAGCTGTCTAGCTGCTCTTTTTTTTATTTCTTATAAATTGAATTTCATGCTACTCCTCTTCCTGTAGACTTGTAAAACACTGAATAAAATACACTTTAGCACTTTGATAGTAAGATTGAACTGTGCTGAAAGGAGAGGTTGAAAAGGTAGAGTCTTCTGTCTAGACTTCAGACAGCTGAGGTCTGTTGTGTGTTTTCTTCAATTTTCTTCAATTTTCTCTTCAATTCTTCAATTTTCTTCAATTTGTTTGATACTAAACTGAGAAGAATTTTGTCTGACAGGTAGGAAGAGAATCTTGACAGAGAAGTATCATAAAAATCCAGGAGGAGAATATGCAGAAGAAGGGGATGATCTATAGTATCAAATTTTGCAGAAAAGTAAAGATGGAAAAAGTACTGAAAAAATACCATGAGATTTGCAATTAGCATGTCACTAGTAACTTGAGGGAGAAGTTTTAGATAAGTGATGAGGTTTAAAGCAAGACAAACGATTGTGAAATGATCAAAAGGCAAGAAGTGCTAGCAATGAGTATAAATATATTTTTCCTTTTGGATTTTGGTTGTGAAAGGTAGAAGAGTAATTAGGTTAAGGGGATAGTAGGATCAAGTGAAGGTTTTCAAGGGAGGTGGGGGATGATCTGGGCATGTATATAGGCAGTAGGAAAAGAGTTGATGGAGGAGAGATTAAAAAATCAGGTAGAGAGGGATGGTCAAAAGAAAAAATTACAGAGGAGAGTTAAGAGTACAAAGAGTTGAGTGTTTTGGAGAAGCTTTCTCTAAGAATGAAGCAAAAGAGGAGAGAATTGGGAATGATGCTGATGTGGTTTGGAGCGTAGCATGTTTACTTCCCCAAGGAGATCCTGTGAATCATCTCTGCATGTTTATGCAACTTTGTTTTGTCTTCTCATTTTATTTATCATGGGAATGCCAATACTGATGTGGCTCAATTTTTCCAATAGTAGGTTGACTGTTTGACACTAGACGAAAGTTTGTAGTACCAATAGTTAAGGCAGAGAGATGTTCTACTTCCTTTCTGCCAATCTTCTACGGTCACTATTGAAGATCAGGACTGAGGGCCTTTACATCTTTTTCTTTATTTCAAAGGCTGTCATGCCATGACCCTGCCTATAAAGGTACTGAGTTGTCTTTGTTTATTTTCACATTCCCTTGTTCTCTTTCTCAGTGGCTTTATTTCAACTGACTTAATTCCTGCCTTTCAGTTTTTTCAATTTATTGACATTCTAAAGTCTTACATTATAATATTCTATGCTTTTGGTCATTCTTCACAATCCCTATACTTAGTTATTTTTCTTTTTTTCTTTTTGCTTTTTGGAGGGGGAAGGCAGGGCAACTGGGGTTAAGTGACTTGCCCAAGATCACACAGCTAGTAAGTGTTAAGTGTCTAAGGCCCCGAACTCAGGTCCTCCTGACTCCAGGGCCAGTGCTCTATTCACTGTGCCACCTAGCCGCCTCTACTTAGTTATTTTTAAAGTGCTACTGGTGCCCTTTACTTTATATTACATTCATTTCTAAATACGCCCCTCCTCTTTTCTTACTCAGAATGTTCCCTTGTAACAAAGATGAAAATAGCAGCAACAACAGAGTAGAAACAGTTCAGCAAAATCAACCCGCACACCCACTGTGCTCAGACAGCACAGGCTCCATTCCCAGCTTTCAACAAGAAGTAGAAGCACTTTTTCTATCTCTTATCTGGGGCAAAGTTTGTCCTTGATAGCTATGACCCCAGACTTCAAAGATCTGCATTTGTGATGTAAGCACATTCAGAGGCATGGATAAATTAGATAAATCAGGCGAAGAAGGAATTAGAAAGGTCTTTTCACATATAAAACTGTATTTCTAATCTCAGCTATGGTAATTGCAAGATGCTGCAATGCTCCAATGAGATAAAAAAAATATTTTTCTCAAAACTGTTGTCTGTATTTTTTCTAAAACAACTATTTTTCTCTTACATTTCTTCAAATGTGGAAAAAAAAAACCCTATGTTTATAAGCCTGATAGCTTTTTCCCCACTTATTTGACTCTAGTCTTTCCCTGTTTAAATGTGCTCATTCTCTGTGGTCATTCAATCTCCATATCTTGGTCAATTAACTGGCCAAGTCTCATGAACTCTATTGCCTATCATCTCTTGTGCTTACTCCTCACTCTACTCACACGGCTCCTAACCCACTTAGATCCTCATCACTTACAGGCCTCCCTAGTTTCAGCCTCCAACTTCATTAATGGATCTGCTTATACAACCACAACACAGGTGTGACCGTGCTACTTCCCTGACCAGAAATCTTCACTGGCTCTCTATGGCCTCTAGAGTCTAGGATAAAACACAGTCTTCAGCCTCCATCTGAACTGCTCTGCTCTCTGGCTCCCCCTACTGTCCCAGACACATTACATTACTTCTCTGTATTCAAACTTTCCTGCCCAACTGAACCACTAGCAGTTCCCTAAACAAGACATTCTGCCTTTTGTCTTTGCATCTTGGCACAGGCTGCCTGTCCCCTTGGCCTAGACAATACCCTCCCTTTTTATAATCACCAGCTTCCTTCCTGAAGGCTCAGTTCTGGTGCTACCACCTCTGTGAAAACTTTGCTGATGTCAGTTGTTAAAGAGTTCTCTCCTATACTTACTTAACGGCATGTAAGAAGCACAAAATCCTGGAGGACAAAGAACAGACTTATTTTTGTCTTTGTGTTCCCAGCACCTAACACAGTTACACATATTAGGAACTTAATGAATATTTGTTAATTGAATTAAATAATTCATTTGTACTTTTTCACAAGCTTTTAGTGCCTGTCTTGGTAACTCTTGCTTCTAAGGGTCAAAAGAATATTCCTGCTGTAAATGTGATACCTTCATTTTGTTTAATTTTTCTCCAGTAATTTAACACCCTAAGCTTTTTCCCTCCAAGGTTTCCTTTTTCAGTTTCCAAAGTTCTTTGCATATAACACAAAATTTAAACTTCTTTGTTCAAAGCAATTCATGATGTTGACATGCTTTGACCTATTTTTTCCCCTTCCATTTCCTTGAATTGAAGAAATTGAAATTTGCTCCATACATATTATTTCCTAGCTGTAACAACAAAGGACAGCCAACCTTCACTGAGCAGTTTTAGTACTACTAGATTAAAGTATTTTTAAAAAAAGATATTCACAAGAAAGAGAAATGAGTCTGACATACATATTAGAACACTATAAAAAGATGAAGCCTGATCATCCAATATTTTCAAGGTCATATAATCTCAGTTCTACAAGACCGAATTCAATATAAGCATTCAACAGCCTCTTAAAAGTAAAACATACAGAGCACTATGTTAGGCACTGGGGGAAGACAGAAAGTTTAACTGAGATATAAACCTTTCCTTCATGTACTTTATGGTCTTATAGGTTGCTAAGAAAGATACATAATTATAATTGTATATACATACAATATCACAAAGCAAAGTGCTACATGAGATCCAAGGGCATTTATTGTCATTGGAGAGAGAAAAAGAAAATGGTAGGTAGGTATTTCCTAAATGTTAGCTTAATTGGATTGAAATAAATTGAATGTCCATACTGATGTGAGTCCATTCCTCTGAATGTATGTCAATTCATAGGTTATTGGATAAGTATCTCAATTAGAGCTGATGGTCTAAAGGACTTACCCTTAGTACCCTCTGCCTCTTTTTGTGTAATTCGACTTTCATCAATGCACAAACCGAAGCTAAGGAAAGGGAGGAAGATATTATAGAGGACTCTGCCCTTAGACAGGCTGGACCCTGGAAAAGTAGAACTAGTTTGGGATCATATGTAAAGTTCTTCCAGAAGGAATATCCACTAAGGCTTGTACTCTTCTGCTACAAACTTTCAGAACTAAGGACCACCCTGGTACCTCTGACTCACCAGAGAAAAAGTCTTTTTTAGAGGGATCCTCTTAAACACCACCTGGAAGGAAAGATTCCCTTCCTCTTCAACCATGGCACTACAGAGTAATATTCTCTTATGAGAATTAATGAACATTGTCCAGTTCTTTGACATTATTAAAATAAGAATGCCACAAATTTTAAGAGTCTATATAGAGTGGCATAGGAGATTCCTATTCCAATTTATAAGAATAAATGGGTGGTTATCAATTCTTCAGACCCAAAGCCAGGAGAGTTAACATGTTGGACGACAGACTTGGGGTCAAAAAAAGATCCTGATAGACTAGAGTGATAGGCTATCTCTATGATTAACTGTAACTGAAATAAATGCAAAGACCTACTTCAGGTTAAAAAAAAAATCAACTGAAAAAGTAAGATTGGGAAGAAATGGTAAGAAAACCATTCAGTTTAAATAGACCTATGAGTTTTCATGAACTGCAAACTCAGTATGCATTAAGAGCATGACAATGCAGATAAGAAGGGGAATATAAGGTGAAGATAAGGAACGTGGGTATGAAATATAGATAAAGAAAATTAAAATTTTATAGCTACCTTGTACCCAAATTTAACAAAAAGTCTGAAGCTTTTAAAGTGAGATTATTTTGAAAAGATACACATGGACAAAATCTTTTAGGAATAAAAAAGCATAGAATAAAGACTTTAACTGGCAATAAAAATTAAAGTAACATTAAGTATTTAACTATAATTACTTCTTGATATTGGTGAGGAAGAAATAGAAAACTAACAAAAAAAGGATATTTGGCTCACATTTTCCCAAACAATACAATTTTTGCTGAATTCTTTTGAGTGAAGAATTACAGAACTTTCTTCATTTTAAAATCTTCCATGAATAAAACAAAATTCCTATAAAGTCATGGATAAGGAAAAAAACTCAAATAAAAATATTTGTTTTACTGAATATAAAGGAATAATGTGGTTTCCTCTGAGTACCATAACTCAATGTTCCAAACCTTTTCAATCATCTAATAAAGTTCATGTATAAAACAATTTTTTAACAATCAAGGTCTCAGAATGTTAGTAACAGTCTTCATACTGATTTATTTGGTTTAAAAAATCAACATGATTGTAATAATGGGACAAAAATAAAGAATTCCACATTAACCTCAAAAGCATCTAGGTTAAAATACTCTGCCAATAAAAACATACCTTCCCCATCTCTACCCTCTTAGAAGCCCCTAAAGATTCAACATTACAATATCTAAAGCTCAAGGTATGCTTTTTACATAGTCAAGATACATCTTTAAAACGCAACAGGCATATGTGATCATATTTTGCAACATGCAACATGCAAAGTACTTTGGGATTTATTTAGTGTAATTTTGTCTTGTCAAAGTTAATTGGTAATTTAAAAATTACTGGCGTTTTAAAAATTCTTAACAAAATGTCCAAGGACACCATTTTAAACATTAATTTGTTATCCAGGAAGTCTACTTCCCTCTTCTTTACAGTAAGTAGATTGAATTAAAATTAATTTAAGTAAATATATTTCTCTCTAACCTACTCTGTTCCTGCTTAGAAAACAAATAGTGCTGTAACACAATTAAAAGTTAAAAGATTGCACAATTAGTACCTGAAATATGTTCTTCCTGCTTTTAAGTTTCCTTCTCTCCACTGAGCAGTGACATCCGCAGGTTCAAGTAGGCCTTCAAAAATATGCTGCCACAGATAAAGACCTGGTAAACCAGAAAAAAAATTTTTTAAATACATGTATAGATATAGATGTATATTTACAATAAGGTAATGTCTAATTCAGTTAGCTCCAAAAACATTTCTCCTTCTTTGCTTCTTTATGAATTTTAACAACTCTGAGGACCAATTAGTGACTGTTTAAAATAAGCCCCATACTAAAAATAAACCTATCACTGTTTAAACATTACTGATATTCTAAATACTAGTTTATGGATTAGAATACTGGCCTTTCTTGTTCCACTTCTCTATACAGGTGATGGTGAGGAAGTGGGGTGGGGTTCCTGGGGCAGAGTATACCATGTCAATTTTTTTTTTAGTATTTATTGATTGGTTTTGGTGAATTTTTCTCTCTCTGATCTCTTTTTTCTTTTTCTTTTTTATAAAGAAAGGGGTATGAAAGGGAAAACCTGGGAAACCTTATTAAAAAATCATACAATATCAACATTAGTCATTATTAAAATTCACCCAAGTATATACAAAACATAATCAATACTTCATCTACAGTAACCCATGATCATTTGGGTAGATCAGTTTTAACATCCAAAACTGGGCATTACATAAGTGATTAAATTGTTCTCTCCTGCTTAACTTAAAAGATATTCAAAATTTGCTCTACAATTGTAATAGTAATTGGTTTACAAGGATACTTAGCACTTGGTACTAAGTGGATAGACAGTACTAAGTGCTAAGTGTGGAAGGTGCAAACTCTGTCCCATTGTTGAGAAGGCATGAACTCCCCTGTTG
>CM053585.1:352197938-352213345 GCA_028646515.1 Pseudochirops corinnae
TGTGAATATTATAATGTTTTGAATGTTTGTCTTGATTTGTAATGGAATAAACAGAGTGTTCACTATATTTTGTAATCTGAACTCTAAAGGCTGTTCACAGTAGCATTCCTTTGGGAATCTACTGGTGCATGGCATTACAACAATCTTGTGTTTTAACAGAATAGACAACTAGGTGATACAGAGCTATATACAGAATAAGTATAATGAGAATAAATACAAATAGATATAAGGGAGTTAAGTGCAAGGTTGTCTGGGAGAGAGGGATTTGAAGAAGCTTTGATGGTGGTGCTAAGGCTGAATTTCAAAGGAGAGGATTCTATGCAATGAGGGATGGGAGACATGGAATACATCTCCAACGCTGGAGACAGTCACAATCAAGGTGTGGAAATGGGTAACAGAATGCCACATATGAGAACACAGAGAAGGCCAGCAACGGGGAAAGGATCCATATGAACCTACTGCAGAGAACTGCCAAAGTGATATTCTTTAAGCACAAGTCTGATAATGTCATTCCTCTTAGAAAATTACTCCTTCCTTTCCTGCTGCCTCTAGGATAAAATTCAATCTCCTCTGTTTAGAATTTAAAGGCTCTTTACAACCTGGCTCCCATCTACCTTTTTACACCTGTTATTTCTCTTGAAAAAAAATCGATGTTCTAGTCAAACCAGTATTCTTGCTGTTCCTTCTGTCCCTTGGTTCTGTATCTCTGCTGATGGTTCCTCTGCCCAAAACGTACATCTTAAACTCTGCTTTCTGGAATTCCTGGCTTCTTTTGAAGCTCAAGTATAACCTCCCACTGAAAACTTTTCCTGATGTTCTAGCCTAGATGCTATGGTTTTCCTTTTGAAATAAGTTTGTATTTAATTTGTACTTATTTATATAAATGTATATTGTTTTTTCCCAAAAGAACATAGGCTCTTTGAGGTCAGGGAAATTTTTGTTTTTGTATGCTGAGAGCCTAGAATAGTGTCTAGCACAGAGTAGATTCTTAATAAACCCTTGCTGATTGATCTGGGAAAAAAGAAAAAGAAATTGTCTACACTTTAACAAGACAGACCTAGCAATGGTTACAGAAGGAGTAATAATCCCAGATGGCAATGTATAGGTGCAGGCCATCTAAAGGTTAAAGCAAAGTAAATGCCGAATCAGAAAATACATCAAGGATAAGAAGATAACATTGCATTCAATTTTAGCAACTCCAAATATGCTTACTGAGAGATGTGAATATAAGCACAAGTATCTCTTGTTGTAAGTATTATTAGCTCCTGAGCAGGCAGAGGAGATAATTCAGAAGGATTACATATCTTGGCCAAGGGTCAAATAGAGTTGGGATTAAAATCTAGGTCTTCTGATTAAAAATCAGTGCTCTTCTAAAATATACTGCCTTCCAACATATCATACTGGTAATTTAATAACTACTTGTTAATCCAATAAAGTTGAATATAAACTAGTTTGTCTCCCTAGACTCTCTAATTTTGTTCTGAACCTAACACATGATTTCATCAGTGTGAGAAACTCCCTCTCCTAATGCATCTGCAACATTTCAGCAATGTAAGGGTCTTAGAAAGTTGCCTGTACCACTGAAAGTACGGATCCTTGCCAGAGCCCAGCTGGAAAAAGTCAAAAGCAAAATCTGAACTCAGGTATTCATATCTTCAAGGCTAGCTGTCTATCTACTATGTTAGACTGCCACTCACACTAGTACTGTAGTATTATTAAACAGCATAAGAGAAAATGTTGATTACCTTTTCTGTATATACACACACACATATATATGCTTATATAAAGTTGAAAAACAGCAAGGTTACTTTGAAAAAAGAATTCTAGCAAGGTCCAAAGGAATAATTTGTACAATTACTACAATATTGTAAAGAAAAACATCTTTGAAAGGCTTAAGAACCATCTGCCAACGAAGTGGGGGCTCAAGGTTCAGACCGAAACAAACATTTTCTGACATGGTCAATATATGGACTTGTTTTGTTTGTTTATGCTTATTTGTCACAAGATTGTTTTGTTTTTAAATGAGGAGAGTAACTTGGGAGGGTCAGGGAAACAGCTATAACGATCAATGAAAAACAAGAAAAGAAAGCCGTTTTTTAAATGCACAGAAGAGACCAGAAGGCCTTCAGCAGATACAGACAGGCAGGACAGATTTGCAACTAAAATGCTGAATTAAAAAAAGCAAAAACACAAGCTAGATAAATAATGAGAGATTCATGGTTTCGTGTCCCATCCTTTTTGTGGCTGTTGTTCTGTGTATATGAAAATGCCCATTTGTTGATATTGGAGGAGTTCACAATAACAAAAAAAATTTTTTTTAGAATACTTCCAGTACTACCATATCACATATACTCTAGAAGAGCTTAACGATAAGTCATGGATGAAGATAAGATGCACTCAAAAATATCTATTTAATATAATGTTTACGAACAAAATTATTTTGTGATATATTTTACTATATACTTTGATACAGTAACTCACCAATGGCAGCCTTTCCCCAGATCTGTACCTTGAGGTCTATCTTTTCTTTCTGAGATTTCTTCTTCTTAAATACCTGAAGGCTGCTTTCATATTTATGTTGCAAAGCAAGCTGCTCAATTTTTTCATCTGCTTCCCAGGGATTCCATTCCTCATTTGTTAAAGAAGAGGTTTCTGTGTTTTAAAAAGTAATAGTGTTGACAAGCAAGTTAATAGGGTATCAGAGACACATTCAGGAATTCTCTATGAAAGATTACCAGGACAGGTATAGGGAACTTAAAAATGTATGTAACTATGGGGAAACACTAATGTACGGTCAGCAAAAAATTTTAAGGCATAATTCTCACTACTTGAGCTGGAGCTTTCTTCAGATAACTTAAATGTTAGCTGTATCTACTTTCACCAGAACTTTAGCTGTTTATTGTGGAAATGATGAACAGCAAAATTTGATTCAGAGCAATGGTAGGCAATTAAAAATTTTTAAAGCAAGTAGTCAGCTCATTATCTGAAACATTTCTTTGTTCTGAAGGAGCTTGAGAATTAAAATGTGAAGCAATATAGATTTCCTCTCCCAAAGTGGCTGGTTAAATATGCTGATAGTGTGTAGGACAGTTTATGCTGATGTTTTAATGTCTTTGTTGACTACTGCATAAATAATCCCTTGTGCATAAAAATACTATACTTCAAAAAGACAATGTAACATTTATTCAGCTGTGTAATTACACCCAGGCTGTCACAGCAGCAACTAGGTCTCAAATATTGGTGTAAAATTCTGAATGACTAGAGTTCAAAGGGAAAGATATCTTCCTAGGTCGAATCTTCATTCCATATGCTTGATATGCTAATTCATGTATTATTGATTTAATATATTTTAATCTATAAATATATCTATACATATAAATGAATATTACATATTAATTTCAATATGCCACTTGATATGCTGATTTATATATTATTTATTTAATATACATTTAAATTTATATTTATGCATATAAATATAAATTACATTTATACATATAAATATATATTAAATATATTAATTTTTAATACGCCAATACGCTGGTTTATAAAACATTGCAAAAGGGGTCTCGTCTAACACAGGGAGCCTGATTTAGCCCCAGACATAAGAGCCGAGACCAATACTGGAAGTCTCATCTTTCCCGGGGTCCAAAAGCCTGGGTTCAAGTCCTGTCTGTACCACTGAACTCAGCACCTGTGTCATCCCGGGCGGGTCCTCAATTTCCCCAAACACGATTTCTAAAGGCCTTTCTACCATTCCATAATTTCCAAACCACGTCTCTGAATTTTTTTTTTAACAAATATTATGCCTTTTGATCCTCACCACGACCCCGTGAGGTGGGTGCTATTATAATCCCCCTCTTACAGAGGGGAAACTGAGGCGCACGGGGCTGAAGAGAATGGCGCGGGGTATTATGAAGCCCATTTTAAAGCTGGGGAAGTTGAGGCAGGTGGCGGATGGGCGGCACGCTTGGGGTCACGCGGCGCCCCGGGGTTCTTGAGGGCGGAGGGGGCGTGGCCAGGGAAGCCGCCCACAAGGACGCCCAGAGGGCCTGGCGCGGGCGGGAGGAGTCGGGCCGGCCCAGGTCCACGCAGGCTCGCGGCTCTCCTGCCCCCCAGCACGGCCAGGCCGCTCTGGGCTCCCGGCCTCTTCCGCGGGCCTCCGCTCGGGCCGGCCTCCCCGGCTGGGAGGTAGCAGGAGGAGAAAAGGGAGGAGGCCCAGGAAGAAGGGGGAGGGGCGGGCTCGTTACCTCCGCGGCTGCCGCGCCGACCCTTTCCCGGCGTCCTCCCGTCCCTCGGGCCTCGCGGGGAGGTGGCCGCGCCCCGGCGGCCCCGGCGGCTACCGAAGAAGACGCTGTAGGCGGCGTAGAGCGAGAAGAGGCAGTAGGCGACCACGAACGCTGAGGCCAGGCGCCTCCGCGTGATCCGCATTCCGCTTCAGGCCGCCATCTTCCCCGCCGCCGCGGCGCCGGGAGCGAGAGCCGCAGACCCCGCGCGCCGCCTGCCGACACCTCCCCGCCCCCACCCGGGGAGGCTCAGAAGTGGCAGCCGGTCCCGGGGCCCAGCGAGCGCCCCCAGCCCGGACGGGGGCGAGCTCGTGCGGCCAGAACGTGGGAAGGGGGAGGGCGCGCCCACGCGTGCGTGTCTGAGCGGGCCCGCGCCCAACTCGCGCCCTTGCTTGGGGCTTTGTTTTTTCAGAAAATTTCAGTGAGCAAGCATTTTTAAAAATTAACCATCTTTCTCTTTGCCACTTGCTGAAAAAAGAATGGAAGAAAAGAAGGACAGCAATTTTATCATAAGAAAGAGCCCCTAGGGGCGGCCAGGTGGCAGCAGGGAATAGAGCACGGGGCCCTGGAGTCAGGAGGATCTGAGTTCAAATGCAGCCTCAAGACACTTAACACCCACACCCACACACCCTTAGCCGTGTGACCTTGGGCAAGTCACTTAACCCCAATTGCCCTCCAAAAAAAAGCAAAAAGAAAGAAAGAGAGCCTTTAATCAAAAAGAGGGAAAGAAAGACTTCCCTTGAATCGTGTGGTAGGAAGGAAAGGAAAGACAAGTCTTGTGTCATCGGGAAGAAAGAGAACCCCTGTTAACCATAGGAAAGAAGGAAGGCAAGACAACTTGTATCATAAGGAGAGCCCTTGTGTCATAAGAAAGGAAGGAAAAACATTGTACCAAAAGAAAGAAGGAAGAAAAGATAATCCCTTTATCATCCCAAAGAAGGAGGAAAAGAGAATCCTTGTATCATATGAAGGAAATAAAGAGAATCTTGTATCGTAAGAAAGAAGGAATGAAAGAACCTGGGTACCATGAGAAAGAAGGAAGCAAAGACAGTTCTTGTATCAAAAGAAAGAGGGAAGGAAAGGCAGAATTCATATCCTAAAAAAAAAGGAAGGGTAAAAGAGGAAAGACTGAAGCTTTATCTTTTACAAGCCCTGTCCAGCCTGTCAAAACACTGCTGACAGAAGCTGACCTGGTAGTCCTGGTTCCCAGACCCATGAATAGCCTGAGGCAGACCAGGTACTATCATTCCCTAAATTTCCTAAACTTTCCCCTCTGGGATTCCCAAACTTTCTGGACTTTTGGTAACTATGCATAGCCACTTAGCTTGTGAAACCTTGAAATGTCCCAACTCCCTTGCACCTGCAGCCCCTTTCCCTCTGCTCAAATGCTTTATAAGGACCCTGACCTCAGCCTCCTCTTGGGGCTCCCCAGCACTTGATGCTGTGTGGAACCTCAGTTGCAAATCCTAGTCCCAGCTAAAGATCCTAATTTTTGCTATATTGGCTGTCTTCTTGTTAATTCAAGTTGACAAAACCCCAGGAGGCCCATCTACAAACTGTTTTGTATTTTGCAGTGTGTTAGCCCAAGGACTCACTGTCCTGAGATGAGCAATATTCTTCATAACTGCTTTGAAAGTGGGCAAATCATTGCTTTGATCCAGATAAGTCTTTTGAAAAAATTTTAAAAGACTTTTTTACAGTATTGATGTTATAGTATATATTATAGTATATACTATATATGGCATATACAAAATGTAGCGTATGTTTATATATTACATATAATATATAGTATATATGTAAAATATATATTATAGTATATATATTATTATATAGTATATATAATATATTATTTATATAGTTTATAAAATATACTGTATATAGTTATATATAGTATATATATAAAAGATAGTATATATAAAAATATATATTATAGTATATATAGATAGTATATATCTCAAAGTATGGTGTGGGGACCCCTGGTGGCCCCAAGACCTTTTCACAGGGTTTGGGAAGTAAAAAAATATTATACTGAAGAGATATAAGTAGGGGGATTTCTAATGAAATCCTTTCTAGGTTCGTCGTCGGAAAAGAATTATTGGACTCAGCTGTCCTTTGGCAGAGTTATAAAAGTTTATTGTTATACTGGGGCAAAGGGGCTAGGAAACCTGCAAGCTGACAGGGATCAGATTGATTCTTCTAAAAACTATATAGGTATAAGATTGGCTTTCAAAAATTTCTCTGTCATGGAAACTCAAAACTTGAGTATGTTTGGTAATAAGATCAAAAGTTTGGATTTTTGATGCAATATTGTAACTGTTTGTGAAACTTTATTGTAATGTTTGTGCCTAGCCCTGTGTGGCTAGAAAACTGAACTTCTTGTGACTGTGTAAACTTAGCCTTGCATGGATAGGCAACTGAACCATTTCTATGTGCTTTTGGTATTAAATCATGTTTCTGTGAGCCCCTGTCAGGCTGACCAGCTCATGTCTACCCTTGCTCCTGGGTGAACACCTGAGCCAAGGGACCTGAAAAAGACAGCTTCTCCAGACCCTGCACAGGAACTGCGATAGCTCTAGCTTATTGTTCTGTACTCTCATTGTGTTACTTCGATCCCCCTTACTGTTAGAAAAAATGTTTTGAAAGCTCTTATGTGACAATTTCTGAAGGTTTACAAAGTTTTTAATTGATTATTGCTAAATTGATGTAATGAGTTGTAAAGCAGAACAGTTGTTGCTGTTTCAGTATGAATTTGTAGTTATTCCATGAACTAAGCAAAAGTTAACATCTGTAACTGAGTGAATATGTAAAAGATTCAATTTCTGAAGTGTCTCTTTCTTCCAAAGTGAATATAATTAGAGGATACACAAGTTTTGTGAAACAAGTATATATGTCTGCTATTCAGTTGTGAGGTTTAAGTCAGAAACCTTTTTTGTTTAAGGTCTACAGTTATGTTAGTGAAGACTGTCTTATGGGGTACCTAGTCTATGTAACATGTAGAAATGTAAAGTACAGTTAAATAGTCTGAGTAATGGATTATACTAGCCCATGCTCACTCTACTTCTGGTCATTTTTCCTACTGCTTTTGGCTCTTGTTTGTTTAATCTCTTTGCTAGATTTGTCTCTTCTAGGCTGAGTGCATTCCACTTTCAGATGATGGCTCAGAGCGATTACCAGCCACTGCCCAAAGTTGCCACCTAACACCCCTTGGATCTGGCATCTGCCAAGTTCCAGACATTGGCTGCAGCCCCTTGTCCCCTTGACTGATTTGAAACAGGGACAGCTCTACATCCAGTCTCAGCGTGAAGCAGCCTGAGAAGCTGAGACCTTCGTCCCTGATCCCCAAAAGAATTTGTGTCTTATCTGTTAAGGGGGGAAAATGATGCGGTGCCTCTGGAATATTTCGGGGTGACTTTGTTAAAAATCTCATTTGTGTTCCAGTACCTATGTATGTAACATCAGTTTGTAACAGCCTGTGAAATTAAGCTGTAAAAGCTACAAAGCATTAACTCTGTCCCTTCCCTGCCCCCAGCCTAGAGGTATTTCCTCTGAAACCATTTACTCTATAGCTATGATAATGAATTCTTTTAAAAGCATTACCTCCTTTTGTTCTAGTAAACAAGACTCATCCATTTGCAAACTGGATGGGTACTTCTCATTTAAATTTGACCTCAAATTTGACTGCTGGTTGACTTTATGATGGTTCAAGGCAAAAACCACACCTCTTGCTCCCCTCCCCTCCCCTCGGATTTCTCCCAGTGAATTATGGGCAAAACACATGCACAGTTGATTTACAAGGTGATGTTTCTTTAAACAGAGACCACTCCTTGGCTTCTCCCAGGCCCCTCCCTAACTCCACCTTTGTACACATAGTTAGCATAATGAACCTATGACTGACAGTTTTGTGTCTTTAAAAACTGCATCTCTAGCCCCTGGTCTTTGCAGGCTTTTTTTCTAGCAGGTTTTCTTTCCCCTCCACCCCCGCCCACTGAAGAGCAACATGCTAACTTGGTAACTACCTTAAATCTCTGTCAGCTTGCAGGTTTCCTAGACTCTTTGCCCCAGTATAACAATAAAATTTTGTAACTCTGCCAAAGGACAGCTGAATCCAGTAATTCTTTTTGGATGATGAACCTAGAAAGGATTTCATTAGAAATCCCTCTACTTATACCTCTTCAATACTACTGAGACGTTTTAAAGTACCTCAGTGACCCTGCACAAGTCACTTGACCTCTCAGTCTCAGTTTCTCTTATCTCAATTTTACAGGTGAGAAAGTTTATTGATCTGCTAGTTCCCTACAATCCAGTCCCTAATGCTATCTTATTAGTATTCACACATACTCTTGTTTTTGGCCAACAAAGGTAGTACCTAGCTTAATCACTTTTTTTTATGTCACCAGAGTTGACTCTGAAAGACCCTTAGTTGTTTTGAAAAATCAAGCCAACCCTCAGAGGAGGAAGATATGATTGTCACTATTCAGAAAAATGTGCTGCTGTTCTGAAGGGCAAAGTTCCAAAACCAAAACCATTCAAACACTGATTCTGTTGTTTGAACACCTTTTGAGAAACTTCAGGGGGCAGTTTGCCAAGACTGTATAGAAAATACTGCTTCAATCACTATATTATCCTATTGGGACATTTGGTGCTACGCTGGGCAATCTGGCCTCAGACCGTGGGCTAGTCGTGTAACCACTGTTTGCCTTGGCTTTCTCATCTGTAAAATGTGGATGTTAATAGAACCTACCTTAGGGTTGTCGTGAGGATCAAATGAATAACAGTTGTAAAGTGCTTGGTAAAGCACATACCAAGGGCTATATAAAAGTTATTATTATTAACTAAATTATTCCAGAAACTACAAATTGATTTGCAACCAATAAGGTTACAAAATATTTTGAAACATTTGGAAAAGATTAATAATATCATTTATATAACTTTTTAAGGTTCACAAAGTGATTTATATATGTTATTTGATCTTCACTAGCACCCTGTGAAGTAGGTGCCACTATTATTGTCATTTTTTCTCTTCATGACCCCATTTGTGGTTTTCTTGGCAAACATACCAGAGTGGTTTGCCATTTCTTCTCCAACTAGTTTTGCAAACAGGCAAACAGCATTAAGTGACTTGCCCAGGGTCACATAGGTAGTAAATGTCTGAAGTCAAATTTGAACTCAAGAAGAGTCTGACTCCAGGGTTGGCACTCTATCCACTTCACCACCTAGCTGCCATTGTCATTTTAAAGATGAGGAAACTGAGCCTGAGGCTGCCTAACTTTCTCTGGATCTCAGAGCTGGCATCTAAGACAAGATTTGAACTTAGGTCCTTACTCCAAGTCTGGGACTCAATCCACAATTAATCTTTATTTTCTTTTTTTTTAAAAATATATTTTATTTTATTTATTTTAGTTTACATCATTCATTTCCATGAGATTTTGAGTTACAAATTTTCTCCCCATCTTTCTCAACCCCCGCCTCAAAACAGCCATCCCCTTGTATGATCCCTCCCCCAATCTAATCTCTCCTACGTCCTCCCCCAACACTCCTCTAACTTTCCGATAGGGCAGGATGAATCTCCCTTCCACAGTGCTTGTGAATCTTAAGTTCCAGTTGGATGTTAATCTTTATTTTCTTGTGTGTGTATGCATGGTGAAATCTAGAATTTATTTCCTTTCATATGGAATGGAGATACAGAAAGGTTGCCTGTGATAATCATTTAATCTGAATTTGAACCCCAATAAAGACCAGAGCCTGAAATAATCAACCAGAAGAGCCTGAACCTAACAGCTTCTTTGTTCTCTGAGTAAACTCAGAGACAACCTCTTCCTATGTCAATAAGGCCAGATGGGGCTGACTTAAGAGCATGTTCCCTCTGTTTATGGAGATTAAGGAATAGACACTTAACCTGAGACACTATCTTGAACAATGGGACTTTTTTTATCTTAATATTTTATGGACATACACTATGTTATGGCATGTTAATGGTAAAGAAAACCCAGATACCCTGGGCTGTAATTTCAGTTGACACTTTGTCAACTCTCTTATTGTATTTACCAACTATTCAATCAAGAAAATTCCTTTCTCATAATATGGTTAAACATATATGGGGATAATAAATTTGAGGGATATAGTAACCCTCAGTTGGAATTGTTCTAAAATGTATTTTAAGGCTTCATGTTCTTTTTGTTAGGTAGTCAGATTTTATCTGGCTCCTTACATGTGTTTATTTGACTGGCTTTAAGGGAGTAAACAATATTAATTTACTTATCATCTAGACCAGTGGTTCTCAACCTTCTTTATGCTGTGACCCTTTAATACTCATATGTGGGTATATCTGCATGTGGGTGGACCTGCCTGGAGACGGATAGAGGAGCAGTGTCTTGGTTCCTAAGACCATCGGAAATATGTGTTTTCCAATGATCTTAGGTGACCCCTGTGAAAGGGTCGTTCAACCCCCAAAGGGGTCGCGACCCACAGGTTGAGAACCACTGATCTAGACCTATTTACCTCCTTTAACCAGACTTTCAGGTCAACATCTGAAAGGCCAAAGCACAGGTGGACTGAAAATGATTGGGAACCCTGGAGTAAAGTTCTCCTTTCTGTTAGAAGCCTTTCCCAGGCCTCCTAATTTTCAGTGCCTTCCTTCTGAGAGTACCCTCCAATCTAAGCTGTATGTATCTTGTTTGTACATAGTTATTTTCATGTTATCTATTACATTATGTTGTGAACCCTTTGAAAGCCAGAATATTTGGGGGCTGCGGTAGAGGGGAGGGGTGGATTTGTATTCCTAGCTCTTAGACAATGTCTAGCTCATAGCAGACATTTAATAAATACTAGTTGACTTACTTACTGACCCCTGGTGCAAATGGAGAGATTTTTCAGTAGTAGAACTATCTCTGCTGAAGAGAATCAGGTTTCTGAGTATTTAAAAAAAATCTTTTTTGACTTTTTGTTTAGTTGAGGGAGGAACTTTCCAGTCTGTCTAATCTTGTAATTCCAGAATTGCTGCATGTGCTGCTTTATTCTATCTCATTTATGAAACCCCTTTTGCTTAGCACTGCACCCAACACGGAATTCTGCCAGTTCTAGTGTTGAGGTCAGGGAACCGTAAAATGTTGAGGTTTAAGATTTAGGGGTACATGAGACCCCAAAATACCAGCATGCCAGGTCCAGCCAAATAAATTTGACTCAACTCTTCTCTCAGCCAAAGAAAAGCAAAGTTTATTAAAGGTTTGCCATAATGGGTAGATTCTTAAGGAGCCTTGGTATCTGTGAGGCTTGTATTAGACAAGTGGCCAGAAAAATCTGACACAGAGTGAGTCTGCTCTAGATAATTCTTGGCTCCCTCATGGAGGTAAGATGGAGCTTACATACAGAAAGATTGTGGGAGGGCTATAGGGATGGTCTAGAGGGAGAGTTTGGGGAAGGTCTTCAGAAGGAGTCAAATGAGGTCAGACTGGTGGGAAATAGCTGGAGTTTACCTAGAGATGACAGACAATGGAGGGCTAGGGTAATTTAAGGGTAACAGATTTGGGCATAGATATTGTGGGAGGATCAAGGGTAGGGAGTCGCTGGACAATGAAAGGCTAGGCTAGTAACAGAGATTTGGGTCTAGATGTAATGAAAGGCTTATGGCCTCAGGCAAATGCCTCATGTGGGAAGATTCAAGAGAGCTCAAGCAGTGCTTCTACCCCATCACTAGTACTCTATTCTATGTTTTCTGTCAGTAAATCAGTAAACATTTATTGTTGTTTGTCCTTTGTTCTCAAAGAGGACCATAACATCAGGAAGGTGATGCCATGACTTGCAAGTAAATTGGATTTAAGTGAGGCAGGGCTATGCAAGGTCACCAGCTTCACTTTCTCCTCCAGAGCCATCTGGGTCCAGTGGCAAGATATTGATCGGGACAACTAGAGATGGCCCTGGATGCAGTGGGAGACCATGACCTTTTTAAGCTTAAGGTCTCAGTTTGACTGAGGCAATGCCCATTCATTAATTAAGGCTAGGTAAGAAATGAGGCAAAGAATGGTCTTCTTTACCTAGTTAAAAAAAAAAAAAAGAATCAATTTGGGAGGGGAAGACCCTTAGGGTTTCTGGCCAAAACAGAAACAATTGCTATTTACATTCACTCTGAGTAATCAGGACCCAAACAATGACCCTGTGGACTTGGGCATAGCCAGTTGGGTCTCCAGTGAGGCATCTCACTCTACTCACAGTTTGTCCTTTGTTCTCCAAGAGGACCATGACATTTATTAAACATTTACTATGTATCAGTGTGCTAAGTGCTGGGCTTAAAAAAAGAAAAATACAGTCCTTGATTTTTAGAAGCTTAAGATCTAACAAAGCTGGAAAGCTGGGTACTCAGCCTGAGGTGGAGGAGGGAATGGTGAGGTCCAGTCCAAGGATTACAGCTGGTGAGAAAGGAAGAATTGGCTGGCCTGGGGGCCCTCTTTAAATAGAGGCTTTGGAAGTGCTCCTCCATCCAGCTTTACTCCTTTGTTCCTCCTTGAAGTAGAGTATACTGGGATTACTGATGAAACACCAGTACCAAAGTTGATGCACTGTGGAAGGATAAGGAGTTTGCTGGTGATCAGGTTTCCTAGAGACATAGTAGTGGCGGAGTTCAGGCTAAGGAATATAGGTAACAGGAATTAATGCTTGGTAATTCTTTCATTCAACTTGTATTGACTTCTCATATTCCCCATAGAGGCTGTTATATGGGTCTGTTGCTTAGTAACTAGTATATTAATCACTCTTAGAAATAATAAATATTGTCTAATTGAATTAGTAAATCAAAACAGTGATGCACTAATGAATCAACAGTGAATCAAATCAAATTAATTACACAAATGTTAAAATCTCTCTGTGTCTCTGTCTGTCTCTCTCTCCCCCTTCTCCTCCCTCTCTTTCCCTCTTTCTCTTCCTCCCCAAAACTGGGCACCTCAAGAGCATAGATTTACCTTTGATTACTGTCATTGCCCTGGCCCATCCTCTTCTACTTGAAGGCTACAGTTTTGCTTATTACTGTTCAGTTGTTTTTCATTCATGTCTGATTCTTCATGATTCCATTTGGGGTTTCCTTGGCAAAGATGCTGGAGTGGTTTGCCATTTTCTTCTCCAGCTCATTTTACAGTTGAGGAAAATGAAGTAATCAGGGCTAAGTGACTTGGCCAGGGTCAAATAGTAAGCATCTGAGACCAGATTTGAACTGAAGAAGATGAGTGTTCCTGACTCTGTATCCACTGCACCACCTAGCTGCCCTTGCAGTCTCACTGAAGAAGGGGCAAAAGTCCAGATGACTCATTTTCTCTGCTATTTTGAAAGTGATTATATAAAACATAGTTATTAATAAAATCATAACTAGGAAGCTTTATCAGAAATAGCTCCTGATGTTCTCAGTTATGAAAATTCTTAACAGAGAATTATATCTCAAATATTTAAATCCTGTGCATTTCCCCAGCCAGCTACTAGCTGGCTTTGCTAGTAGCCTCTTTGCCCTCTGTGCAAACTGAAGATACTCAAATATAGAGATATACACACAAACTAAAGATATTTTTTAAAAGTTCAAGAGACATAATTTCTGGGAAATTAATCATTCAATTAATAATGCTAGCATTTTATTAATGAAGAGGCCAGTGGCATTCCTGAATGTCAAAGACCATCATGGTGGCAGGCTCACAGATTCTATGCCCTTAGAAAAGTGGGTGTTCCAGAGGGTGGCAATCAACTCTGATTGATTATGATATGATAATGATAGAATATCCAAAGTGGTGGGCTCACTTCAATGAGGGACTGAGAGAGTGATATCATGTCACTCTTGGACAAAGAGAATATCTCTTAACCCAGATGATTCCCCAGCCTTGACCAATCTAGATAAAGGATCTACCTCCATGCAAACTTGCTTGAGTGGAACACACTTGGTAGGAAATCTCCTTATATATGATGGTCTAGGTTGGGTAAATTTTTGGCAGAGGTCAGTAATGTCGTTCAAAGGCTGCATTTTGACCAAGGAAACAGGATGGGGGAATAGCCTGGATTTCCCCCATAATTGGTTATTAATAATCATTTCTCTCAGCTGCTGCTGTTTGTCCTTCATTCTTGGAGAGGACCATGACATCAGGAAGGTAATGCCATGCCATTCAAGTGAATTGGATTCTAGTGAGGGAGGGCTGTGCAAAGTCACCAACCTCACTTTTACTTCTAAAGCCAGTGACCAGATATGATGGATGAGGACAACTGGAGGTGGCCCCAGATGCAGTGAGAGAAATAGAGAAAAAATGATGGAAAGGAGGAGATTATTGTAATAAGGAGGTGTGAAGTCGTGAACCTAGACTAAGATGGTGGCATTGGGAATAGAAAGGACAGTATATAATAGCAGTGAATATAAGCAATGCACAGTAGTTAGGGTTGATCTTAGGTTTTATGTAAGAGAAAGCTCTTTCAAAACCACAAATTAAATCAGAAGTTACAACAGACTCAAAGGGGAAAAAAAGCATAGCTGTTTACAAGATGATGTAAAACCAGAGGAGAGGGAGTTATAAAGCCTGTCACCAGTACTAGCAGCCTTTTGGATCTTTCCTTTACTCCTTACCTCCTACATAGAGACAATTAGATCCAAGGGAGATGATGAAATCAAGTAGGGGTGGGGGGATAGAAGAGGCAGTTTTCCAATGAAGAAATCAAAACAATTTATAGACATGAAAAAGTGCTTTAAATCATTACTGATTAGAGAAATGCAAATTAAAACAACCTTGAAATATCATTTTATACCTACCAGATTGGCTAAAATGATTGAAGAGGAAAGCAACAAATGTTGGAGGGAATGTAGAAAAATTGCTATATGAATTCATTGTTGATGAAATTGTGAACTGATACAACCATTTTGGAGAGCAACCTGTTGTTGTGTGTCCTGCGTTTTCATAGAGGACTGTAGCATCAGGAAGATGATGACGTGACTTGCAAGTGAATTGGATTTAAGTGAAGAAGGGTTGTGTGAAATCACCAGCCTCATTTTCTCCTCTGGAATAATCTGGATCCAGTGGCAAGATATAGATCAGGATGACTGGAGATCAAGCTGGGTACAGTGGGAGACCATGGTCTTTTTAAGCTAAGGCCTTTCCCAGCTCTCAGTTT
>CM053585.1:352213445-352229701 GCA_028646515.1 Pseudochirops corinnae
CCCCCCCCCCCCCCCCCCCCCCCCCCTCCTGCTTCTGTTCAGTTCTCAAAATTGACTTGGGAACTTCCTAGTTGGTCAATAATCATTAGGCAATGAACTGATTACTACCTTTTGGCTTCTATATTTTCCCTGCTTGTATAGCAACTGACTAAGTTGTGGTTTCCCCTGGTAACAGCTATGTTGTGACTTTTGTCTATATGAAATGACATGACGAGTCTTAAGAAAGTGACCACAGAGTCTGAATTAAAAGTTTTAAGGAGCTTTAATTTACCAGCTGGGGCTACTCCATGCCGATTCAAAAAGGGAGTAGCCCAGAACTCAGGGGTGAGGAACCTTTTATACATTTTTTGGTTTACCTATCTAACTAACACAATTTGGTTCCTAAGCAGGTTACCATATAGATGCAAGCAAGCTGTTACTAAGGCAAAGGGGGGAGGGGGCTTGTAGGGTAAGCAGAGGGGCACAGGGCATGATGACTAAGCAAGAAAAAGAGAAATTACCCTAGGCTGGCTTCTTGACTCCCATCCCAAGTTCATAAAGTTTTACTTGGCTGATTTCTAATTCCATAAAGTATTACTTAACTGTTTCCTGGCCACAACATATATAAACCCTGAGAAAATGCATCTCGGGGCTGCTTGATTTGGATATGCTTAACCCCTTGCAGTTGCCAACTCATTAAACTCCACATAAAAAGATTAATGGTCTCACTCTGATTTCTCATTATAACATTTGGAGGCCCCAGCAAGATTGCAGGGTTCCATGTTGCTGCTGAGACCTCAGGACCTTGGCCTTGAGGAGGGGATGAACTGGCCCTGCCCTGACTCTGAGGGGAGCTGGTTCCTGAGACATTCCAGGGCCCCCAGGCTTGGCAGAGTTAGCCAGATCCCTCCTTGACTCCGATTTGTTCCTGCATTTGCCTTTCATGGAGTTCTGGTCCTGTCCTTTAGAGGTAGGTGGTCTTTTCCTGTCTTCCTGGGAGTACTCATTTGGAGGGAGATTGAGTGGCAGCTAGATGCAGTTAATGCCCTCACCCCAGCTTTTCTCTGAGAGCCCCCTGGGTAAGCCATCCTGTCTGGACTGATACAGGTCTGTTGTGGTTTGCTCCTTGGGATGTCATTCTGCTTGGATCCAAGTTGGTCTGTTTTGGCTAGTCATCAGGGAAAAGCCATCCTTCTTAGACCTGTATCAGTCTGTTTTGGCTTATCATTTGGTTTTGTTTCATGTCTGTTTACTGTTTGGTTTTGTTTCGGGGCTTTGGGATCGTCTGTCTGTTTCAGTCTGTGTCAGTCTGTTTCAATTGTTATATGCACAAACTGCCTGTTTAAGAATTTGTCTGCTCTGTGTCTGTGTCCACCTTGTGAGATTTAAAATGCAGCCAGTCAGAAAAGAAGAAAAACTGTACCTGGGCTCAACCTGAAAGATTGATAGTTTCTTCAAGAAAGGTTGTTGGCAGAAAAACAAAAATCTTTCTCTCTTTCCACTCCCTTGGACTCTGGCCAAGTTTGGGAGATGGAAAAAGAGGAGGGGAAACTTCTCCCCTAAGATTTATCTAGAGCAGTGGTTCTCAATCTTCCTAATGCTGTGACCGTTTAATACTTGTATGTGGGTGTATATGCATGTGGGCGGACTTGCCTGGAGACAGATAGAGGAGCGGCGTCTTAGTTCCTAAGACCATAAGACATATGTTTTCTGATGGCCTTAGGCAACCCCTGTGACTCCTGTGAAAGTGGCGTTCAACCCCCAAAGGGGTCATGACCCACAGGTTGAGAACCGCTGATCTAGAGAAAAGGGGTCACTTCACTGATCAAAGAGAAGCAGGTTTCAGAGCTACACTTTGGAATAGGATTAGCATTTAACCCTTTCCTGGGTCACAGAAAAAGAACTGTACAATGTAAATGGGAATATAGATCCAGGTAATTGAACTCATTCTGGTTACTATTTAGCACTAGAGAAATACTTCAGAAATGAAACTTTGAGCTCTCCAGTACAGAGAAGAGGGGACTAGAATCTTTTCCAGGGTCCCATTCACCTTGACTGAAAGGTTCAAAGCTCTCATTTTCAAAGAAGTTTTTAAAGGAGTGAACACCTGAGTGAAGTTTACTTGAGCAAAAGGTACCTCTGCCCATGCTAGGGCTACAGTGCCTTCTCCCCGTCATCCTGGCTCTGACCAAGTTAAGGCTGCAATGAAAAGTTAGAAGAATGGTAGGGAATTTAAATTAACCTCCCCCACCTGGTGAAAGGAACAAGGTGGGGAGACACGGCAACAACATCGAGGCCCCACTAGCAACAGCCCTAGGTCCCTGGGCACCCTGAAGCTTACTCCTCTAGGTAAGCAGATGAACATCTCTTCTCAAAACCCAAGTTCTTGCTCCCACACCACCGGAACCTGGAGTTTCTGCTCCAAGTTCCCTGAATGCAGCCAACAATCTCCCAGCACTCCCCAGTTCATAGTCCCTCCCATACAAGGTTCCTTCCCAAATCGACCACCCCCATAACCAGGTTCTGAAACTGTGGGGAGATGAGAAAAGGAGAGGAGAAAATAAAGTCAGAAGTCAACAAGCCTCTGCACTCAGCAGGACCAATCACCTATCAATAATTTCTATATGTGATTTGGAAATGTGATTAATGTCATCTTATTGTTTGTGTTATTATTATATTTCTACACTGTAGTAAAATTCTCTCATATTGTAAAAACTTAGTGAGCATTGTGAGCCAGATATGGTATTAGATAAAGCCATTTTCAATCTGAATTTTGTTGAAACTGAAAGATGGATAAAAATTGTGTAAAACCAGTTATGTTACTTTATCAGTTCTGCTAACCGTGCCTTATAATGTTTATATGTGCTATGTAAAACACCAGGTATTTACACCTTTACTTGTAGTTAAAGAAGAGGTTACAGCAGTTTTTAATCTGGATTGTGTTGCATGTGAATTGGATTTTTTATGTTATAAAATCTGATAATTTAAAGCTATTATATTTGGGTTACAAACAGGTAGTAATAACACTGCTAATATTTACTACGATAGCTGATTGTTCATTTAACTTTTTGGCTATTCTGGAAATATACAGTGGTTTAAAGTTATAGTTTCCACATTATTAATGATGAAATGAATGATTCTCTGTGCAAGGTGAATTGGAAATGCGTTTTGTAGAATTCTTATTGAGCAAATGAGAAACAAAAAAAAATAGGGATGTGGTTTTCAAGCTTGCTTCATCTAAGGATATATTCATGTTAATTTGAAGGTTTATGGATCACCACATTCACCATCTATGTGAGATTCCAGAATGTAATTGATTTCTAGTGATAAGTTGATTGGTTGTGGGACACCAAGAAAACTTAGATTCTGTGTAACTTCATGTGGAATTTTAAGGTCACCAGATTGGTAATCAATTGGTTTTGATTTCAAGGTTTAAATTTAAGAACGTGATAATTGCTCCTGATACTGTTACTGGTAAACAGTTGTATTATCTATGTTGCAAGAGAAGCAGTTTCTCTTTTGATATTTTGGAGTACTGTACTTTGAAAAATCATATGCTTCCAAGTCTGTCTTTGTTTAAAAGGAAGTTTCAGTTAACATTGTTTAAGCTTGTAAGATTGTTAACTAAGGTTTTTTGGCAACTGTTTTAATGTTAAAACTTAAAACTGATACCACAGCAGCTCTAAGGGTAGACAGGGTAGACACTCCCTACTCCCCTCCCTTAGGAAGACGGCCAGGGTTGCCTCCCATGTAGGCTATAGGGGGTGACCAGAGTCCACATGTACCAGCTACCATATACTGGGATCCTAAAAATAAAATATGGGAACCCTGAAAGACATTCTGGCAAGGAAAAAGAAAAATCAGTATTGAAAATAGGGGAGTTGTCACACACAAAGTATATGATTTTCATCAGTCCAGAGGAAGAATATCATAGGGAGGATCAGGTCCCACTTCTGAATCAAGGGTTTGACTCTTGACAAGAAGTGAGGATTGTTATCAGCTCCTTCTTTGGGGTCCCTATCGATTTCTCCTTATTTGTAAACTTGCCAAGTCCCCAAAAACCATATGGTGGGCAAGGTCATCAGCCCAAGAAAAAATAAAAGTTTGTTTGGGTTATGGAGTTCCTAAACAACAATGAAATCTCTTATGCATGTAAGTCATGGTAAACTTTTATTGCTTACTGCAACTCCATACAAATAAAAGCAATTGTATCAAGCCCTAAGCTGTTATTGGTGAGACTTACTTTTTGAGGTAAAAGACATTGGGACTGCAACTAGTTTTATTTTGAGTTTGAATTTAGATATAGTTGTCTGCATTAAATCAATATCTGAGAGAAATGCCACAATGTACTCAGAGAGAATCCTGCTACAGGTGAAGGTTTACTTTTGGAAAAAAACAATAGGGCAATTTTAGCCCCAATCTAAAATGGGACCCTCCTGGCTCAATTTCCCTATTGTCTCCCTTTGAAAAGGAATGTTTTCCACCTGGCTATTCCTGAGTCTGGCTGTGAGATGGAATTAAAGTGACTCTTATCTGAATTCAAACAGAGTTAAGGATGCTTTATCCTCTCATATCTGGTGTGTCCCTGCTTCTTCCTTTTATGGCAGATTTCTCTAATTAGAGCAAATGGTCAGTTAATATATGAATACAATGCAGGTATGTGAAATTTTGTTCTTCTCAATCTGAATGTGTGGTTATTCCATATCCCAAACAACTGGGTAAATTAAAACACAGGCTTGTCATCTGCCTGCCTGCATAGTCAAGTAAAAGGTTAAATCCCTGGAGTGGAACATTTTTTCTGAATGATATGGAAGCTTGTGAAATAAAGGTACAAACACAAGTTAATCATTATCCCAATACACTAAGTCTGGGATACACCTGAGCTACTAAAGTGTGTGTTAAATCTGAGCCATTAAGCCTAAAATGATATTCCTTTCTACACCCTAAATAGTTAAGTGAAAAGGTACTTGGGCTAGTCAACTGCCTGTTACTAGATATATCTTTCTCCTTATGTCTTGGACCTGCATATTGAACTTTCCTGTCAGATTTTTGTCTCTCAGATTACAGGCCAATTCACCTACAGCTGGCAGCAAACAGTAGATCACCTATCATCCCCTGGATGTGATGTCGGTTCCAGTCAACTTCCTCCTTGGGACCCATTGAGACAAGGACAGCTCTACTCTCCTTTTCAGCCTGAAGAAGCTATGGAAGCTGAGACCTTTATCCTTTCTCCCAAATAAATTTGGGCCCCAGCTCTTTGATGGGGGAATGATGGGATCCTCATAAAGCTGCCCCCAGGCCCAATATTCTATTGGCCTGGCCCTCACTATAGGCCCTTGTTTGTTTTCCTTGTAAGGGAACCTAGGTATCAGCCCCTGCATGAGTTGCTTTCTGCCCACTATGACAATGTCTCCATCACCCCACTACCAGGCACCAAATGTGAGTCAAGGGTTCGACTGTGAGTCAAGGGTTTGACTCTCGACAAAAGGAAGTGGGGATTTTTGTAAACCCCCCCCCCCATTTTGTGAACATCCCCCATTTGTCCCCATCATAGGAGACCTGCCTAGGAAACCTGCCCAAACCCAACAAAGCCTGCCTGGGCAACAAACCTGCCAAGCAAACCTGCCCAAACCTGCTACCTGGAGCCCATAGTCCCCCCTTCTGTTCGGTTCTCAAAATTGACTTGGGAACTTCCCAGTCGGGCAACAATCATTAGGCAATGAACTGATTGCTACCTTTTGGCTTCTGTATTTTCCTCACTTGCATAGCAACTTACTAAGTTGTGGTTTCCTCTGGTAACAGTTATGTTGTGACTTTTGTCTATATAAATCCCAGGAAAATGCATCTCAGAGCTGCTTGATTTGGGTATGCTTAACCCCTTGCAGTTGCTGGCTCATTAAACTCCACTTAAAAAGATTAATGGTCTCACTTACTCGGATTTCTCATTACAACAAAGAGAGGAGAGGAGAGGAAGAAAGAAAGGGAGAGAAGAACTGCATTAACAAACTGGAACTGGTCACTTGGGTCCCCAGTGGGGCAGCCTGTACTACTTACAGGTTGTTGTTTGTCCTTGATTCTTGAAGAGGACTATAACATCAGGAAGGTGATGCCCTGACTTGTAAGGGAATTGGATTTAAGTGAGAGAGGTCTGTGCAAAGTTGCCAGCCTCACTTTTTCCTCGGGAACCATCTGAGTCCAATGGCAAGATATGGATCAGGATGACTGAAGATGGCTCCCTGAGAGCAACGTAGAATTATTCCCAAAGAGTAATTAAACTATACCCTTTGACCCAGCAATACCACTACCTAGTATATTTCCAAAGATGATTAAGGAAAAAGAAAACATATAGAACCTATATGTTCTAAAATGTTTATAGCAGCTCTTTTTGTGGTGGCAAAGAACTGGAAATTGCAGGATGCCTCCAATTGCAGTTGGAGAATGGCTCAACAAGTTGTGGTATATAATTATGATGGAATACTACTGTGCTATAAGAAATAATGAGCTCCATGGTCTTAGAAAAACATGGAAAGCCTTGCATAAAATAATGAAGAGTGAAATTAGGAGACCCAAGAAAACATTTTATACAGGGTGTTCCTAAAGTTTGGACACATAGGAAATCTCACTAACTATGCATATTTTCAAGAAATGAAATGAATGAAATTTTCTTCAGTATTTTTTTTTGGGGGCGGTGGGTCTCCATTAGCAGGCTGTTGACTCACTTTTCATGATTTTCTTGCATCATTCTCATTTTTCTTCCCAGTTTTTCCTCCACTTCTCTTACTTGATTTTCAAAATCCTTCTTGAGCTCCTCCATGGTCTGTAACCAATTCGTATTTTTCTTGGAAGCTTTTGATGCAGGAGTTTTGACTTTATTGACTTCTTCTGGTTCCATGTTTTGATCCTTTTTATCCCCAGAAAAGGATTCTGTGGTCTGATTGTGCTTTCTCTGCTTGCTCATCCTCTGCTTGCTCATCTTGCCAGCCAATTACTTGACTTTTGAACTCTTTGCCATGAGAACTCTACTTCCAGAGTGGAGAGAGCTGTGGACCAAATTGCTGTGGTTTTTGCAGTTGTCAGAGGTCTGAGGAGGGCAACCTCTCTACAGCCACCACAAGCTCTGGCACACTGGTGTTTCTCACCTCAGGACCACCACCCAAGACTGTGACCCATATGCAAACAGGTCAAAGCAAGAGCAATTACCCTCTGAATGGTCGCTTATTCCCCCTATGATCTACAGGCCAGGAGTTCCAGAGGCAGCCATGCAGCAGCAACTGCAGCTGTTGAGCCTCCACCACTTCTCATTCCGAGGGCAGGGGCTGGACCACACTCTTCTGTCACCCAGTTCCAGCAGAGTTCCCCACTGACCTTTTACTTTCTCTTTGGTGTTTATAGGTTGAGAAGTCTGGAAACCACCATAGCTGCTGGTGATTCACTTTCCTGAAGTCTGCTGTGGCTTGTCTGGGCTGCTGCTCAGGACACTCTGGGTCCAGGCTGTGTGGCTCACACAGGACTGTGTTTGGCTCCCAGTCTGGTGCAATAGACCCTTCTTGTTGGCCTGCCAGGCGGCCTGCAGTGGGAGATTTGTTTCTCTCTGTCACTTTGTGGGTTCTGTAGCTCTAAAATTTGTGTAGAGTCATATTTTACAGGGTGAGAGCTCACGCAATTTTCTGCTTCTGCTCCGCCATCTTGGCTCCATCACCTGGAATTTTCAACAACATTTTATTTAATTAGCATAAATGAGATTTCATAGGAAGACATAGGAGACACATAGGAAATTTTCATTAATTAATTAAGTTAAATTAATCTCGTTAATATGGGAAATAGTCCCAAAGGCTAATGAAAACTTTTTTTCCGTATGAAATTGTGGCTAAAATGTATGCTAAGTAAATAAAATGCTTTTGAAAACTTCATTCATTTCATTTCTTGGAAATATGCATCGTTAATGAGATTTCCTATGTATCCAGACTTTAGGGACACCCTGTACAGTAACAGCAATATTATTTTAAGAACAACTTTGAGTGAATAAGTTACTTTGACTATTATAAATATCCAAATTAACTATAAAGGATGTGAAGAGAGATGCTATTTGCATCCAGAGAAAGAACTAATAATCGAAGTATGTATAGAATAATTTTACATATATACATACATGCATACATACACACATATCCCTATTTATGTGTAATGATAACCATCTTTAGGGTGGGGTGGGGTCAGAATAAAAAAAATTTACATGATAATTTCGTTGTACATTTGAAAAGGATAGCAGGTTGTTTTTAGATCCACAGTTTCATGTACAATCATCTGTTTTTATTGTACACTGGAAATGCTTGTTTTATTACATAAATATGATTAATGTAAAAAAGGAAAAAAAATTTTTAAAGGGAGATAAAAAAAGTTCACTGCTGTAATACTGATGATATTCTCTGGGCTTGGACTAATACTGTTGTTTGTCTTTAGTTTTCAGAGGATCAATGACATTATGGGATGATGTCTTGATTTGCCATGAACTGGATTTAGGTGAGGCAGAGTTGCACAAAGTCATCAGCCTCACTCTCTCTTCTAGAGATTAAAGTTCAGTGGCTAGTCAAAAGTCATGGAATGTAGTAGACGATCTTAGCATCTTCAATGTCTGACCAAGCTCTAAGTGCTCCATGGTGCCTGCTTCAGCTGCCTTCATGGCCACTAAAACAAATTGTTCCCATCTGACCATTCTGCTGTGGAAGTCTTTACATGCTTGGGGTAGACAACCCCCTAACTCACAGACAAGTTTGAGGCTTGTCTGTTACTCTCCACCTGGATTTAGTCCATCTGCCAAGATGGTTTTCCCAGGATATGGCTACTGCGCATGCTACAGCTTCTTGGAGCCACAGGTGAGATTTGGATGACAGGCAGACACCAAAGGTGGATGAGCAGCCCTGAAAAGGGCTCAGCAAACCCTCACACCAGAGGTGCTAGTCCCCCATGAACAGTCCATGTACCCCAGACTAACATAACTGAAATGCTGGAGTCCCCACAAATGTGCTTTAGTTAACAACTAGCTGGCAAAAATTTAATTAGCTTTCAGCAAAACATTTATTCAGACAGAATATAGTACTTACAAATGATTGGGGTGCACTCTCCTACATAGTGTTCATTGGAAGAATGGCTCAAATCTAAGTAGCAGTGTTGCATATGTGTGCACACATAGATAGTCACAGGGAAATAAGTGTGGTAAAGGCAACTTCTAACTCCTATACTGCTGGACCTCAAAGTCCTTTCTCTATTCATACATGCTACATGCTGATTATCAACTGGACTAAACTGGCTTCTTAACCTGAGGATGACTGGAGCTGAACAGAGCAGGCTAGAGACAGGAGAGTCAGAAATCAAACAGAAATTTAATTTCAAAGCAAGGGGAACAGCTTGCAAACAAGAAAGCAAACTGGACTGGGGCCCCATCCCTAGGGAGGGAGGACTCACTTTAGTGTAGGCAAATTTCAGTTCTAATACCAATGTCTACACAGTGAGCTGTAGCACTGACAGTGAAAGGTAACAGCAGCAATATGACAAGTTTGATTCATGGCAGGGCTTCATGAATGGAACTTGTCAGAGCTTGTCCAAGCTTGGAGAATATCTGGTACTGGTCAAAGCAATAGATCATTCAGAGGGTGAGCACAAAGGATTGTTGTTATGCCAAACTCAGGGCACAACTTACTTGCTGGACCTTGGCTCTGGAAAACAGGGTGTCCCTAATATCTTGACATGAGTTTCCAGAATCTGTTAACTCTTTATAGTCTGACTCTCGATTGCCAGGAAGTGAGAAGGAAAGCTGCTACTTTCCTACGGTGGCTGTCTCTACATCCCTGCCTATCTAGAGTGTGCTGCTGGATAGATGTAGTGCTTCCTAGTGGTTCAGTAGCTCTGATGATGTGGCTGGTGGGTAGGGAGAGAAAGCAAAAGAGAAATTTCCGTTGCCACCTTGGTGCCCCCTGATATACTGCAGGAATCTTTTTATCTCTCTACTTGTTCTATTCCAGGGCTCAACCATTTAAAGATCTAGAAGTGTGATTGACCTCTTACTGAGTCAATTACCTTCTTGACCCAATCAGAGAAGTATTTGCACCTTATAAAGAGATCAGGATATGGGATGAATTTTGTTGATACTATCTCATTATGTGGAATTTCATTCTATGACTACATTAAGAGGTGGGGAGGATAAGTATAAATCCCTCTCATTATATACACATGTATATGTTTATAATATTAGTTCAATTATAGATCTTTTTTTTTTTTGCTTTTTTTTTGAGGGGGGAAGGCAGAGCAATTGGGGTTAAGTGACTTGCCCAAGGTCATAGGGCTAGTAAGTGTCTGAGGCCAGGTTTGAACTCAGGTCCCTCTGACTCCAGGGCCACCTAGCCACCCCTCAATTATAGATCTTAATCACTCCTGAATGAGAGGCCCCATAGTATAGTCTTGATTAGTGGTGTGACCTTAGCCAAGTCACTTGACCTCTGAGTTCCTCAGGCAACTCTGACACTATAAATTACACATTGGTTGCATATCTGCATTAGTTTTTACACCATTGGTTAACATTGATGGAACTGGCATGCTGGGAGTGCATTGGGGGTGGGGAGCAGTAATTGACTTAAGGTCCCTCTAAGGGTTAATAAATGCAAAAGGTAAAGCAATGGAGCACAAGGAAACATTTGTACAATTCATCATTGGCATTTATTTTCCTGTTTGGTTTCTTAGCCTTCTACCAGAAAGAGATTCTCTTGGAAGTGTCAGTGCTTCCTCTGAACACATCCCTGCAGCTTAAACAAAATGAGTTATATGATGGACTAGACTAGTTGCTTTGGCATATATTGCTGTTCTCATTGTTTGAGATAAAATTGCTGAGGGGTAAAAATTATGAAAGAATAACAGTAGAGAATTTTAGTCTGGCACTGTCTTTTTTTTTACTTCCTCTCTGGTGTGAAAGTTCCTGAGATACAGCAGATAAATACCATTTATATACTGTACTAGACTCCTCATTTCTGGTTGAATGAGTAAAAAGTGATTTATTCTTTTGCTTAGAGATGAGATGGTGGCAAAAAAAAAAAAGTCACGTGATTTTTTTGTTCATTAGAAAAATCGATAAGGAAATCAAAACAAATTTCTTCAAATAGTAAGACAAGCAATGAATAATAGGTATAGACAGCAAATCTCAAGGTGAAAATGACGCAGGCATTTTATAAAAGCAGTTGAAATATTAAGGCATTAAGCTCATGTCTTCCCTTCTATCTGCTGAATGACCTAGCACAATTCTGAACACTAAGTAGGTATTTAATAAATATATTTAAAATTCATGACAAAAATGATTTAGTCCTAAAAAATTCAAACTTGTCTTAACATTGAATGTCCACAAAGATGACAAACAGCAGTATTTTAGGTATTTTAAAATAGACTTCATAGGAATGATTATTTAAAGTCTGTCAATGCAGAATTGCTCATTTATATCAAACTTTTTGGTGTTTCATCCTTTAAGAATACATGTAGCTGGTACTTGGATTTTCTCCTTTATTACTCTCAAAATGAATAGTATCCTTAGGAAATATATGCTAGAAAATTCTGAGAATGCAAAGCTTCCTTCAAACAACCACCTAGTGTGATTTGAATAATCCTACCCTGTTGTCTGAGATAATCTTCAGAGATATAATTAGAAAGAAATTAGGGTGCTCTTTCCCCCATCCCAAAACCATAAGCTTCTGAACTCCTAGGTAAGTCTATGTCTGGGATAGGAGTGGAGTGAGCAGAACAAACATTTATTTTAAGTTATTGCTATATACTAGGCATTATGCTAAGTTCTTTACAAAATTATCTCACATAATGGGGCTCCCTCCTATTTGTTACTTTCTGCCTTTGGTACAGTGCCATGTGGGATGCTGGAAGGTACCCGTGCCCTTTTTCCCTTTCCTGGGCACTTAAGCAAATGCATATCAGCAATTGGAGAGATTGTGATGGAAAGTAATAGAGGTAAATTAACTAGGAGGGAAAGAGTTACCCATAGAGATAGACTATGGAGAATAAAGAGCCTACTTGGCATGGAATTGGGTTATATTCAGTAGAGTTGAAATGGCCTAATGCCTGGGATACATTCGAGATTTTGGGCAGGACCCTACTCACACTGCTTCTTAAACTGTGGATTGTATGTGAGATGAAAGAGTTCAGAGTCTGAATCTAAGATCAGAAAAGGTCTTTATTCTTTCTCATGAGAAAGGACTCTGACCCCTCCACTCAACATGGCATCTGCAGGGAGAGAGCAACAGGTATTAGCCAGCCCATGGTTATATAATCTTCCAATGCAGAAACCCAATCCCCCCAACTGGCCTTCACTCTTATTGGTAGCGGGGCTGACCCACAACCTAAGTGTGGGAATATCTCTCTGAGACAAAGGACCCGGAAACATGTGGGTGTCCAATGAAAGCAGTCTTAACCTTATTTGGCATATCTTGTGCTGAGTTGGCTTTGGGGGAGGGTCTCCATTGCTCTAAGCCCCAGATTACTTGAAGGTCAGGTGACCTAACCCTAGGCCTAGTGAATATTGAAGCCATTCTAGATTTGATTTTTCAGAATGGGGAAACTTCACTATAAATTATCCCTCACAAATCCCCACTTTTTTTATACCTTTTGAAGTTTCCCCAATTTTCTTAACTCTAATTCCCCTTGCAGCCCTCATCGCATTGACAACATACAAGGGGGCAGTCCCTTTTATGAGTACAGATACAGAGAGTCAAAAGAAAACAATAACAATTGTCTTTTCAAAGTCCAAAAGTCTCTTTTCACACTGCTGTTCAGATGTGAGGAAGTCTTCTGGTCACTTAGGGTCATCTTTAGCCCTGCATCCCAGCTTCTCTTCCTTCTGCCTTCTTTCATTCATTTACCTACAAAAGGAAGCTTGGAACCAATGTAAATGACAGCTCCAAAGAACCCTTATCATTCTTACAAAATTAAAATTGGAGTCTTAGTCAATTGTCATGATCACACATTAGAACCACTTTCTTATATTTTGCATTAATCCGTTATCAAGTCCTCCACCAGGAGGATGGAATTTCACTAAGGGATTTACATTAAGCTCACAATTAAAACAATTAAAAATGTTTCCAAGTAGTCCAGAGATTATCCTCTTTTTTAACATTGACTAATTATAACAAAGTTGAGACAAATGTGATACTAAGTGAATAACGGAATAATATTCCCACAAACCTTGACCTACTTGTCAGATTATTACAAAGAACTAAAGGACCCTGACTCATACAGGAATACCTGTACCAAACCCTAAGCCTAGTTAGCAGCTTTATCTCATAGTAACTTAAGATGTTCCAGAATCAAGTAGATTTGTTGTTGTCTTATTTCAAAACTTTTGATTATTGAAACTTGACACCAAGAATAGGGACAAAATTATAATGAGGGAACCATATTTCCCAAACTTCAGAAGGCCAATTCCAGGCACAATGCAGCCAAGCTGCAATCTCCATTGAGCCAATTTAAAGTCTGCCAGGTGCTTGCAGGTAGACCCCAGTCAGAAGAATCCTACCTCAGCTCATGCTGAACAGTTGTTTCTCCGACCTTCATACCTGTATTTTACAGGATCTGGCACCATGGGTTGGTGGGTTGGGTAGCTTGGGCAGCCTCCTTTAACACTCCTATCTGGAGTTGAACTCAAAGAAACAGTCAGTTAACAGTCCCATCAAATCTTAAATAACAAGTGCCAACAATCAGCTTAAGATATGATTATAATCTCACATTGGTTAAGGAACATCTTTGAAGTGAGCCTCAAATAACCTACATTCGTTCCTATATTTATTCTTGTTCATAAAGAAAATCAAATCTCCCATTGGGATTATAAATTATTGCTCTAATAGATGTGCATATGCTTCCAAACCTTTCTACTTTCTTATAATTATGCTTAATCTGAGCTCATACTAAAATTTCTCCCCTCAACTAAAAAGGTCTCTGGTTTAATCTCAACAACTAATTGTATTAATACCCAATTGCTCTTTCATCACTTTGAAATACACTGGGACCCCATTTCACTCATATACACAGATATACCTTCTCTATAGTAATTTTATAATCCCAACCTCAGTCCGTGGGATAATGATTCAAACTTGCATTTGTATCCTTATTTCCTCTCCTCAAATTTGATTGAGCTATTAATTACAAAATCAAGTTACAAATCTTTCTGTCTTCCTAGACACTTTCTCAAACTCTTTCTCAACTTACTTAAAACCCTTAAAAACTGGTACCATTATCTAGGGACTGTAGGGCTTGGATTAACCCACATTTGTCCCCAAACCTTCTTATTTGCCTTCCATATTCCCAGTCAAACCTTTATTTATCGTTCTAAATTTCTCAAACCCATTATTCAAATTATTCAGCACTCCTTTACATTTTTTAACCATAAAACAAGATAGTTCATAAGTTATTATCCTTTTACTATCGTAACTGTTCTGCTTATACAAAGCAAAGAGGTAATGGCTAAACCTCACAAACTGATAGATTTGACATACAGAATTATCTGATCTTGTTATTCCCTCAGAAGTTTCCACTCTGAGTCTAGTTCTTTAGGAGGATCAGATGTTATTGAGGATCCAACTCTATACATGTAAATATAAGTAACAATACTTTGCAAATAAAAACTTTCAACTCTATCAACACTTTGCAGATAGAAGTTTTCTATCCTTGAGTTCAATAGTTATACAGATGAATTTACTTATAGGAGAGACTGACTTCTACTCCAGTTATCATAAAAGACTTGGGAGGATCCATAAGTAATTAATCCCAAAACAGTACATATCAATAAGGTGCTTATAATAAAACATATTTGAATGGAGTTGACTTTTCCATTAATACAAACGTATTCCATAATTACCTCCCTTTAAGAAATTTGCACTGAAACTCTTTTCCTCACATAGAAGACGTTTCTGATCTAGTTTCAGTAATTAATAGAATAACAACTAGGTCCCTCAGTCAGTTGTACCAATACTCAGTTATTCTAACATCATTTTGAAATATTTAAGGACCCTATTCCATACAGACAAATACCTAGTGACAGGCAGATGACTAGGCCAAATACTCATTTACCAAGTTCTTTAATATATAAAAAGTAATATGATCTGAGGCTGAATAGCCCAGATCCTAAACACACACTTTATTATAGTAGCTCAGATGTATCCCAGCCTTAGTTTATAGGATAATGATTCAACATTGTTTTTGCACCTTTGCTCCACAAACTTCTTTTCCCTTGGTCTAATTCTTCCCATATTATTCAGAAAAGAATGTTCTCCCAAGTTTGTTTATTCTTCCTTAATTATACTCAGTCTGGAAGAGGGAGATATTTCAGGAATCTAAACCTTTTACTTATACATTCAATTATAAATGTTAACTTTTGCTAATACCATGCAATAATTACAAATTCAGATTAAAACAGCAAGATGTCTTCTGCAAAACATCCTTTCTAAAAGTATTTCTTTTCTCTAAAAAAAGTTTGAATTTATCCTGGTGGCACTGAAATTTTATGAAAGCAACATACAGTATACCACAAAGGTTTACCAGGACTCATATGCATAATTAATTCCTGTTCTATATTCTGAATCAGTACCAAAAACCAATTACTAGAAATCAATTATACCAACTTTAAAGGGCCAGTTTCAAAATTGACTCATCAGTGGGGCTTCTTCAGAGTCTGAAGAAGTAACTGCTGCCCATCCCTCCCTTCCTGGTGGGGAGTGGGGAAATTCCCTTGCTTAATCTCATAAGGACTCCAGGCAGTCCACCTGAAACTAAAACTCACAGTAAGTTTGAATATTACAAAATCTATACACAATTGATAAAATAACCAGAAATCTTACAAAATCTTTGTATAATTACTAATTTTCCCTTTGCAAATTTTAAATTTCTTATTGCCCCTTTCCTGGGATTGATGAGATTTCTAGGGGCCACATAACCCCTCCTTCCTCCCATACACATTAACAGCTAACAGTCTTGGTCTTTAAAAGTACTAAAGGGCAGGTTTCCCTACCTGCTCTCTCTTATCTCTTATCTTTTCTGCTAATCTGTTCCCCATCATCTTATAATAAAAGATCTTGTAAAACATTTCTTAATAAGAATATTTCTCTTTTTCAAAAACAATTTAACACAATTTCTAAATTCTCTGATCATAAAAATCTTTCCCACATAATTGACAAAACTTGGGAGGTTTCACTGGTCTTTTCTTCACATAATTATCAATAATTACTTCTCACAAATATATT
>CM053585.1:352230201-352246682 GCA_028646515.1 Pseudochirops corinnae
ACAATACTTCAAAATATCATAACACAACTGTTTACCAGTAACACAATTATTATGTTCTTACATTTAAACTTTTGAATTCAAAACCCATTTAATTACCAATCCATATAACTTAATTCAGCTGGATGTATTTTTCAAATTGAGCCACATCCCTCTATATATCTATCTATATCTATATATCTATTTTTTTGCTCAATAAGAGTTCTACAAAAACACATTTCCAATTCACCTTGCACAGAAGATCATTCATAACTACAGGTAAAGGTGTATCTAACTGGTTTTCTGAATAGCAGAAGTAACAACATATAACATTTTGTACAATTTTTCTCCATCTTTTAGTTTCAACCCAATTGAGATTAAAACTGACAGCATTCCTGGCTCTCACTCTGTTTTTACAATATATGAGGATTTTACAATTTAGATACCATAATAAATAACACAATGACATTATGACATTAATTGCATTTCCAAAGTGAGTAGAGACTTTTCTCCCTCCCCCTCCCCCCCCGGTCTCTTTCTTTCTTTTTTTTCCAAGTGGGGGAGAGTGATTCAAAACTCCTATTCTCCAGCATTATCTTTCTTATCAGAATCTAATATTTAACTCTCATTATGATTACAGGTTGGCCAGGAACTATGAGGAAATGAATTTTACAGATTTCCCAAGTTAGTTATTTCAAAAATATTACAGCACTTGGGTCAGAGTGTCCTATTCTTCACTTTCTATCCCTTTGAACAACATTTAAACAAACAAACAAACAAAAAACTGCTTTTGTTACAACATACCCATTCCTGCTCACATTTTAGATTAGTTTACAATATACTGGACTAATCATTCTAACTGCTTCTTTTGGTTCTAGTGATAATTACAAATATCTTTACCATACCCAAACATTACACATTTCACCTATATCCAAATTAACATACACAGCCATATCCTTAGATAACTTAACAGCTTCTGAATAGGAATAAGAAAATTGTTTTAACATCAGAGTTTATAAATATTTCCAAATTACATAATTTTGAAATGTTTAAAACTTATATTCTACTAAAAACTTTAGGTGAATGTATTTCCAAACCCCCTTACACAGGAATTAAATTATAATTTTATAAATTTAAACCACTGTATACATTTTCATAATAGCCAAGAGTTCAAATGATCAATCTGAACATTATTTACATTTATACCCAAATATAATGGTCTCACATTTTACCAAATAAAGCCAAATGCCAATCTATTTCCCCAGAAATATCTTTAAGCCAACATGTGGCTTTTCAGAAGACATGTGCTCATGTCTCTGTGATCTCCATTTCACCTTCAGTGGAGGCTAGACTCCTCCCGCATTCCTATTCTTATCTTCCTATCATAGACAAAGGGCTTGGGAAACCAGTAAACTGGGTGTGGTTATCCTTTAACTTCTCTCTCAAGTGGGGGCCTTAGGAATTTAATGATTATCTGAACTTGTAGAACTAAATTCCAATAGAGCCTGAAAGGTAGATAGACATTATCCCTTCTGACCTCCTATGGCTTGGTTTGTTGGTTTTGAAGTCAGCCTAAAAATTCACCAGCACTATCTTCCAACCGTCTAAAGTTGGTGGTGGCGATGGGAGTAGTGGCTCCCTCACCCTAATTAACACAATCATTTTTCCTACCTTTTGCTTCTCCTTCCACCTCTGCCTTAGGCATTTCAGACAAACAGAAAAAGAAGTTTCACTTATCTATTATCTGCTAAAGATCTGAACTTCTCTCTCCCCATTCTAAGTTTAGTTAGGCAGAGAAGGAAGATTTCTAAACTTCCCAAGGCTTTTTAATCTGGGAAAACTTTTTCCCTCTTTCACAAATAGACAAATTTCACACACACAAACAAACAAATACAGAACAAACAGTCTTAACCAGTTTTGACAAATTTATCTCCCAAGGGATTATCGCCGGGGGAGGGGGGGGGGGAGGGGGGTTTGAAGGAAACATTTCTTCCCAATTGACTAGCAGCTTGAGGGTAAAAGCTGAAAATTTCCCTTTACCAGAAGCAGGTGACATGGCCCGTCAGCCAGTGCCCCCCTTCCAGATCCAAGGTCTGGCCGGACATGTGGTCAGCCTCTTGGTCCAGAACTTGGGGTACCGAGGCATAAATTCTGAAGGGGCATTGTCAGGGACCACTTGTCAGTGTCCCCCCTGAAAACCGCCTCCCAGTTGCCCCAACTCCTGGCCAGACTCAGTTGACCAGGTCTACCTCTTAGTGAAGGAATTTCCCAACTCCTGGCCACACTCAGTCAACCCCACCCACCATCAAATCACCCAGGCCTCTTCTTACCTGGGTCTGTGCACAGACTTACGTGATTTTCAGTAATCTTTGTTCCCCACTTTTGGCATTTTCTGATTGTAGTTTCAGACCCCCTCAGGCCTCGTTCTCCATAGAGAGGAGTCACTCCCCCACCTTACCAAGAGGTCACTGGGAAAGAGCCAGGGGACGTCCTTTACCTGTTGGTCAAGGCTGGGGAGCACTCCTCCTCCCCAGAGAGGAGTCCGAAAAATCTCGGTGGGGCCTCCAAACTGTGTGAGATGAAAGAGTTCAGAGTCTGAATCTAAGGTCAGAAAAGGTCATTATTTTTTCTCATGAGAAAGGACTCTGCCCCCGCTACCCAACCTGGCATCTGCAGGAAGAGAGCAACAGGTGTTAGCCAGCCCATGGTTATATAATCTTCTAATACAGAAACCCAATCCCCCCAACTGGCCTTCACTCTTATTGGTAGGGGGGCTGACCCACAACCTAAGTGTGGGAATCTCTCTCTGAGACAAAGAACCCAGAAACATGTGGGTGTCCAATGAAAACAGTCTTAACCTTATTTGGCATATCTCGTTCTGAGTTGGCTCTGGGGGAGGATCTCCATTGCTCTAAGCCCCAGATTGCTTGAAGGTCAGGTGACCTAACGTTAGGCCTAGTAAATACTGAAGCCATTCTAGATTTGATTTTTTAGAATGGGGAAACTTCACTATAAATTATCCTTCACAATTGCAACCCCACAAGGGGTAGTGAAAAATTTGCACACAGTAAAAAGTTTCTGAACATGCAACAACCAAAAATTAATTAAAAATCAAACTCTTAATGGATCTGAGATGTTTCTGGAAGTACTTGCCCATGTTGCATCATGCAACTTTACTGCAGCCTGGTGCTGAACAGAAATCAAACACACTTTGTACTCCTGCATGCTCTCAGACCACAAGCAAAAATGGGTCATGAAAAAGTTTAAGAAGCCCTGAACTAGGAAACCTTTTTTTTGTTTATGGTATAAATAGAACTTAATCTAGGTGACTTTTAGCCCTGAAGTGTCAAACTCATGCTCTTGCATCCTTCCATTGGAGTCTAGGGGAATCCGGCACCTGAGAGAGAAAATCAACCAGAGTGGTCTGGGTAGAGATGGATTCCTTTGTTGAAATTGCTTAGAGGTGGCTGAATCTTGTGATCTAAGCATATTCTCAGCATGGGGAGCTGAAGGCTTCCAATTCACTTTCTCATTTGAAAGTCTATCCCCTCATTAATTGTTCGTAAATCAGGGCTGATTTCCATCTACCAGGGACACAAAATACCTTTTCCAAAGGTATTTAAGCATTCCATATTCTCCATGGTTTTGCCTTTAGTTATCAAGGGAAACCACTGACCACCAATTTGTTGATTATTAGCTAGCCTAATTAATAAGTTGATTATTAGTTACCCAGAAACTCTGTCTCTTGGGCTTTTCATTCATCTCAATTTTGAGTAGTCACTGGTGCATGATGGTTCCACTGACAGAGTCGGTGATGTAAATTCTGGAGGAAAGATAATAAGCTCAGTGTAGATCATGCTGAGTTTGAGCAGTTAGTGGGCAAGTCACTTGATCTTGTTTGCTCAGTTTCCTCATCTGTAAAATGAGTGGGAGAAGAAAATGGCAAACCACTCCAGTATCTTTGCCAAGAAAACACCAAATGGCATCACAAAGAGTCAGGCATGACTGAAACTACTGAACAACCACCACCACCACCACCCCAACAACAATAATAAGGTGGTTATTAGATCTATTGTACCTGCCCTGGTCAGCAGGCATTACTTCCAGATTTTCTTGCTTCTGTGCCATTACTTAGGACCTGAGCTGAGCAATAAATAACCCAGTTAAATAGGATATTACCAGATGACCTCTCCCCCTACCTACCCTCATACCACAAAGCACAACACGTGAACTCTTCCCTGGCTTTGTCTTCACTTGTTCTCCTCCTGCCTCTCACAGAAAATTCCCTAATAGTTGCCTTCAGGTGCCCCTGGATTTTTCTCTACTTTTCACCATGGCATCTTTCCTGCTATGGTGTTCAGTGTCCAAGGCCTTTCCTCATAGGTGTCAAAGACCCAGGATCTCAGGGTTCCAATTCTTCCATTCTGATTAATAGAGTTTGACTTATTTTTTATATTCACAACATGAATGGCAAAATCAATTAGAAAGCATGTTTAATTTAGGACCACTTGTCATGGACACCATCTTGTGCTGTTCACCTCTGGTGCCAACATTACTTATTAGAATTCTGAATTTGGTATTCCAAAGGAGATAGATCTATTGTACCTGCCCTGGTCAGCAGGCATTATTTCCAGATTTTCTTGCTTCTGTGGCATTACTTAGGACCTGAGCTGAGAAAGCTTCAATTGGTATTTTACTTTTAGGTAATCAGTTTCACTGACAGCCAACCTGAATTTTTCTGATATGTCAGATGAAAGTGTATTGTAAATGTTTTTCAGCTGGAGAAAAGAAAAAGCTTGAAAAGGGACATAATACATTTGATACAGAATTGTGGTAACTTCTCACTGAGGTACCCAAGGAACAGAGCATTCCTTTAGGATAGGGGGCAGAGAAATTTCCCATCTGGAATATTTTCTAGGAACATTCTCTTCTTGAAATTTAGACTATGCAAAAATTCAGAGAAGACATACGATCCTCTGGCAAAATTTGTGATTTGCAACTTTGGTTAGAATTTTCTCTTTCCAAATTGTCCTCCCAAATTGTTCACCTATCTGAATTTTACTCATACTTCAAGCACCAGCTTATTTCTCATCTCTTCTGTGAGACTTGTTCTTAATCACCCCAAATCTCAATTATTATTTTCTGTGCTCTAGTCCTTACTGTCTTTACCATTCCTTTGGTATTTCTTTTATATTGTCTTGTACTTGGCTTTCTCCTGTTTTTAGAATGCACTTTCCTCTCACCTTCACCTCTTAGGGTCTTGTTTCTTTTAAAACTCAGTTCAAGTGCCACTATTTCCACTAATCCTTTTCTGACCTAGTTGCTAGTACTTCACACACATTCCCCTCCCCCAATAAAAAATTATCATACGTGCACACACACAAAGTAGTTGGATGGGGAAAGGAAAGTAGGAAGCATGATAAAGAGCTGACTTCTGTGTCAGAAAGATCTGTTTTGAAGTTCTGACTAATATATATTGGCTCTGTGACACTGGGCAAGTCACCAAATCTTTAGCTCTCTAATACCAAAGGTTACTGAGTAGTTGCGTACTCTCCAAAACCGCACTTGCCCTGGAAGTTTAATTTCCTCAAGGAAAGGATCTCTACTATTCTCAGGGTCTCAAGGGTAATTCTTATAGACTAGGATTTCTAACACTCTAGTCCTGAGCCTCCACCCAATGTACTCCTTTTTATCAATTAACCAGTAGAAGTCTATTGGCTTTTTGAGAAAGATATTTACTGAAGTGTTGTATAGTCAGGACAATAATTATAAATATTTGCCCCAATACCAGGGGGACACTCTCCTGCTGTACAGATCTTTGGGAGGAGTGGACTCAAACTCAAAGTATGAAGATGGTCAGACATAGATGTAGAAAATATATGGGGGTTGAGTGACTCACGATTCCTTGTACTTAAAGTCCTTTTCTCTCTTTGAGAGGGTCCTCATAAAGCTTCCCCAGATATAATTTTCTGTTGTGTTCCAAGGGTCATTAAAAAAAAGCGTAATTCCAAGATACTGATCATAGGACCTGACACATAGTAGATATTCAGTCAACATTGTATTCATTAATTGAATTTAATTTATTTAATTAATTTGATTTAATTAATTTGATTATTCAGGGATGGATGCCATTCTGTTTTTCAAATTTACCACTTTTCTTAGTTTTATTCAGAACATGGAAGACTGGATCATACAATTTTGGATTACTGAGCAACCTGGTTCCGCCACCCTTGAGTTGGGCATATAATGGAAAGTTGAGTCTAAGATCTTTAGCTTTCAGGTTCTAGACTCCAGGTTTCCAGAGTTTACATAAAATTTCTAACTCACTCCAAAATATCTCAGTCAAACTGATGACTAGACACTCTGGCTACTCCCTTCTTCCCCAATCAGAGGACCTTAAAGGTTTTAAGATATTGCCTATGAGAGGAGATGTTTAAAATTTTACTCACATTTTTTCAAAAAAATAATTAATTAATTAAATTTTCATTTTCAACATTCATTTCTGTAAATTTTAAATTTTCTCCCCATCTTTCTCCCCTCCCCCCTGAAGATGGCATGCAATATGATTTGGCTCTACATATACATTCCTATTAAACACATTTTCACATTAGTCATGTTGCGTAGAAGCATATTTTGTTTTTTATACTACCATGAACCTTCCTAACCCTGAACCCTCATAACAAAGAAAACTGATCAAACTAAGGTGAACAATTGCTGTCTACTTGTTTCCATGGTGTCCAATTCTTCACATTAACAGATATTTCAGTATTGTAGTAAAGATAATTATAACTATAATCAGGTCAGTTTTCCTGAATCAATCTTGAACCTCAATAGCTATATAAAATATGGAAAAATACCCTCTATGTTGGTGAGATTCCAAGATGCTTATTTGTCCTCTGTCTAGTCTGGAGCAATATGTTTATACCCCTTTTTGAAAACCTCTTACTGTGTAGAATATCACCAGAAATAATAATATACTATTGATTTCTGTTACAAGTTAATGTTCGAAGTGATTTACACTATCTGATTCATTGTAGAACTCAAGGTAACCCTTGAATTCTTCAGATTGTCAATCTAGTAGCTGGTTTCACTGGAAAGAACAATTGGAATTTAGAATTCACTTATGAAACAAGGAAAACACATCCCATGATGTTCAGAAAGGTATTTGCTTATTTATAAAGAGGTTTGACTTTGGACATAAGGATATTTAGGAGTACACTTTGCATCTGCTGCTGTGTCTGGTTTCCACTTCAAAGAACAAGATGCCCCTCCCAGGATAAGCTTATCACTTCTTACCCCATCACCATGCTGCTTAATTGATCAAGCCTTAATTGACTCTATTTCCCCGAGTCTCCTCTCTCTTTTCTGACTGGAGAGCTGTAGAGTGGGAGTACCAAACTCCTCCCAAGGCTTTCCTTTATAGAGGGCAGAAACTGGACTTTCAGTTCACCCCACTTTGTATCCACTACTTTTCCTGGTTACAGTTCCACAGAGCAATATGTCCCCTTCCAGGTACCTTCTTATGTCCACCCTTCCTTTCCTGTCTCCATTTGTATGTTGTCTTCACCCATTAAATATAAGCTTCTTGAGTGTAGGAACTGTCTTCTTTTTTTAAAAAATTAATTGTATTCCCAGCACTTAGCACAGTGACTAGCACATGGTGGCCATTTGATAAATGTTAATTGGATTGAATATTGGACTGGAGTGAAAGGGACCTGCTGGATAAGGAAGGGAGCGTTGGGCAATGCAAGGGAGATGAATGCGGGTTTCAGAGAACTTGGTGAGACTTAAAAGCTTTTGAGATGCTACCTTTGAGAGGAAATGTTTAAAATTTTATTTGTATATTTATTTTTTACACCACAATTAACCCTTTCCACCTTGAACCTTCATAGCAAAGAAAACTGGTTGAATTAAATTGAACAATTTTTCATTTTTTTCAGTGATGCCAACTCTTCATGACCCCATGGGGTTTTCTTGCCAAAGACACTGAAATGACTTTCCATTTCCTTTTCCGATTTATTTTACAGCTGAAGAAACTGAAGCAAAGTTAAGTCAATTGGCCAAGGTCACATAGCTAAGTAAGTGTCTGAGGCCAGATTTGAACTCAGGAAGATGTCTTTAAGACTCCCGGCCTGGAATTCTATCCACGACACCATCATCTAGCTGCTCTTAAATTGAATAACATGGTAGTCTTCTCTGTAGGTGTATGCCACAGTAAGTATCTGTAGTTTCTCTCTGTACTAAGAAGAGGAAAAAAACCCCACATTTCACTATTCTTTTTTCTTGAATCATTATTGGTTATAGTATCTAAACTGTGGTCAGCTATTCTGTGGTGTTTTCCTTTACATTTTTATTCTTTCTTTTTTTTTTTTTTAATTTTTTTTAAATTTTTTTAAATTTTTTTTCATTTTTATTCTTTCTGCTGCACTACATTACCTATTTAATCTGCAAGTTAAATATCATGTTGCTAAGTAGCATTCCGTTTGCTGCAGGAGACAGACCAATTCTACTTTGCATGAGGATGAGATAGATCAGCATTTACAATTCCTTCATGCTACATCTTCGTTAATACAGGTTTTTCAGTAGTCACTGATGGGGGCAAAAAAGATATTTGACTCGAAATACCATTATGAATCAGAAGATAAATTATAAAAACCTATATACCCAGAAATGACATCTTACTATTTCACTTAATTTATGGTATTTTGTTCTAGTCACAAGTGCTAATTTAGCTTTACGTGCCAGGAGTCACCTCTGCCCCCACTACCATATGGTATATTACATTTTCTCTCCTTAGGAATATGTGTCTGAGTTATTGCTTTTTTTTCCTCCTTCCTCTCACTCTTGTTCCCTGCCTGCCTGGTGCCTGAACCAAAGAATTTATTTCATATTAGTATCACAATGGGTCTTTCATATTCGGAGATACATACACTGTTTTCTGAGATGAATCTGAGATATACTCTTACTTTGTTTTTGCTTTAGGCAACTGTGGCTCCTGCCAGGTTTCTTTCTTTCTTTTTTCCCCTTTTCTTATTAATTTCTTTTCTTACTTCAGTGAAGAATCCATTGAATCTTCTTTACCTCTTCCTCATCCCAGCCACTTACAGACATTTTTCAAGACTCTAAACTCGACTCTCTTCTCTTTTCTCTTTGAATTTTAGATCGTTATCTTTAATTGATGATGACTCCTTTACCTAGATTTTCCCTCCCCCTCCCCATCTCGATATGTCTAAAAATCAAACCCCCAAACCTCCTGACTTTCCTATTTTGGCTAATAGTACCAAGTTACCAAGTACCAATAGTACCAAGTTATACGGACTTGACAACGTAGAATCATTCAATTCATCTTAGTAAAAATATATTGAGGCCTACTATGTGCAGGGCACTGGCAGGACCCAAATAAAAATAAAAATCCCTGAATTAACATGCTTGCATTCTTATCTGGGCATGTGATATGGACAAATATGTAAATATAGTACATGTTCTGGAGTTACTTTTTATAGCCACCACTTATATGACAAATTAGGTTCCCAGAGGGTGGCTTCCCCTTCTCCTTCAAGGGTCTAGGGAACCTGAACTGAGGGCGAGTCTCTCTAATGCCATAGCCAATAAGGCTAGCAATAGTGTGCTTTCCCCCAAATGATTAACAATTGAAAGCAACTAATCGACTGTACTTCATTAACCTTTAGAAAGAGAAATTTGCTAAAATGTATTAGGAAGAACAGTTGATGAACTACACCTCTCAAAAGTCTGTGATATGCTCTCACAACTGCATACAAGGTCTAAGGAAAAATCTTAAACTCAGAGAGCACATATAGTGAAGGGGTAACTCATGAACTTTTGCTGGACTTTTGCTAGAAGTCCTTTTCTTCCCACAGTGGGATACTGGGGATATTTAGTGGGGGCACCCATAAAGTTCCCCTTAGGCAGGTTATAGCTTTCTGCTAGATTCTTTGTAGAATCTCGTAGTTGTCATCTCTCAGTATGTCTAATTTGTCCTTGGCTCTCCACGTGGACATTGCTGCCAGCACATTTTGGGAATCCTGCTAAGATTTAAAGGAGGAATTTAAATCCTCTGACCCTCTGAAGTTTACAAGATCATCCCCCAGTTAGGAGTGGTGGTTGGTGATGCAGAGACAGAGAATTTGTCCCCTTTCCTCAAATGATTTCCTCTCAAGGACTTGGTTGGACAGATGTTTCTTCAGTGCTGCCAGATGATGAAATCCTTGGATTTGGAGCTGGTGTGCTAATTTATAGAACACCTTCCAGGCATGTCTGAATCTCTTCAGTCAAAACCAATATAACTTCCTGTGGGATGCCATTCCATTTCATCCACTATCTTTTAAGGACTTTCTAGAACCTAATTCGATTGATTGGCAATGGAGATGTGTAGGTCTTATTAAATCTTTTATTGATTCTTAATGAGAGAGGAATATGGAATATCCCTTTTACATTAATATCAGTCAATTTGAGGAAACCAGGGTGATGGTATCTAAATTGAGCCTCAAAGGGAAATAAGGATTCTGATACATAGAAAGAAGGTTGGCAACACATTCTTAGTGGAAAGATTCTGGCTCTAGCTCTGTTGTCAGTGGACCTAGGTTCAAATTTACCTGATGCTTGCTTCCTGTGTAATGTTGGACAAATCCCTCAACCTTCCTGGGCCTCAGTTACTTCATCTTTCAAGTGATGAAACTGAGGTCCCTTCAGGCTCCATGTCTATGATCCTATGGCTTCCAAGATCAGGAGGAGAGGTGAGGAAGACCTGCCAATCTTATAGTAAACATCCTTGGGTTTTTTAAAGTTATAATTAATTTGTAAAACTTAAACAATTTAGGCATCAGTCATGAAATAGTAAACTGTTGTGAGTTATTTCTGAAGCACATGACCACTCTTACATTATTTATTATATGTTTATCGACAAGTCAAGACAAATCTCTTACAGCACCATAATATTTACTTAGAAAGAAATGTCATAGGATGAATTTGACTTCAGTAATCATAACACAGTTAGAGATACTTTCCATTCATCCAATTTTCCATATGGGTGACCTTGCTGTGAAAAATAGTTCATAGATTTCCTCATTTTTACTGTCAGAACATTTCAATATAACTCAATAACACTTGCTCTTTCTCAAATAGATTCAGCAAATGAGTTTAGATCACCTAGGACCATGCTTTGTTCATATCTTTTTCACAGAAAATAGTTAAAACATTGAAACATTGGTGAAAGAGGTAAGCCCTTCATGTAGGTGTATCCCTGACTAAAACCATCTTTTTCATTACGCTAATGTTGGCTTTCTTCCTCTCCTACCTAGTCAGAAATCCTCAACATCATGTACCTTGATCCTCTCTAAACACTGGCCCCTGAAACAAAACTACGTCCAGCTTCAATCACATTTTGGGTTAATGTTTATTATAAACTATAACTAATTTTTTTCTTCTTCCAAGACTATCAAAACAAAACAAAACCTCTCATATGCACTGTCATATTTACCTTCCTCTAAGAATCTTAAAGATATTACAATTCTGAAAAGATATTTGTTTTTTCTTTTCCTATTAGCATGTAAACAATTTGTCCCCACATATTCCCTTCCAATTAAACAAATATATTTATTTTTCTGTATTTTCTTTGACTCCTGCCCTTCTATTTCCAAATTTTTTCTGAATTTTGGACTTTTCATTAGGAATGCTTGTAGATCTTCATTAAAGCTCTTTCCCACTGTGGGCTTATGCTTTGTTTTGCCAGATAGGTTATTCTTTTTTTTTTCCTGCTTTTTGGAGGGCAATTGGGGTTAAGTGACTTGCCCAAGGTCACATGGCTAGTTTTTGTGTGTGTGTCTTAAGTGTCTGAGGCTGGATTTGAGCTCAGGTTGTCCTGACTCCAGGGCCAGTGCTCTATTCACTGTGACACCTAGCTGCCCCTGGCCATTGTATTCTGTTAAGATTTGGGTGAGTCATAAATTCTTTGAACAGATTTCCCAAGGCTGGTGGTAGCCTGGTAATAGAGATAGTCTCTCTGTCCAAGGGTGACATGATGGCACTCTCAGCCGCTCATTGTAATATTCTTTCTCTCATTTATTGTTAGCTAATCAGAGTTGATTGCCACTCCTCTTCCAAAAGCACTGAGCCCACCCTCCATGGTTGTCTTTTGTCTGAGAGAGCCAATAAATGTGCTGACCTTATTAATAAAATGGTTAAATTATCCAGGGATCTAAGTCTCTGGGACCTTTTTAGTCACCACAGTGTTCAGTTCTTGGGTAAGGTTTTCCACCATTTCTTTTAAAGTGTTAATTTTATTTGTCCTTTCTCCCCTCTATTCTATTATGAATCTTTTTGTTTTATTCCTTTTAGCCATTCTTGTAGTCCTTGTGCTTGGGGTATTCATTTATTTCTCCAAAGTTTAAGTGAACTTGTTGTGAGGTGGTTAGACCAGGTGCCATAGTATTTGGTGTATTCCTCGGCTTGCTCATATCAGCCTCAGTGTCTGGGTTGGGGTAGGGTTCTGTGCATGGGTCAGGCTCAGTTTCTGTATTCCTGAATGGAAGAGGCAAGCCTTGCCTGATCCTGAGTGTGGTGGCCAAGAATATACCCATCCTAAAAAGGACTCTTGGGCTGCCTCAAATGCTGCGCTCTACCTAGAGATTCCTTGTTATGGGGCTCCTGATCTGTCTACTATATTAGGCTTTGCCTTGAGCACTTTCTTCCTGCTGTGAGACACAAGGGGCCGTTGCTATGACCGCTCCCACACTGGACTTTGTTCAGAGTTTCCTATTGCTACAGGAGCCTGTGGCCTATACTTACAATGGATTTGATCTAAGAACCTTTCCCTCTTCCTGCTGGATTCTGGGGCCACTACCGCTACTCCAATCTGGGTGCACAACCACAAAACTTCAGGGTTTTCATGGCATTTGGGGGCTGTCTTGGACTGTTTTTTTGTTTGTTTGTTTGTTTAGGTCCCTTCTGTTGCTATGGGGCTCTTGTTTCCATTCTTCTGCTGGAGCTGCTATGGTCTCAGCTGTGCTGGACCTTTCCAGTTATCTTGGGCCTCCTTTGTATGGTGGTTTCGACCTACTCCATCCTATCTACTTCAGATTTTTCCAGGATTCTGGTAGTCCTGTGTACCCCTGAGCTGGGTGGTCCTTATTTTGCCAGTTAGTAGTAAATGGTGCATTTTCAGGTTTAAATTGGGATGTTTGTGAGGGGTCTGAGATCCTTTAGGTCCTAGCAAACCACCATTGTCAATACTTTCTTTTTTTTCTCCCTGTTTTAATTTTATTTAATTCACTTTTATTTTCAATTCTGAATTCTCTGCCTCCTCCTCTCCCACCCCTATCCACTGAGAATGTAAGAAAACACAAAACCCATTAAAAATATGAATAGTCATACAATTTCCTGCATTAGTTATGTAAAAAAAATTATAAAGGAAAGAGAAGAAAATGGACTTCAATTTGTACTTTATCAGTTCTTTATCTGGAACCACACAGACTGTTTCATCAAGAGTACTGTGGCTGTTCATTTTGTTGGTCAGAGTTGTAAGTCTTTCACAGTTGATTATCTTTACAATATTACTGTTACTGCTTAAGTTGTTCTCCTGGTTCTTCTCACTTCACTTTTCATCAGTTCATATAAATCTTCCTAGGTTTTTCTAATACCACCCCCTTCATCATTTCTTGTACAATAATATTCCATCACATTTATATAGGGTAATTTGTTCAGCTATCCCTCAGTTAATGGGTATCACTGGGAGAGGGGGGAGAACAAAAAAGGAAGAATGGAGAAAACTGTCTGACATATGTGGGGTGTATACATCTCCTCATTTCATGCCTTGCCTAATGTTTATGATCATAGAGTCACTTCTGTCATTTTGTTTTTCAAGGAATCTTGAATGATTTTGATGTGTGAATTAGCTTTTTTTTTCATCTTTATTCACTATACTGACATTTCTATTTCCTCTAGGTACACCTCAGGGTCTATGATATTAGAGTATAAGTGTTTAGGTTCCACTACTCTTGTTAAAAAAAATCCAGTTTATTAAATTTGTTTTTGAAAATATTTTCCATTTTTCTTCTATTTGTTGTCCTCTTGGTTTCATCCTTGAATGCCTTTTAACAGACTTTGATTATTTGGATATCTTGCCAAATTTTCTTTAAGTTTGTTTTACTATTTCTCCCTGCTTTATGATATGATACTGCTCACATGTTTTCATTATCATTGTTTATATGATTTTACAGACATGTTTTTGTTTTAACTAAGGTACCTTTCGGCAACCATTTTCCTTCATTTGGCAAGTAAGTCAGACTTTTGCCAATACATATGTTAATTAACCATATTAGTTTGACTTTTGAGTAAAATTATTGTAGTAGGTATCAATGTCATTTCAGTTGAATAGAAATAGCTACAATGCCATTAAGAAAATAAATTATCCACATGAAATGCTTTATCCAGTACCCTTAACAGTTTACTTTTTCAGTCTGATAGTCCTCACAAATACAGTTTCTTCCATACTTTAAAGGCTGATGTTATGTATTGATAATCATTAAATATCATATATTGGCCCAACTCTGAATTATCAAACAAAGTGCTTTTGGTCTACAACTTCAAAGACCAAAGGTGAGATTCCTCTTATCTTGGGACTTACTCCATATGAGAGCAAAACAGGCATCCTGAGACTGTAAAATGTAAATAGACCCCACTCTGGTTGTTGTTAATTTGCATTTACAACCAAGGAATTCTGTATAGAGGATAACAAATGGAAGTCATAAAGTTTTGTGACATGGTCATCCTGAATTGGGATGGTTCTAAAATGTATAAAAAGTCTTATGATTCCTCTGTTCATCAATCAGGACTTTGGTGCTGTACTCCTTGTTCAAGTAATGCTAGCCTTGAGGGAAGAATAAGGAATAAATAATATAATTTTTATATTACTATCTGTTAGTCTCTTTAACCAAACCTTTTCTAGTGGTCAACAGTATATAGGGCAAAATGTAGCTAAACCAATTATATTTTCTCTACATTGGCTGGCAAGAGAGGGGTTATAACTCAGGGGTTACATTTCTAGGTTTGTTGCTTTTTCCTAGTTCTAAGAAGTCTATTCTTAAAATATAATTGAAAGTTCCTAAGATTTTGCTCAAGAAAAATAAAGTTTGTATAAGACCTATATTCCATATTATAAAAGTAAATTTAACCTCATTTTGATTTTAGGAAAGCAGAGCTCAAGAGATTAAGAAAAAGGTCATAGACCATAGTTATTAAAAAGCTTAGCAAAGTAATACTGGCAAAGTTAATACTTGGTATGAAATCTAATAAAAGCATTATTTATATAGGGCATCATTGCCAAAGCCCTTGGGAATGAAAAGGTCAGAAAAATAAAGGAGTAAGTAATTTTAATGAAGCAGTGAAATGAAGAAAACGTGATGAGGTAGGAACTGAAATACATTTTTCGTGCTATGTAGCCCAAGACTTATCAGCCGATAGAGGTGGCCCAAAGATCAGCAAACTATTAACAACCAGTCAGTAAGTACTTAGTAAGTACCCACTGTATGCCAGACACTGTACTAAGCACTGGGGGTACAAAAAAGGGCACCCCCCAAAATTTTTTATGTCGACTAGACATCTCTCCATTGCCCTTTGGATAATTGACAATATTGATTCTCTGGTGACTGTGGCATTCCATGTTTTGTACCCATATGATGAAATGAAATGTTGTACTATTCTTTCTTTTCAATTCTAAGCCTGAGTATTTGTCCACCTCAATGTTTACCCAAGATATATGTACTGGTAGATTAGCAAAATGGCCTAGGGCTTCAATTGTCCATCAAACGTGACACAGGCATGCTTGGTTTTTCCTCAGCATATTGTGAGGCTAAGCTCTTTTGAGTTGTTTTCATTTAGATGGTTTTGTGATATCCTGGGGATTGATGAAATTGGCATAATACTATAAACAAGGGAATCTGGGGGAATTCATTATCTATTAGAAAACCTGAACATTCTCCATGGAGTGTCTAACACCTATAGTCAGCATGTCTTCATGTTTTATCCCTTATTTGGTATTTATAATCAATATTAATATTTCTTGTTACATTTTTAAAGAATCTTATACAATTCTGATAAATGCCTATAGCAAACCATCCACAGTGAGATTTAAAAATCTCATTGTCATTTGTTGACTATCACAAGTCATTTGATTTGCTAGAGCAAAATACACCATTAACAATTCTTCTTACGGCTTTGTCCTTTTAGTTTCAAATGTAGGTGATTTTCCAATGCTCTGACTCACTTATTACTTTGTTTTTATTTTCTCTGCCAAGGAGAATGACCACTGCATTGCATGGCTAACAGAGACTTGATATTCAAGAAAAGAACTGAATTGCTGCCAGGTCAGTGGAGCTGTGACAATCTTCCTTTCTCTATAGCCTGGGGAGGGCCTGGAGTTGAATCATGGGAGGACCACCACAGGAAAAACCATGATGGTAGGTTCATGTTTCCAGTAGCAGGGGAAAGCC
>CM053585.1:352247182-352265098 GCA_028646515.1 Pseudochirops corinnae
GGCTCAGGCGGTCCACCACAAGCCTTTACGGCCTGCCTCGCGTCCCTGTTCGGGCGCCACCTGTCTCGGGTTACTACGAGACCCCTGTCCTCTTTACTTACTCACCGTAAGTCTTCGGTCGTCACCGGCCTCCGAGGAGGATTAACCAGACAGAGCGCCCGAGGATGTTGGAGGGTGTTTATTTTTCAGACAGCTACATACCGGAAGCCCTGGTCTTCCGTAGGCAGGATATTTTATAATACTCATCAACCAATCAGCTACAAGAACCATATTCATAACCTTATTTGGTAAAGCACTCAGCAATACCCCGCCCCTAACAACCGCCCCTAACAACTACGCAAGCTGGCACTCAGCAATACCCCGCCCCTAACAGTCTCTTTTATTCAGATGGCAGCTAGGTGGTGAAGAGAGTAGAGAACTAGGCCTGGAGTCAGAAAGGTCTGAGTTCAAATATGGCCTCAGACAATTAGCAGCCGTGTGATCCTGGAAAAGTCATTTAACCCTATTTGCCTCAGTTTCCTCACCTGTAAAAGGACCTGGGCACTCCAGTATTTTTGCCAGGAAAACTCCAAATGAGATTGTAAAGAATCAGACACTCCTGAACAACAAGCTTTTATTCAGAACAACCCTGGGTATGCAGCCCAGAGAGTCAAAGCTCTCTAGGCAGTTATAGACAAGGGAATTCACCCAGCTGGTTTCATGCCCCTTCAGGCTGAATAGGAAAAGGAAAGAAAGGGAATAAGCATTTTATATGGCTTCTATTATGTGCCAGGCATTATGCTACACACTATTTGCAAATATTATCTCATTTGATCCTGACAATAACCCTATGAGGTAAGTGCTATAGTGATCCCCATTTTGCAGTTAAGGAAACTGAGGATGATAGAGGTTAAGTGGTTGGCACATAATTCTGATGGCCAGGGTTAAACAGTGATCATTATTTTTGTTGAAACTGAAAAAGCCCCTTTGTTCACTTTGTCTTTCCACAATTGTTTTCTATAGAATCCCTGTTTCTTACTCCCAACCACTGAGGAGTTTCAAGCTCTGGGATGACATGTGTCGACCTTATTCAGTACTGGTCAATTTGTGTGTTAATTACTCTCATGAAGATTTTGTAAGGCCAGAAGAGCAGACATATAGATAGTTACAAATGTTCCCTTGAACACTTTTTTCAGTATTAATAAGGTATGAGATTTCCCACAAACCTTTGATATATTAGCAAAGAATGACCCCCAAATTGAAATAATTTAGAAAGAAATGTATTAAATCATCCAGCTTATCCAGGGATAAGCCTACTCCTCTTAAATGTCTGTAAACTGAATGTTATAAAGGATTTAGGCAAAGGAACAGTAGTTGCTTGACCAATGTGGATGCAATTTCCAGATAAGTTGCTTAAGATGTGTAGCAGGAGAAAACTCACATTCCTTGCATCTGTCTGCAGATCTAACTGGGTTACTGGTCAGCATGACCTGAGTTAAACATTAAACAGATTTAGCAATGGACCTAAGCAACAGGTCTGGTGTCTCAGCCATGTAGGGCTGGGTTCAAATAATACCATAAAGTTTTTCTACAGGTGTCATCACACCTTTAATATTTTGTAAACCAACCTTTCTGTCCTCACAAATATTTCTCCTCCAGCATGGCTATCCTAAAGGGAATGGTTAAGCTCAGCGATCAAATACACTCTGGAACCCTGGGGTCTGGGGGGTGGGGAACTACTGAAAGGTTAGATTTTGCTCATGTGTAAGACCTCCCCCCAAAAGGGGAATGAGATAGAGAGAAAGAGACAGGCAGATAGAAACAGTCAGAGAGCTACATGCTAAAAATTCTTTAGGAAGGAAAGAAGAGAGCCAAAGGTCAGAGTCACTCCTTTTAAACTACTGAGTGATTGGTTCTTCCTGGTTCAATGGAAGATCCTTCCTGGTGTAGCCTTCCTCTCCTCTCCTTCACTCCAACCATCACGTCATTGAGGAACCAAGGGGCTACTCAGTATTTCTTGAATTATTCTAAAGGATCATATCACTCGGTGCCGGGCATTTGTCCTGACATGGCCAAGATGTAGTCTGAGCACCTTATGAAAATTGTCCAAAGAAGAATGCACATCAATGAAAGTGACCAGGACTCAAGGCTATCCCTGTACCTGCTCCATGGTGTGGTCATTGTTAGATAAGTGAGGAGATAGCTTAAGAGTACCTAGTTGCCCTTGACGGATTCAAGTCACTGGGCTCAGTTGGGTATTGAAAAGTTGGCAGCTCTGATGGGTTATAGAATCACTGTAATTTGAAACACTGTGGAAAATGATAGAAACACTATAAGATTGGCAAAGGGCAAATGTTAGTAAAATCTTCAAAAAAAAAATGGAAGAGAACAGAGCCTTCAAACTATAGTAAGTTTGATGTCAATTCCTGGGAAAATTTTAGAATGGATCACTCAACTGAAGGTTAGTGAACATGTAGAAAGAGAAGTAGTGATTATAAAGAGCCAACATGACTTTATCAAGCCAGATAAATAGTATTCAATTTTTTTTTTTTTGCTTTTTAGAGGGCAATTGGGATTAAGTGACTTGCCCAAGGTCATACAGCTAGTTTTGTGTTAAGTCTGAGGCTGGATTTGAACTCAGGTCCTCCTGACTCCAGGGCCAGTTCTCTATTCACTGTGCCACCTAGCTGCCCCCATAGTATTCAATTTTTAAAATAAGATTGTTAAATTGTTAGATAAGATGAATGCTGTAGATTTAGAATGTGGAATATAGAGTTCATCTAGATTTTAGCAAAACTTTCAGTAAAGTATTTTGCACTATTTTTTTTTCTTGGTGGAGATTATGGAGAGGTATGTCGTACATATAAAACAATTGGATGGATGCAGACCTGACTGAGTAACAGAAACCAAAGAGTAGCTGTTAATGATTTAATATCAATACAGAAAGGTAGAAGACCCCAGGGAGCTATACTTGATCTGGTGTTGTTTAACATTTTTTATCAACAACTTGGGATCAAAGGCTAGATGGCCTGATCATCAGATTTTCAAGTATCATTAAGCTGGGATGGATATTTAATACCAATGACAAAGGAAAGATTCAAAAAAATCTTAACTGGCTGAAGTATTGAACTCAATCTAATAAAATGAAATTCAATAGGGAGACATAGAAAGTGTTTTACATGAGTTTAAAAAAAAACTTCACACGTATAACTTGAAGAAGCATGGTTAGGCAACATTTTGAAGTGGACAAGTAGATTCATCTGAGGTAGCCATGTGATGTGGCAGGTAAAAAAAATCCAGTGCCACATTGGGCTGCCATTAAAAGAGGCTTGGCTTCTAGGAATGGGGAGTCAAGAATCCTTGTTAATTCTTGCCTCTTCAGACCTCATATGGAGTGATGTGTTTAGTCCTGGCTATCACAGTGTAAAAAGGCTAAGGTCTCCCACTGCGTCCAGGGCCATCTTTAGTCATCCTGATCTATATGTGGCCACTGGACCCAAATGGCTCTGGAGGACAGAGTGACACTGGTGACTTTGCACAGCCTTGTCTCACTTAAATCTAGTTCACTTGCAAGTCATGATGTCACCTTCCTGATGTCATGGTCCTCTTTGAGGATGAAGGACAAACATCAACAACCACAACCTCAGTGAAGGAAGAGCACTGATAAGCTGTAGAGCATCCAGAGGAAGGCAAGCAGGATGGTCCATGTCCTGTGATAACTGGTTGAAAGAACTGGAAATGATCAGACTGGAGGAAAGAATGGTGAGGGGAGATGGTGGGAACATTGCATCTCTGTTTAAGTATTTGAAGGACTGTCATGTGATATGGACCCAAAAGCAAAAGGTGAAAATTGCCAGGAGGCAAATTTATGTTTGATGTAGAGATGACTATGAGTAGAAAGATTCTCTTGAGACATGTTGGGTTTCCCCTCGTCACCTGCCACCTCCACCTCCATAGCGATCTTCAAGCACAGACTGGATGACTACTTGTCAGACATGTTATAGTATGGATTTCTTTAAGGTATGGGTTAGACTCAATGGACACTTCTAATCTTCACATTCTATGATTTTGTAACTTAGTTGGGTCTAATGCCAAGCTTTCTGCAAATTTGTTTAAAAAAGATTTAAAACTTAAAAAGACTTTGCTGGACAATATGCATGAGAAAGATCTGGAATCTGGTTCAGCTGAAGAGAGATGATAAATTTCTCCCCTGGGTTTAGTTAATATACTTGCTCAGATTCATCCTCATAGGAAATGAAAAGTAGTTTGGGTCCTCTCACCTCCCCAACCCCCATGCCAGCTAGGACTGCTTTAAAAGAAGCTTAACTTCTGGAAGTGAAAAGCTGATGATAGCTCCTTTGTATTCTTTCCTCTTCAGATCACATATGGAGTATGCTGTTAGGTTCTGGGCACCACAGTGTAAGAAGGATATTAATAAGGGAGAGATTGCCCAGAAGCAGGAAGCCAAGATGGTCAAGTCAAAAAATCAGACCCATATAGCCTTATATTGTTTCTGTGGCAGAGCCCTCCTGAAATGAGTGTTAAGGAACAGGAACCCCAACTGGAAATTAATCACTAATTAATGCAGACTTTCTGGTTCTTAGCTAGAACACCTAGGAGACCAGGAAACATAGGTAAAAAACAGCTCAAGCATGCTTGTTGCTGAGACTGCTCCCGAACTTGTGCTCCCAAAGACTTGGTCTAGGGTGAAGAAGAATTTTCTTTTGAAGTTAAAAGTTCTTCTAACCAAGACTTTGAGAGATAGACAATCCGCTTATTGTGTGAAAAAAAGAAGCTTGGAAGACCTTTTCCCTAGGAAGTTAGGTCTTTCCCCAACTTGTCTCATGATTAATTTTTTTAAAGACTCTACTTATTAAATTGTTAAATAGCAGAAAAAGTGACAGAGATCCAAACAAAAAGAGTGTGTTCTTATTCTTTTTTTTTTTTGCTTTTTTGGAAGGCAATTGGGGTTAAGCAACTTGCCCAAGGTTACACAGCTAGTAAGTGTTAAGTGTCTGAGGTCACATTTGAATTCAGGTCCTCCTGACTCCAGGGACGGTGCTCTATTTACTGCACCACCTAGCTGCCATGCATGTTCTTATTCTTAAAGAAGAAGTAGCACAACAGCTGGGGATTCCTGGTGAAGCTAGAAAACTGGAAACATGCAAGAGCTCCATATACACAGTGAAGCCATGCATAGTAGCAGCCAGTAGCAGCCTTGGGAAAAACAGAGTAATCAGTGCTGATCAAGCAGCAGCTGCATGAGGCCAGTAGTGAGTGATGTCTGACACAGACTGGTATCTCACTGAATTAGATTCAAGATAGACTTCCTTCTTTCCCTAACATGACTTGTTCAAACCTGAAATATAATTTATAATTGTCTTCTTAGAGAATAACAAAATATTGTGTGTGTGTGTGTGTGTGTGTGTGTGTAAAACTTTGCTGTATGAAAAGCATTTTCCATACATTGTCTCATCTGAGCCTCACGATAACCCTCTGAGATAGGTATTGCAGATACTACCACCATTTTATAGGTGAGGAAGCTGAGACACAGAGTCATTTGCTTACAGTTACCCCAAATTCCTGGAAGCTTAGAGGCAAGCTTCAGATTCAGATCATTCTGACTCCAAGTCATTCATTATACCACAGCTTCTTCCTGCCAACGAAAATCAGAAAGAGAGATGATTTAAAAAAAAAAAAAGACATTTTCATTTGAGTGAAAGAAATTTAAAAAAATTTTTTTTACAATAATAGGAAAAGGAACAAGAGCTGTTATTTCACTGGTATAATGAACTATTGGTATAATGTGGAAGTTCTCTCTACCATTCCAGGTTAGTACAGTCTCTGTAATATATAGTTTTAGAGTTGCCTAGTGTAAAGTCAATCATGAGCAGCTCTCCTGAGGATTGCTGCTGTGAATAACTTTAAGGATCTAATCACATAGTATAGTGAACTCTGTATTTATTCAACAATAAACTATAGCATAACATTCAAAAAACTAAAGCATAACATTCACAACAGCATGAGATAACAACTTATTACTAATGTGGCCACATAGTCTTAAACAAAACACATCATTCTTGGGCAGTTAGGTGGTGCAGTGAATAAAGAATTGGCCCTGGAGTCAGGAGGACCTGAGTTCATATCTAGCCTCAGACACTTACCACTTACTAGCCATGTGAACTTGGGCAAGTCACTTAACCTCAATTGCCCTGCTCTTCCCCCTCCAAAAAGCAAAAAAAAAAAAAAAGTTAAAACATATCATTCAGTAAGCCACAATCTCTTTAATCAATACACAGTACCCAAGTAAAGTTCTCTTTCATCTCAACTCCAGGCTGACTTCCAAATCCCATGGCTCCTCTTCTATTGGCTGACTGCTCGCAGCTCTTACCTGGATTCACCCAACTCTTGCCTGGATTCACATATAGGCAGCTCTCTACTCCTGTTCCATATCTCAGCTTGTGGAGACTGCTCCACTCCAAGCCTATCACAGTTTCTGTTTCTGGGTAGACAAAGCTTAACAGAGCTACAACAATATTTACACACATTACCAGCATTATCATCTCAATTCACTTTCTGTCTGAGAAATCAACACTAATCAACAGAGTGCTTCTGTCTGCCAAAGTAACATCAACACAGAAAAACAGAGTGCTGACATCATAAACATTCTCTCTCTTAGCTCTGCTTGCTCCCAGTTCTGCTGGAGCTTTTCTCTGCTCTGTTCCTTCTTGTTCCACTCTTACTGTTCTGCTATTTTGGCAAGCTTCTCCCACCATGTACTCCACATGATTATGTTAGGTCTATTAAGGGCAGGGAAGGTCTTAAAATTCCCTTAGGCCTATTAAGGGCAACAAAACGTATACTGTTTCCAATAAAGACTTTTGATATAATCAAAAGTGAGGCTCAAAAGGCACTTGAATAGCTAAAAGGAGCAAAGTATTAAACTTTGCTTGCTGTTACACCTAGGTAGGAGGGTTAGGGCAACTAGGTGGCACAGTGGACAGAGAGCTGGATCAGGAGTCAGAAAGCATCATCTTCCTGAGTTCAAATCTAACCTTAGACACTTACTAGCTGTGTGACCCTGGCCAAGTCACTTAATACTGTTTGCCTCAGTTTCCCCATCTGTCAAATAAACTGGAGAAGGAAATGACAAATGAATCCAGTATCTTTGCCAAGAAAACCATAAACAGGGTCACAAAGAGTCAGACAGAACAATAATAACAAGCTAGAGGTGTTAAACACAGTGGCTATGGTGTTGTGGCCTGCAATACTTCTGGGTGAAACTCAAACCAGGTTAAAATGTAATTGGGAAATATTTAACAAAATAAATGAAAATAAAGTAAAACACAGATATCATTAATATGTGGTTTTCTAAATTAATAGATGGTTGACAGGGACCCTTATATGATTCTGTTGAATGATTCTGATTTTATTTGAGTTTGCCTCCACTGGCCCAGAGCACTGCAAAGTTAAGTGACTTCCCCAGGGTCACACAGTCAGTATTTATCAGAGGTGAGACTTGAACCCATGTCTTCCTGGTTCCAAAACTATCTACTACACTATACTACTTCTCTTCATATTTAATACACATTTAAATTATGGTATTTTTGTGGCACTGATTCTCAATGTATCCCGAAGTTTATATGTTTATATATACTTGATTTTCAAGGCTGTTTATTTGGGCTGTGGCAATAGTCAGGTGAAACCCTTATTTAGAACAGTCTGGTCATTTGGGAATGGTTAGCACATAGTCTATAAACTATTCTACTTGGAAAAAAGAGACATGACAAAAGGCTACATAGTTCCACAAGGATACAAAACACAGTTATTTTCAGGTGAAATTGTGAACAGATCAGGTTTGCTTTGTGTTGGCCAAGTCAGTTCACTTCCATGGGCTTCACTTTTTTTATTTGAAAACTGAAGGAGAATTGGAAGACATTGTCTTTAAGGCCCTGATTCTATGATGTTTCCCCCTTTCAATTGCACAGTGCATTGAGTGGGGGTGTGGAATCAAAAGATCTCAGTTTAAGTCTTGACTTAGACACTTTCTGGCTCTGTGATCTGGACAAGTCCTTCAATCTCTCTGTGCTTTAATTTCTGCATCTGTAAAATGAGGTAATTGGATTTATCTTCTAAGGTCTCTTCCAGTCCTAAACTTATGACCTAGAGATGATCCTATGACTCTCCCCATCCCTAGGTTGCCAGCGCTCATGTACTACCTCCTGGTGGCATCTGGCTCCCTACCAGAGTACCGACCTATGTGCTATAATCAGGTCTAGAGTAAAATTTTATTGGTCTGAAAAACTTTTACTATGAAAAGTCCTTGCTATTTAAAAGACAAACTTTTAAAAAAGGATTTGAAGGACATGGTGTATTACACTGTAACTTGATGGGGTCAAGTGAAAAGTTTCTAATCTCAAATGTGTGTGTGTGTGTGTGTGTGTGTGTATGTGTGTGTGTAAGATCCCAGTTACACAAAGGTTAAAGAAGTTGCTTCTTGTACACTGGCCATGCTGACTGCATCTCTTTATCATCACCAACTAACATACAGTAGCAGATGTTCACTTTTTAGAGGTACATTTATTTGAATTATTTGTCTTGGATTTCCCTTGTACATCTGAACAAAATTTAAGGGTGCTTTTTCTTTAAATGAGTGGAAAAAGTTAGATGAGAGTTTGCTTTTTTTGTTGACAAGAAACACCCCCCCCCCAAGAATCCCCCCAAAACCAATGAATCAGATGTCAGATTTGCTTATGTATGACAGTAGAAACGAAGCAAAAATCTGGTGGATGTCCAGCTGAAAGGAAGAAAAGAGTAGGTGTTTCTGGAGGCAAGATGGGGGTGATTATTTTTAAATTGAGTTCATCATTTGGCCTGGGTGAGAGGCAAGTTTGCTCATTAGTGTAATCACATTAGTGTAAGTGTTTTGTTGAATAAAAACATGAAGCTAGTAGGTTTTCTTCAGCTTTTAAAGACTATATACTCAGACTTAGAAAGTTAAGCAGCTGACTTTTTTTGGAAAGAGGGTCTATCTCTGAAATGCTTTTTTGAAAAAATATTGATTAGTTAAAAAAAACACTTGTAAAATCTTTGTTTTGAGTTTCTTTTTGAATTACTGTCAGCAAGAAACTATTTTGATGAAAATAAAATCAAAGCAAAACATTCAAATGGTATTTGGCCCTGTAAGCACCTCTTCAACTATGAGACCAAAACCAAAAAATATTTTTTAAAAATTTTTTCATTTATTTATTTAAAACAAAAAAATATTGATGAGTAGAATGTTTTACTCTACTGAAGATCTTGATAAATAAACATAACGCTCACAACATAACATACATATATGTTCTAAAGACTAACTCATTTATTTGACTGTGTTATGAAAGTAACCATGTATTCTTAAATGCCATGACTGTAGAGTCTCAATTGTGGTAGCAGAAAAGTTTCAAGTATAGGTCTGGAATGACCTTTGATCCAAGGACTCAACTAGATAAATTTTCATAAGTTCATCATCTGAAGGTTGGCAAGAAGATAATGATCATTTTTGGATATATAATAACTCATGGAACTATCTGCTATGACATTAAGGAGTTGCAACCTGTAATGGCAAAGAGACTATCTGAAATGATTTTGTATTAAATGAATTTTAGTAATGTCTTTTGTTTTTACATCACTGATATTTCTCAATACATTTCTTCTCCTACCTCTTTCAGAAAACCATCCCTCATAACCAAAAAGAAAATAAGAGAAAAAAAAACAGTTTAGGAAAATTAACTGGTATATCAAAAAAGTCTGATCTTATATGCATTCATGCATGGGGTGGTGGCAGTGGAGAGATATCATCATATAACTTTTCTTTGGAGCTAAACATGCTTATTATTTTATAGTATTCAATTTTGGTTATTTTTTCTAGTTATACTGTTACTGTCATTGCATATATTGTTTTAGTGGTTCTGCTTACCTTCACTTTGTATTAATTAATATAAAATCTTCCCATGCTTCTCTATAGTCTTCATTTTTTTTTTTTGAGAGGGGAAGGTAGGGCAATTGGGGTTAAGCGACTTGCCTAAAGTCACATGGCTAGTTTTTTTTGTGTTAAGTGTCTGAGGCCGGATTTGAACTCAGGTCCTCCTGATTCCAGGGCTGGTGCTATATTCACTGTGCCACCTTGCTGCCCCTATAGTCTTCATTTTAATTATTTTTTATGATCCAATAATATTCCATAATAAGTTCCACTATTTCTTTAGCCATTCTCCTGATCACTGGGTATGGCCGTCTACTTTTTATAATTCCTTGCTACTATAAAAAGTACTGTCATAAATATTTTGACATATAAAGAGCCTTTCTTTTTATCCTTGTCTTTCATTGCCTAACAGTGTATGGACATTTTAATCACAGTCTTTGTGTAATTCCATATTGCTTTCTAGAATGGCTGCACAAATTCACAGCTCCATCAATAGCCCCTTATTGTGTTTATCTTTCAACAATTCCTCCAATATTGACATTCCTATTAATTGTCATCTTTATCAGTTTTCTGGATGTAAGTTGTTTTGATTTGCATATCTCTTATTATCAGTTATTTGGAGCAGTGTTTCGTATGGTTAATAATAGGCTGTAATTCTTTTGAGAACTATTTGTTCATATTCTTTGACCGCTTATCTATTTCTGTTAGTTTCCTGGATATCACATGTTTATCCAAGTTATTTGGTACAATTTTTTTCTCATTCACCTTTTCCCTTTATCAATCATTCAAAAAGCATTTGTTAAGAGATTACTACATGCTAGACACTATACCAAGCATTAGGGATAGAAAGAAAAAGCAAAAACAGCCCCTGACTTCAAGGACCTTAAATTCTAATGTAGTAGACACAAGATAACTTTAGAAGGAAAGGCACTAGCAATTGGGGGATGGTGTGAGTGGAGGAGAGAACTGCTGTAGAATGTGGTGATTGTACTGAGTCTTGAAGGAAGCCAGGGCTTCCAAGAGGCCAAGGTAAGGAGGGACATTTTAAAAATATGGGGCAGCTTCAAAGGCACAGAAAAGCTAAGAAGTATCATGTGGAAGAATAGAAAGTACAGTTGTATAGCTAGATTTTAGAGTGTATGAAGGGGAGTAATGTGTAAGAAGACTGGAAAGAAAAGAAGGGGCCAGGTTGTGATGCATTTTTTAGGGAGGCAATTATGGTTAAGTGTCTCACCCAGGGTCACACAACTGGGTTTGAGACCAGATTTGAATTCAGGTATGGTGCCCTATTCACTGAGTCACCTAGCTGCCCCTGTAATACACTTTAAATGACAAATAGAAGAGTTTATACTTAATTTTCGCAGTAATAAGGAGTCACCAGAATTTATTGAATGGGAAGGGAAACATGGTCAGACCTATACTTTGGGAAAATCACTTTGAAAGCTCTGTGGATGATGTATTAGAGCAGGGTCACCTGGGGTAGTGACTGTGTGTGGAGAGAAGGGGATGGATATGAGAGATGTTTTAGAGAAAGAAATGACAATATATGGCAAATAATTGTATATGGGCTGACTGAACATGAGGAGTTAAGGATGAAACTTATGTTAGGAAACTGGATGATTAGAGGGATGATGGTACCCTAAAGAGAGAGGAAAGTTTGGAAATGGGATAGATTTTGGGGAAAGATAATGAGTTCTGTTTTGGACGTGTTAAATTTGAGATACAGTTTGAAATGTCAAATTAGGAAATTAATGATGGGAGATGAGAACTTCAGAGAGATGTTAGTGCTAGATGTGGATCTGGGTATCTTCTGGACATAGATGCTAATTTAACTCATGGTGGCTAATTGAAATCAACAAGTGAGAGAATAAATCATGAAAAGTGAAGAGGGTCCAGGACTGAGTTTTGAAAAGTGCCCTTCCCAGTGGTATGACATGGATGAAAATTAGCAAAGAGAACTAAGAAAGAGTGGACAGGTAGTGGGAGAACTAAGAGAAAGCTGTCACGGGAATCCAGAGAGGACAGAATATCTAGGAGGTGATCTACAGTGCTGAGTGCTGCAGAGGGGTAAAAAAAAGGATGAGGATGGATAAAATGTCTTTAGATTTGGTAATTATGAGGCCATTGACAACTTTGGGGAGAGTAGTTTTAGTTGAAGATATTGGAGGGCAGACTTCAAAGTGAATAGAAGAGAATGAGAGGAGGGGAAGTGGATGCATTGAATTTAGACATTTACTTCAAGAAATTTAGTTGAGAAAGGAAAAAGAGAAATAGTATTATAATGGTACCATGGGATGCTTGAGGAGAAAAGAGAAGGTTTGGTATAACTTCTGCGGTGAACGTGATAGAGATTCAATTAGGGAGGAATAGAAGGATTGTCCTGCTGCAGTGAGGACTCAGTTGAGGGTAAATAAACTAGATTTGTAGTGTATCCAGTCAGCATGGTTTTGTGACTTTGTCCAGCTCAGTGCAGCAGCACAAGAAGGAAGGAGACAGGTAGTTCCTAGTTGTACTAATTTTGTTTGTGCAAAAGTTTTTTGGGGTGGATTCAAGATGGCAGAGGAAAAGCACGAACTTACTTGAGCTCTTCCCCCAACCCCCTTCCAAATACCTGTAAAAAATGACTCTAAACAAATTTTAAAGCTATAGAACCCCAAAAATGATAGAATGAAGCACATCTCCAGCAGAAAAAAAGCCTGGCAGGCTGCCAAGAAGGGTTTGTTGTATTGAACTGGGAGCCCAGCACAGTCCCACATGGGCCACATCAAGCCAGCACAGACCAGGCAGAGCACACCTCAGGGAATTGAAACACTGGCAGCTGTGATGGTTTCCAAACTTCTTAACCCACAAACACCAAAAATAAAGTAAAAGGTCAGTGGGGAAACTCTGTCAGAACTGGGTGAGAGAAGGGCATGGTCTGGTCCCAGCCCTGGAGAGGCAGAGGTGGTGGTGGTGGCTGCACAGTGGCAGCAGAGGCAGCAGCAGTTGCTTCTGGAGCTCCAGGACCACAGATGGTGGGGTAATCAAGTGGCTGATCAGAGGGCAATTGCTTTTGCTTTGCCATGCTTGTATCTGGGTCATAGTCTTAGGTGGAGTTCCTGAGGTGAGGAGGAATACTGGTGTGGTGGAGTTTGTGGCAGCTGGGTAGAGGGAATCCTCCTCACATTTCTGAGGCAGAAAAGAGTGCCTGTGGTCACTCACAGACCAGAAAACAGACAGTGGGAGAAGTAAACACTTCTCCTTTGATCATAACACCTTAGAAGAACTGAAAATTCACAGGTGTCTAGAAGTAGCTCTGACAACAGCTATGCAAAAGCCCAGAAATTTAGGACAGAGCACTATCTACTCTAGAAGCAGAGTTCTACTTTGGCAAAGAGCTCAAAAGTCAAGTAACTGGCTGGGAAAATGAGCAAATGAAAGAAAAACATTAGGCTATAGAATCTTTCTTTGGTGACAAAGAAGAACAAATCACACAACCAGAAGAAGACAACAAAGCCAAAACTCCTGCATCAAAAATCTCCAGGAAAAATATGAATTGTCTGCAGACCATAGAGGAGCTCAAGAAGGATTTTGAAAATCAGATAAGAGAAATAGAGGAAAAATTGAGAAGAGAAGTGAGAGTGATTCAAGAAGATCATGAAAAATGAGTCAACAGCCTGCTAAAGGAGACCCAAAAAATACTGAAGAAAAAAAATACCTTAAAAAATAGGCTAACTAAAATGGCAAAAGAAGTCCAAAAAGCCAATGAGGAGAAGAATGCCTTAAAAGGCAGAATTGGCCAAATGGAAAAAGAGGTCCAAAAGCTCACTGTAGAAAATAATTCCTTCAAAATTAGAATGGGGCAAATGGAAGCTAATGACTCTATGAGGATTCAAGATATTATAAAATAGATCCAAAAGAATGAAAAAATAGAAGACAATGTGAAATATCTCATTGGAAAAACAACTGACTTGGAAAATAGATCTAGGAGAGATAATTTTAAAATTATTTGACTACCTGAAAGTCATGAACAAAAAAAGAGCCTAGACATCATTTTTCAAGAAATTATAAAAGAAAACTGTCCTGATATTCTAGAACCAGAAAATAAAGTAGAAATTGAAAAGATTCACTGATTGCCTCTTTAAAAAGATCCCCAAAATATAACCAAATTGTAACCAAATTCCAGATTTCTCAGGTCAAGGAGAAAATATTACAATCAATCAGGAAGAAACAATTTGAATATTGTGGAAACACACTCAGGATAACACAAGATCTATCAACTTCTACATTAAGGGATTGAAGGACTTGGGTTATGATATTCTGGAGGTCAAAGGGGCTAGGATTAAAACCAAGAATCACATACCTTCAGGGGAAAATATGGTCATTCAATGAAATAGAGGGTTTTCAAGCATTCTTGAAACAACCAGAGCTGAACAGAAAATTTGACTTTCAGTACAAGAAGTAAGAGAAGCAGAGAAGGTAAACAGGAAAAAGAAATCACGAGGAACTATTAAGGTTGAACTATTTACATTCTTACCTGGAAAAATGATAATTGTAACTCATGAGACTTTTCTTAGTATGAGGATAGTCGAAGGGAATATATATGTATATATACATATATATGTATGTATAAGAGGGTGTATGTGTGTATAAATATATGTGAGTGTGTGTATGTGTGTACATGTATGCATAGACAGAGGGCACAGGATCAGTTGAATATGAAGGGAGGATATCTAAAAAATAAAATTAAGAGGTGAGTGAGGAATATATTGGGAGAAGGAGAAAGGGACTGATAGAAATAGGGTAAATTATCTCATATAAAAGAGGCAAGAGAAAACTGTTACAATGGAGGGGAAGAGCAGGAAGGTGAAAGGGAATGGGACAACCTTATTGAATTTGGCTTAAGGAGGGAATATCACACATACTCAATTGGGTATCTTACCCTACAGGAAAGCAGAGGGGAAGGGGGTAAGAGGGGGGATGATAGATGGGACAACAGATTTGGGGAGAGGGTAGTTAGAAGCAAACACTTTTGAAAAGGGAAAGAGTCAAAGGAGAAAATAGAATAAGTGGGGGGCAGGACAGGATGTAGGGAAGTATAGTTAGTCTTTCACAATATAACTACTATGGAAATGTTTTGGGTAACTACATGTACAACCTATATTGAATTGCTTGTCTTCCCAATGGGGTGAGTGAGGAGGGAAAAAGGGAAAGAATATGGAAATCAAAGGTTTAAAAACAAATGTTAAAAATATAGGCACTGGGGTATAGAAATCTATCTTGCCCTACTAGAAAGTTAGGGGCTCATGTGGGAGGATATAAGAGAATGTATTGGGGAAAGGAGTATTCTGTAGGCTCCTTATCTTGGGGAAAAATGGGGAGAAAAATTTGCAACTCAAAATCTTACAGAAATGAATGTTGAAAACTAAAAATTAATAAATAAATTGAAATATTAAAAAAAAAACAAACCAGGAGCAGTGTCTCTAACAGGAAAAAAAAAATCAATCAACAGGCTTACTATGTGCCAACCATTGTGCTAAATTCTAGGAATGTAAAGAAAAAAACAAAAATAGGCCCTGCTCTCAGGGAACTCACATTCTATCTACTTTCATTTCAGCTCTTAAACCAAGGACATGCCAAGAATAAGGTACAAAGCATAATCCAAGTATGTGGGTACGGAATTGAAACAGGAAAGACTGGTGGAGGGAGCAATTTCAAATGTCTTTCCCACTTTCCCTAGAACCCAAGTCCCCAGGGATTGATCACTGTGAAGATTCTTTAGACTGTCACGCTGCCATTACCAGGCTCCTCTCCACTTGGGACATAGAGGAAACCCACTTCCTACAGAAAAGGGGCAGGGAAACCAGTGATTGGAGCCCTAGGGATGGAGTCCCCTGGACATTTGTTGCATTCAAAGGTCATTGCCTTGCCTATCTCTTGCCACAAAACCTACATCCTGTGGCACTTTGGGGCCCTGGGTTGTGCAGGACACCATGAACTTCCTCTGTGTCTTTAAGATGCTGCTTGGGGGTGCACAGCCCTCATAACTTACACGACTAATTGTTATTCAAGACCAAATCAGAAGTGTAAGTTGTTGCATGCACTATAAGATACACAAAGATACAATTTCATATGACTAGACAAAATCTGAATCAAAAACTGACTTGAAATACTTTTATCTTATGCTAGAAGTCCTTGAAGTTGTGAGATACTAACTGATGATCTAACACCACAAATTGTATGTTTTGTTTTCGGTTTGGTAAAAAAAAAAAAAAAGATAAGGAATTGGATGTAAAGAATAACATTGTAGGTAGACGTGTGACATTGTGTCAATTGACTCCTCTTGTGTCAAACTGATTGCTTCCCTTCACTTCTATATTTTGATATTGTCATGCTAGAACATGTCAGGTAGGAATATTCATGCTTGGAACCCAAAACCAATATAAATCTTTTTTTTTTCTTGTAGTGGGAAAATTGTATGAACTTGGCTTTCATGTAATCTCTGGATAATCCAGGAAAGTTTAAAAGGCATATTTCAGCGTTGTCTGATGAGACATGGAATGGTTTAACTTCCTAAATTTTATACTATAGTGGTTAGATTAATTCTCTTACTAAATAAAAGCTGTGAACTAGAAATGAACTTGTTCTCCTTGAAGGAAGGAAGGAAATAAACACTCATATGGAGTCTGCTATGTGCCAGGCACTGTGCTAAGTGCTTGACAAAAACTATATCCTCACAACAATTAACAACAAATGCTGTTATTATCCTCATTTTATAGTTGAGGAAATAAAGGCAAAAAATGATTAAATGACTTAGCCAGTGTTCCAAAGATAGTAAGTATCTGAAGCTGGATTTGAACTCAGGACTTCTTGATTCTCTATGCACTCTTTCACTTAAACTGCCAATCTGAAAAAGAATTCTTGAAATTTAGATTCTAGCCCTGCTGCTATACAGAATCTAATCAGTCTGTACTCTCCCTACATGATGCCTGCATCAAAATGGGCATGGGCTGAACAGAGAAGTGTGGAATGATTGGACACGAGCCAGGAAGGATCTGTCATAGCAGTTCCCATTTATTAATCAGAGAGCAGGATTTCTATAAGGAATGTAAAGCAATTATCTCTTAGGTTCCCATGAGAAAATGTTCAATGCCCTTGTTCATTTATGCACATCTGTATGTTTTAATGTTCTTGTTCACTTACATAAATCCATGTTTTAATATTCTCGTTTCCTTGCATGCATCTATGTCTGAGTCACTGCTCGGTTATCATGTCCTAAACTCCTGCAAGTCAGGAAGAGATGGTGAGCCAATCTTACAACATAATATAGCCTTCATGGGAAGCTGGCTTGGGAGAAATTCTGGGCTAGATTCCTCCCATGTATGGACCAAGTCAGAGACTGGCCCTTGACACTTACCTCCTCAATTCAATTCAGAAAACATTTATTAAACACTTACTATGTTCTTAATAATGCAGAGAAGTGGCTCAGTAGATAAAGCACAGGTCTTGGAGTCAGAAGGATCTGAGTTCAAATCCAGCCTCCCTGTGTGACCCTGCACAAGTCGTTTATCCTCTCCTTAATCCACTGGAGAAGGAAATGGCAAACCACTCTAGTAGCTTTGCTAAGAAAACCCCATGGACAATATTGTGTGCTAAATATTGTCCACAGGGTCATGTAAAGTCAGACTGAATAACAGCATGTGCTTAATAATATTAATTAAATACTTAATTTATTAAGCACTGTGCTAGAGGCCAGGAATACAAAGACAAAAAATCAGACAATCCTTTCCATAAGGAATGTAATCTAAGTTAAAATACCATATGACACTGTTTACCATTTCCTAGATGCTGTCTTTTTTCTTGACTTCCATTCTGTTTTGGCCAAAAATCCTGAGTATCTTCCCCTCCCAGATGGATTTTTTTTTTGACTAAGTAAAAGAGGCCATTCTTTGCCTCATTTCTTACCTAGCCCTAATTCCTCAATGGATGTTGCCTCA
>CM053585.1:352265198-352318688 GCA_028646515.1 Pseudochirops corinnae
TCCACTGCTTCCAGTGGGAGCATCCTGATCTATATCTTGCTACTGGACCCAGATGACTCCAGAGGAGAGAGTGAGGCTGGTGACTTTGCACAGCCCTCCATCAGTCAAATCCAGTTCACTTACAAGTCATGGCATCACCTTTCTGATGTCATAGTTCTCTTCTACAACAAAGGACAAACAACAAGGTATTATACTATTCTCTTGCTTCTCTTCCTACCTGTCTACTTCTCTTTCTCTGCTTTATCTTCTTTCTGACACCAAGTCCTTGGAATATATATCTATATTCTTTCTCTTGTTAATCTTATGTACTCTCAGTGTTGCAAATATCACATCTATGCAGAAAATCCTAAAATTTTAACTACAGCATTGATTGACCCTCTCCTCCTGGTTACAGTTCTGTCTCCTTTCTGAATTTCCATGACACTACTCTCTTTGCAGTCCTCCAATCCATTTGGTTGTCTTTTCTTAGTGTCCTTTCCTGGATCATCATGTCTTATCTCCCGAATGTGGGTGTATCCCAAAAGCCTGCCCTTGGCTCTTTTCTCTCTCTACTTTCTCAGTTTGTGATCTTATCCACTCTCATAGATTTAATTATCATCCCTATACAGATGGCTCCTAGTTCCACATATCCAGCCAAAATCTTTCTCTTGAATTCCAGTCCCATATCTCCAACTGCCTACTGGACCTTATAAATTGATTTAGGAAGACACTTTCAAGTGAATGTGTCCAAATTAGAACTGAATTATCTTTTTTCCCCAAACTCACCTCTCGTCTGAGTTACTCTATCTAGGACATCACTATCCTTCTAGTCACCCACTTAGAAACTCTGGAATCATTTCTAACTCTTCACTCTTTCCCACTCTATATATCCAATCAGTTGTCACATTTTGTAGATTCTTCCTCCACAACATCTCTTATATCCATCCCCTTCTGTCTTTAGGTATTGTTCGTTCCTTTCAAGCCTTGGTGAGTCTTAAAGACATAATTAATCTCAATGATTTTCAAGATTTGAAGAATGTGCATAGTCTTTAGTTATAGAAAATAGAAGGAGAGGGATAGACTCAGGCTATTGAGGCTCACTTTTTGGTGAATCCCAATAAGCCAGTGTCAGCTGAACGTAGTGTTTTTCCTTTTTAAATTCTTGTTGAGATCTTTTGCTTTTATATCACCTTCATTTCCAAATATATTCCTCTCCTTTCCACTCAGAGAGCCATTCATTTCTTGTACCAAAGACTTTTTTAAAAGGAGGAAAACCCACCATTCAGCAAAAGTAATCATATCAACCAAGTCTGGCAGCAAATACAAATATTGTGCGCTTGTAGTCACCTACTTCTATAAAGAAGAGAAGGAGGCACATTTGTTCCCCCTTTCTTCTTTGGAACCAGACTTGATCATTATTATCACACAGTTTGTGTTTTTGTGTGAGCATGTTTTTTCATTTACATTATAATTATTATATAGATTGTTTTTCAGGTTTTACTTTTTTTATATCAGTTCATATATATCGTCCCATGCTATTCTTTTTTTTATATAATTTTTTTTCTTTTTTTTGCTTTTTTGGAGGGGGGAAGGCAGGGCAATTGGGGTTAAGTGACTTGCCCAAGGTCACACAACTAGTAAGTGTTAAGTGTCTGAGGCTGGATTTGAATTCAGTTCCTCCTGACTCTAGGGCCAGTGCTCTATTCACTATGCCACCTAGCCACTCCTCCCCTTCCCTTCCCATGCTTTTCTGTATAGTATCACATGGTTCAGTATTATATTACATTACATTCAAGTACCACAATTTCTTTAGCCCCTCTCCAGCTGATGGGCATCTACTTTGTTTCCAGATCTTTGCTACTACAAAAAGTACGACTACAAATATTTTATTGTGAATAATCTTTGCCAGTTTTCTGTGTGTGAGTCAAATCCTTAGAGTATTTGAGGCTAAATAGCAGATAGTTTAGAATTCAAGGTACCCATTGGAGAGGTAGAATACACTTTAGCACTATATGCTGTTTTACTTACACATCACTCTCTGTTATTCTGTTTTTCCTTTTCTGCCCTAGGTTAATACAGGACATTAACCTCTAGTCTTAACTATTGCTCAGTTTCAGTGTTAATATATCTGGCAGTGCCATTTATATTGCAATCAGATAAGGCGTAGAAAAGTGAAAGGCTGATCTTTTCCTAGTTCTCTCAGACAATAGGTTTAGGAGAGTATAAGTTAACTTACAAAATAATGTGCTACAACATTGTTTTCCTCAGCTTTTTGGCCAACATCCAAAAAATTAGGTCAAAAGATGTGAATTTAACCTGGTCAGGGAACTTTATACCATAATGAACACTAGGAAAGACCAAAGTTAGAGAGATGATAATGAAGGAAGGGAAATATCTTTCCCTGATAAGAAAAATAATGTGCTTATTGAACCAAAATATTTTTTAAAATGAATTAATTAGATGTGAGGAGAGAAAAGATGGTAGGCATTTAGAAATTAATATTCACTGGCTCACATGGTAATATTTAATTATTCCGCTGTGTTACTCAGAGAACCCAAAGCATGGCAAGCAGATAACATCATGGGTTTATAAATAATCAGCTGTCAAACTAACTTGATTGCTTTTTCTGATCAGCAAATTAGCATACCAGTTGAATTATGTGTTCCATGTCATTTATGAAATCCACTAAATCACTTAATGCACTGTGTGTTTAACACATGTAGAGTATATGGAGCTGTTGAAGGGACTTTCTCCAATTGTCTCTCTGCTGTCTACTTCTTTTTGAAAAATTGTTTCAAGTTGATTTGCATAATAGCTTAGTCAAATGGTTTGTGAGAATTGAATGCAAGGCCAACTAGAAAATAATAGCAAATGACAAGATATTTTATTTGAACTACATGGGCTGCCAGAGAAAATGATATTGATTGAGCAATAAGTTATCTTTGATATGTTGAACCAAATTTATTTGGAAGATAGACTAAATTGCATGTTCGTGTTATTTCCAGAGGTTCTATAAATTGGTAGACCATTCTTTCCAACTTTAAAGATAGAGGAATGGTGCCTCAGAATTCTTCCAGAGAGTGACTAGATATGGAAAGACCATTCTAAAACAGGGTCAGATGCAATGAGATAAATCAGTATACAATACAAAATAGTCCATGGGAGATACTTTGTAGGTGGGATAAATCTGATGAAATATTGCTGAGACTGTTGAGTGACATAAGATAAAAAATAAATAATATGATTGCACAATGTGCTGCAAAGGTCAACACTTGTTTTTTGGTTTGTATATCTGTAAAGGGAAAGATGGTAATGTCATTCCAAATGATTCTGATAATTTCACCCTCAAGTACTGAGATCAATTTTTGGAAACTTAGTTTAAACCCTCTCCTCTGCTTCTCCTTCTTCCCTGTCTGACCACTCCTTCTCAATCTCCTTTGTTAGATCTTCATCCTGGCCATACCCACTAAATATAGTTGTCCCCCAGAGTTCCACCCTGTGTCCTCTTCTCCCTCAACACTATTTCATTTGAGGATCTTATCGACTTCCATGAATCCAATGATCATTTCTATGCAGATGATTATCTCTTGTTTTTTTGTTTAATTGATTTGTTTATTCACTTTTAGTTTACAAGATTCAGTTCCACAATCCCTTGATTCAAATTTTCTTCCTTCCCTCCCCTTTCCTCCCCTCCCCCCCCACCATGGTGGCATGCAATCAGGTACAGGATCTGCAAATACTTTCACATTGGACATTAGCCTGGTTGTATAGAAGGGTTGTGACCAATGGAGTGAACAATGGGAAAAAAGAAACAAAACCAAACATGGAAAAGAACAATAGCATATAGATTGCTTCAGTCTCCATTTAAACTCTGTTCTTTCTAGATCTTTCTCTGAATGTAAACATCTCCTTCCATCCTGAGACTTGTAGAGTTGTCTTATAACTGTGCTTTGCTGAGAAGAGTCCAGTTTATCAAGGTTGGTCGTCACACATAGGATGTGTCTGTGATTGTGTACAAATTTTTCCTGGTTCTGCTCTTCTCACTTAGCATCAGTTTACATAAGCTTCTCCAGGTGAATATGAAGACCATCTCTTCCCCATTTTTTATAGCACAATAGTATTCTATTACATTCCTATGCCACAACTTGTTTAGCCATTCCCCAACTGATGGGCATCCCCCTTAATTTCCAGTTTTTTGCCACCGCAAAGAGAGCCACAATAAATATTTTTGTACATATGTCTTCCTCCCACTTCTACAATCTCTTTGGGATACAACCCCAGAAGTGGTATTACTGGGTCAAAGAGTAGGTAATTATTTATATCCATTTGGGCATAGTTCCAGATTGCTCTCCAGAACGATTGTATCAGTTCACAGCTCCACCAACAATGCATTAGTGTTCCAATTTTTCCACATCATCTCCAGCATTTGTCATTTTCCTGTTTTCTCATCTTAGCCAATCTGACTGGTGAGATGTGGTACCTCAAAGTTGTTTTGATTTGCATTTCTTGAATCAATAGTGATTTAGAGCATTTTTTCATATGCTTATAGATATCTTTAATTTCTGTCTCTGAAAATTGCCTGTTCATATCCTTTGACCATTTATCAATTGGGGAATGACTTGTATTCTTATAGATTTTACTTAATTCCCTGTATATTTTAGAAATGAGGCCTTTATCAGAGATACTGTTTGTAAAAATTCTTTCCCAATTTCCTACTTCCTTCTTAATCTTGGTTATATTGGCTTTGTTTGTACAGAAACTTTTCAATTTAATGTGATCAGGATTATCCATTTTGCATTTTATAAGACTCTCCAACTCTTCTTTGGTCATAAAGTCTTCCTTGCTCCATAAATCTGACAGGTAAACTATTCCTTGCTTCCCCAGATTACTTACAGTATCAGACTTTATACCTAGATTGTTATGCAGATGATTCTCACATCTATTTATTGAGCCTCAGTCTGTCTCCTGACCTCCAGTTTGAGATCTCCAACTGCCTATTGGACATCTCAAACTAGACATTCCATAGACATTTTAAATTAAATGTGTTCAAAACTGAACTCATTATGTTTTCCCCCACACTCTCCCCTTTTCCTCTTTTACTGTTGAGGGCATCACCTTCCCCTCAGTCATTTAAGTTTGTTATCTATATGCCATTCTGCACTCCTCTCTCTCTCTCTCATTCCCTTATATCCAGTATGTTTCAAAGTCCTATTGAGTCTGCCATCTTAATATCTCTTGTATGTGCCCGCTTATCCTCTCTGACACTGCAATTTCTCTGGTGCATGTCCTCATCACCTTGTGCCTGGATTACTCCAGTAGCCTGGCTGGTCTCCCTGTCTCAAGTCTCTCCCCAATACCTTTCAACTACCAAAGTAATCTTCTTAAAGCACAGAGGTGGTCACATCATTCACATAGTCAATTAGCTCCAGTGGCTTCCTAGCACTTACAGGATCAAATATAAAATCCTCTATCTTTTAAAATCCTTCATAACCTGACCCTCTCCTACATTTTCAGTTTTATTATTGCTTACTCTCCTCCACTTACTCTAGGTCTGGTGACTTTCATCTCCTTGCTGCTCTTTCCACAAGACATTTCATCTCCTGACTGCATTTTCACTGGCAGTCCTCCATGCCTGAGATTCTCTCTCCCCATCTCTGCCTTTCTTCAAGCCTCAGTTATACTCTCACCTTCCGCATGAAGCCTTTCCTAGGTCTCCTTCATGTTAATGCATTCCCTCTGAGATCATCTCTATTTCATCTTGCATGTATCTTGCATGTCAACTCTTTCCATTAGGCTGTGAGCTCCTTGAGAGTAAGGGTCACTTTTGCCTTTCTTTATATCCTCAGTGCTTAATATGTTGCCTGACTAATATAAGATAAAATTAGTGTATTATACTCCTTCGATCTTTGGGATGGTTTGCATGTGATTTCCAGGCTCCCCTTTGCAATCTTATTTCCTGCTTGACTACTTATACTATTACTATATTGACCAGAAGTGGGGTGGTAGTCAGGGGGGCCAGAACAAGATACATTTTTGACATATATGTCATTACATGACTACCAAATCGTGGGAATCAATGACACTTGCCATTCTTCTGGAGAGGTAGTGTGCTATATCTGAAAGATCAGAAGGAGTGCTGGGTTGGCAGTCCGGAGACCCAGAGTTAAATCTTGGTTTTGACCGTTACTCATTGTACTGCTGCGGGTAAATCATTCCACCTTTCTCTGCTTTAGTTTACTCAGTTATAATATGCAGCTTAATAGTAAAAGTACTTTGTAAGCTTTAAAGTTTAAGTGAAAAAGGGTCTTATACTTATTTGTCATTATAAGTGTGGGCTGGTTTAGTGTTGTTACTTCTGTCACACAAACTATAACTTGTCAGGGTTCTCTCTTAGAGTGACCTAACTTACCAGCAGAGGCAACCAGTTACACACCCAACTCACTGACGCTAGCGTACCTTTCAGGACAGAAGAGTCACGGTGCTGAGGTCCAAACAGAAAAGTTTATTAAGGTCTCTCCATGGAGAAGCCTTAAAGCCATATACTAAGACAGGCTTCCAAGATATCTCCAAGGCCTAGGTCTTAAATAGACCCCAGATCCACATACCACATGTGATAGAGCCCAGCTGAACAGAATTGTGAGAGGGGGAGTGCAATTACAAGAGTATGAAGGCCTCAGGGTGTGGAGACGCCAATCAGGAACAGAGGGTAACCCCACGCAAGAGAGTCCTGAGCAATGCAGTATCCCCTGGCGGGGGACAGTGCAATATGCCCTGATCTCCACGTGACCCAACTTATTCCCGGGCCTCAAACACTTCCCTGTGGCATGACACAACCGCTTGCAATGTGAACCTCACAATAACTAAGAAGACAAATCCTTTTAAAAAGTGACATGCCATTATAAAGCATTATTAGATCTCACATCTCTGAATAAAAATCTCTTCCAACAACTTGCAGTTGCTATAACATTATTAGTAAAAGCCCCAGACATGAACTCTGATTAGCTGAAAGCATGAAAAGTTTGGAATTTTTTCTCTCTTTGGGTTCAATCGAAGGTTTGTGTGTTGAGCCTCAGGGAAGAGCTGTTGGTTCAGGCTCTTTTCACTGTAATTGATGTTTTCAAAATAGTTTCTTTCCTCATACTCACAAATTCTTAACATCTGCATCATGGGAACCACAGTGAATTGGGAACAAAACATTTAAAAAAAAAATCACAGCATTAAAACAAAGAATTCATGCACCAAGTGTGAGAGTGGACATGGAAACACAAAGTCATCTTAAAACAATGCACTTCTCATTGACCTTTCAGAATTCTAGAAGAGAAGGTTGGTCCTGTTTAGAGGCAGAAAGCTAATTACCTTTTTCTACAAATTCTTTCCTCTTCTCAACTTTCCCATTATTGCTGAGGGTCTACCATCCTTCCAGTCACCCAGGTTTGCAACTTTGATGCCACTCTTTAACCTCCTCAGTTTCCAAATCTTGTCATTGTCATCTCTGCAATGTCTTTCACATACATCCTCTTCTCTCCAAACACACAGTCACTAGCCTAGTTGAGGCTTTTATCACCATTTGACTGATGATGGTCTTCCTGCTCTAAGTGTCTCCTCACTCCAACCTCTCCCTCCACAAAACTCCCAAATTGATTTTCCTCAAGTGTAGGTCTGACCATGTCAGTTGCTTATTGACTTGCACTCCATTGACTCCTAACTACCTCAGTTGTCCTGATGTGTATCTGGTCACTGACCCAGATGGCTCTGGAGGAGAGTGAGGCACAGCTCTTCCTCACTTAAATCCAATTCACTTATATGTCATGGCATCCCCTCCCTCATGTCATGGTCCTCTTCGACAATGAAGGATAAGTAACAACAAGCTCCAGAAGCAAACATAAACTCTTCTTTTTGTTATTTAGAATTCTTCCCAAACTGACCCCCATTTGCCTTGCTAGCCATACATAATAATGTATTACTTCCTTTTACATGATCTTCACTTGCTATACTGATCCTTTTTACTACTCCTTATATATTACATTACATATCTTGCAACTAAGGTTTTCCACAAGCCTAAAGTACTCTCTCCCCTCATCACCGACTCTTAGACTCCCTAGTTTCCTTAAAAACTCTACTCAAATACCACTTTCTACATGAGGCCATTCCTGATTCCTCCAGGTAAAGTTGCATCCTCCCTCCAAAAATGCCTTGCATATATTTTAAAATCTATTTTGTATTTATCTTTATAGTTTATCTTCCCTGGTAGACTTCCATCAAAGAAACATGACTTTATATCCCCAGTTCCTAACACAGTGTTTGGTACGTAATAGGCACTTAATAAATCTTTGTTAATTTACTGATTGGAGAATGATTACCAAAAAAAAAAAAAAAGGTTAAGAAAGGCACCAAAGGTGTCTTGGAATAGTGGAAATAGCTGGACAGAGAAGTCACAAACCCTGGGTTCTAGCATCTAGCACTAATTCTGCCACTGTATTGCCTGGGCAGGTGACTTAAATAATCTGTGCCTTAGTTTCATTTATAAAATGAAGGAGTTGGACAAAATTATCTCTAAGGTCCATTCTTGACTAAACAGTCTATAGTTCCCATTTATTTTCAGAAAGCAAAATTATTATAGTAAGAGAATAAACATTAAATGAGATCGGTGATGTGAATGGACTTTTAAAAATATGAAAGAATATGCAAATAGAAGATATTTAGCTAATGCCTGATTTATGAAACCAATTTCTATTTTTTTTCCTTAGAATTGACCAGATGAAATCTGAAAAACATTATTTCCACTTTTGAGAGGTACAAAGAACGAAGAGAGAATGTTGTGTTCATTATTTGATAAAGTACAATGAATAAATTAAATGAAGTAATTTGAGAGATTTGGATACCATACGGTCAGGTAACTTTTTGAGATTTTGGGGCAAAACGTATATGAAACTATTTAAAAGGGATTCAATAAGATCATGCTCAAAGAGAAAGACTATGTAAATTTACCAGTAGAAGAGAATACAGTCAAAATTTTACAGCCCTGGCCAAATCTAGATAGAATTTGGTTTAGAATTTTACTCTTGGAGATGTGTTAATGCTCAGCACATGTGCCTTCTACAGGAATCCTTTCTTGAAATCCTAGTTTTTAGTTCTGTTTACTACCTCAAAGAATCATATATTAATTTGTTGATTTGTTATGATTCCATATTATGGAAACTAGGAGTCTCTGCAGGAGTAGGTCAGCTGCGAATTTCCTAAGCTTGTTGGGACTTAGTCAAAAGTATGACACAAGGAGCCATTTTAGTATTTCCAACCTTTTTTTTCTTCTCAGTTATAATGTGGAAGCATACAGCTACTTAAGAACCACAAGAGAGAAATCCATAAGATCTATTTAACTAGATCAGTGGTTCTGATTTAATTGGAGAAAGAAAATCTGGATTTTGCCCTTTCAAATTTCTAATTTGTGGATGTTTTATAAGAAATCATAGTCAAGTTATTCCCCCTAATGCCAATGACTAGAGAGTAAACACTTTTTAAAAAATGTAAACTTTGCCTTTATTTCCATCATTGGTCACATTATAGCAAATAGAACCAGGTCAACTCTACTAGGATCATTAATTTATCTCTTTTCCAAAAAAACCTAGGTCAACTTTTGACTTATTTTTGCTAAGATTCTTAAAGCCTCTTCCTGGCTAGTTTTATTCCATGTCCCCCCATCCCTCCATTTCCCAATTTTCTTTATATTCATTTTTTCCCATTAGAATGAAAGCTCTTTGAGGTTCTTGCTTGGTAGTAGCTATATTCTCAATGCTTAGTATAGTGCTTGGCTTAGAGCAACCCTTAATAAATGTACTTTCTCTCTGTCTGTCTGTCTCTGTCTGTCTGTCTCTATTTTGTCTAACCATTCATCCCTCCATACATCCATCTAGTGACTGAGAAAGTCTTAGTACCATTAGTAGAAATAGAGATATCAGAGGAAAAGATGATTTGTAGATGCTGCTGCTGATAACAGTAACATCTAGCATTTGTATAATACCTTAGGTTTTTCAAAATGCTTTACATATATTATCTTATTTGATCCTTGTAATAGCTTTACAAAGTAAGTACTCTACATGTTATACCAACTTTACTTCATAGATGGGGAAAATGAGCTTCAGAGAAATTAAGTAACTTGCCCAGGATAACAGAGGTGGTTAGTGCCAGTGGTTGGATTAGAACATATGATCTCAAAAAAAAAAAAGAAAAAAATTAAAAGAGATGCTCATCCTCTTTTGGCTTTAAATAGAGCTATGTAGGAAAAACTTGGAAAGACTTGCATGAACTGATGCTGAGTGAAGTGAGCAGAACCAGGAGAACATTGTACACAGTAGCAGTCACATTGTGCATTGACTAACTTGGGTTTAATTGGGTTTAAGTGACTTGCCCAAGGTCACACAGCTAGTTAAATGTCAAGTTCCTGAGGATGGATTTGAATTCAGGTCCTCCTGACTTCAGGGCCAGTGCTCTATTCACTGCACCACTTAGCTGCCCTTAAGGATGATCAAATCTAAGGGGAAAGGTAGTAAAAGAAGTGAAAAAAGATAAATGATCCAGGGACTTGATTAACCCATACTTTTGAAGAGCAGGATGAAGGTAAGAAGTCAAAGGAGATAGAAAAGAGACATTCAGAGAAGTGAAAGTAGAAAAAGAATAATGCATATCATAGAAGCCAAAGGAAAAGAAAGTTTTGATAAGGAGGGGATATTAAGCAGTGTAAAATGTTGCAGAAAGTCAAGGAGAGAGGACTGAGAGAAGGTTACTGGGTCTGGCAATTCATGGATCACTATTGACTTTCAAGAAAGCAATTTCAGTCGAGGGGAGGAAATTGAAGTCAGATTATAAAAATTTAAAAAGTGAGAAAATGGGGCAGAAACTGTAGGCTACTTTTTCAAGAATTTTGGTGTTAAGGGAGAGGAGAAAAATTGGATAGCATCTTGAAAGAGTACTGGGTTTGATGGTAGGGTGTTGTTGGGGTCTTGCTTTGTTTTTGTAAGCAGAGAGTCAGGAGCCAATGGGGAGGAAGATGTTGAATCCCCAAAAGAGGGGGAATAATTGAGGATTAAAGAATTTGGAAGAAGTAGGGTGCAATATCAATAGTACAAGTAGAGGAATTGGTTTGAGTATTTCTTCCTCAGAGATGGGAGTGAAGGAATATCAGAGAAGTTTCATAAAACTACAGAGAAATCAAATTTCAACCTCCTGTCTGAGTCATTTACCCCTTCTGTTCCTTATCTCTCAAATCCAGAAAAGTTTCACTGGGATGACATTGTTCGTGGAATCTCACATATGCTATTTATTCTATTTGCATGAGCTGTTTAGAGTTTATATTTCTAAAATGACAATAGCATTTCTGTCAACATTGCTGATATTTCTGGAAGAGCTTTCTTTTAAAATTATCATGATGAGAGCACTTTCACTGGAAAAAGCCATTCAGAACAACACATTATTTTGCCAATAGATGAAGAATAAAATTTTGAGTGTAATACAGACCAGGTTCTTTCTTTTCTGAAGGTCCTTGGAGAATAAATCCAAAATTGTCCGATAGAAAATTGTAGTGGTTTTTACCACTCAATGACAATTACCTTAAATATGCTTCTTTAAATCCCCAAAGGAACAATCAGGTGTGCTTGTGTGCATGTAGAACAAATGGGGCTGTGAAGAAGTTTTGTTCCTTGGACACAGTGAGCAACTACCTAAGTCAAGGGATAATGAATTCATTGGTCAGAATGGAGGAATACATGATTGGAGCACCTGATGGCAAATTGAACAATACATTGATTATATATTGCGTAATAAAGACAGTTGGAAGTTAAGTTCCTGTCAAGAAGTCCTTAATGGTGGCTAAGATACCATGGGAAGCAGGCTATGAGAAGTTGGTGTTCCATTTAGCTTCTAATTGAGATGATTGGATCATTCAGAATTTACCCTACTGCTTTGAGGTTAGGTTTTTTGTTTTTGTTTTTGTAGAAAGGAAAACATTGAGGAATGAACAGAGCACTCTTTGTCTGATCATCACAACTGTGTTTGTGTGGTATTCTTTAAGTAATGAACAAATAAAATGACTCTGTTTCTTTGCTATTAGGACTTGATGAAAACCTCACCATGAATTCCTTCACTATTTTTCTTTATTTTGATTTTTCCAAAGATCTTTCCAATGATTTTCTACAACACCAGTGATTTTTATCAATGTGGGTGCTTTTTCCACTGAGGAAGAGCATAATGTCTCCATGAATCTCTAGCTGTTGTGGCAAAGATATACGTGAAAACACACACATAGATAGAGATATTTATATCTATAACTATATATCTGTATATACACATATGTGCATATTACTTAGGAATTATCATTCTAGTCACAAGCCTCTTTGAACTTGGAATCTTCGACTGATCTTGAGACAACAATTCCTTCAATGGTCTGATGCTCAAACCATTTTCAACTTGGTAGGACTTGCTAGAGTTTGGGCTAATTGGGAAAGCCTTCAAGAACCCAGGATACCTTCCGTGCCGCAATCAAGCATTAAAGTGTGATTACTGTGGTGGAGTCAGCTAGTATTTATGGAGGAACTATTGATATCCAGCATTTAATTGTTTGATATTTTGCTGCTCTACAGAACTTTGATTCTCTAGGCAGAAGTTCAGTGTAGGTAATTTACAAATAGAAGATGAAGGATGAATGTATGTTGTGCAGCTGGACAGGCAGATCACTAATTTAACCTATCAATAGATTTATATTTTAGACAGGTACTGGAGATAAACAATGACAGATGGCACAGAAATGAATAGGAGGAGGAGGAGAGATAGATGAATCATATTTGGGAACTGGAAAGAGCTTTTCAATGATCCATCCTGTTCTTAGTTGCCAAACCACATCTTTTTAACATCAGTTTACTCCAGGTGATTCTTAAAAGCTGCAAAACATGTGGCATCACAATTTCCATATAGTGCTTGGGGATACCTCATCCTACCATCAGCTTGCAGGGTGGATCCCCCATGGAATGGCTATTCCTGTTTCAAAACATGTCTCCTAAAGCCATAGTTCATGAGCTCCCGATGATGTCAGTCAGAGAACACAACTTGTTCAAAGAAAAGGCATTTAGTTAAATGTCAAAGTAAGAGGAGTAGCAATAAAACATTTCTTCCATAAACCTGGGTGCTCCTCCTATTTGATGATAGATGGGAACTGAAACTCATTTTCTACTTTGAAATCTTTATAAATTAGTTGTTTCTGATTTCTCATGTTGACCCAACACAGATATGTTTTATTATTTGTGTTAATGACCCTAGGAGACATCCACAGCTCCCTAATGCCTCTAAGATGGAATGAACTCAGTCTAGCATTTATGGTCTTCCACTGGTCTAGCTCCTCCTACCTACTATCCAAATTTTATTTAAGATCATTTTCTTTCACTCTCTGCTCTTGCCAAACTGGACTATTAGCTATTTCCTGAACATGAAATTCTGTCTCCTTTCCCTATGCATCTGTACAAACTGTCCCCATGCCTGAAATATGCTCCTACCTCAGCACTGTTTCTCAGAGTCCTTTTCTTTCAAGATTCAGCTCACGAAACCTTTTCTGATCTAAGCGTTCTCTATCTCTGGACTACCTTTTAAGATTTTCATCTCAGCACTATATATTTATCCACCAGGTGGCATTAGTGAGAAGAGCTGGCCGAGCTCCTTAACCATCCATACTACTGGAAAGGCAGAGCAGTGCTCACACAAGTCCTTCTCCAATCCCTTCTTTTCCAGCCTAGTGCAAGCTTCCAGAACAATGGGAAAGGGTGGATGCTGCCCTGGCACTTATTCACTGCCTTCTTTTCACTAGGCTCACTTGTGCTAGACATATTGGCTCTCGGTGGTTGGTTCCTTACTCTCCCATATAAACTATCATCTCTCTTAATGCTTAGATCAGTGGTTCTCAACTTTCCTAGTGCCTAGACCTTTTAATACAGTTCCTCATGTTGTAGTGACCCCCAACCATAAAATTATTTTTGTTGCTACTTCATAACTATAATTTTGCTACTGTTATGAATCATAATGTAAATATCTGATACGCAGGATATATTTTCATTGTTACAAATTGAACACAACCCACAGGTTGAGAACCACTGGATTAGATCCTTGAATAGTGAGTCAGAAAATCTCTCTCTGGCAGCAATAACTTGGGTTGTCAAGGGGCAAACCCCAATTCTAAGAATCTACTTTCCTCCTAGGGTTTTTAATCTTCTCACGGTTCCCAGTCTCTTGCTAATATCTTCTACTGGCTCCAGAATAGAAATGAATGCATTGTTACTTGAGAAATAGCCCTATTCCCATAGACCAACAAACTTGAAATAATTTATAATATGGGAAATGGTAGAGTTTATGTCCCTTTCTTCCTCATATTATGATTTTAGTCATTTCCCCTCATAACCTTTGGTTATTTGTGTAATCTAACTAAGGGGAATGCTGTCATGGAAATTTCCCATCTTTTGATAGAAATACAGATTCCTGAATTCTTGAAACTTGGATTTGCTTGTGAGGCAAACCACAAAATTGGTTCTACCTTGGAAATTCTTCCTCATTAGAAGGCTAGATTGCTTCTAGGATCATGCTTTCTAGGAAAGAAACCCTTGTATTATGAGAGTACCATCTACTCCTTGTAGATTTGACTGATTTTTCCCTATAAAGATAATGAAACCATCCTTGAAACTTAATTGATCTGGTAAGACTGAAAATATCTGCATAGTTTCCTAGTTGCCTAAATATAAGAGCACAACACAGGAGGTGACCTTATTCTTTGAACACAATACATGCTTTTAACTTCTATATCATCTTGGTAAGATCAGTGCACCCAACTGGATTAAATGCTGTTATCCTTCTTGAGTATTCTTTCCCTGCTATGATTAAATAAACTTCTTTATTGACAACTTCAAAAGTCAAAAGATTTTTTTTTATAACAAATCCAAGGTCTTTGATGTTTTTACTTAGTTATGGAAGAACTTGTAGACATATCTTTAATTTACTAGAAAAAGTTATTGTGGACCTCCATAAAACCACAGTAGCCTTTCTAGGCTGCAGGAGATGACTTCTAACAATAATCCTGGATCAATTCCCATGATCTTTAAGACATATGCCAAAAAATATGGGAAAGGCTAGCTTGGGGATTTGAGGTACGTGGGAAGCAGACAGTTTATTCATTCTTGAACTTTTAGGGCTCCACTTCTTGGGAAGGTTCTTTTACTAGATTTGGCAATGGGTTGCCCTCCTCATATCCAGGATAACTAATGGTTTCAGATTTCATTAGCCCAGAATAACAAAAGCATGCACCAAGCCCTCCAATATGAAAGAGGTCTGCATATGTTAAATAAACATTTCAGAACACTTCATCTGAGCAACTCTTTCCTTACAAAAAAAAGGTAGTAAGGATATGTTTTCTGCTCTTTACTTTGTGATTTCTTTTCATTGTTTTATTTTATTTTCATTTTTTGCTTTTATGGAGGGGCAATTGGGGTTAAGTGACTTGCCCAAGGTCACATGGCTAGTAAGTGTGTCTGAGGCTGGATTTGAACTCAGGTCCTCCTGACTCCAGGGATTGTACTCTATTCACTGTGCCACCTAGCCATCCTATTTTATTTTATTAAGACTGGATCTCCCTATCTTGTCTAGACTGGAAAGGCAGTGATCATTTAAGTACCTGAACTCACAGCTGATCAACACAAGAACTTTGACTTGCTCCATTACTGACCTGGGCCAGTTGAGTCTTTTTAGGCAGCCTGGTGGCCCCTCAATCCTAAAAACTCACCATATCAGTGCCAGACTTAGTTTAGATACCTTATTGGCTTTGTTTACTATACCTCAAAACTTCTGAGTTCAAGCAATCCACCAGCCTCAATACTCCTGGAAGCAACTAGACACTCCATCCACTTGAACCAATATTCTATCTTTGCTGAATACCTTTTCTTTTTTTAAATAAGATTTTTTGATGTCTTTTTTTTTTTTTTTTACATCATCATAGGTTTCCCCAGTAACCCTCCTCCTCCCCTCTTGGTTCCAGAAAGCCATCCCATAGAATAAATAATATTTTTTTCAGACAAAAGAAACAAAGAGGAAAAAAACAGGACAGTCAATAAATGCATTGGAAAATTCCAAAAACAAGTGTGATATCCTGTGGAATTCTCACCTCCACAAAGGAGAGTGTTGGGAGCGGGGAGATGTCCTTTCATATCTCTTCATTCAATTCCTGCTTGATCTTTATAATTTTTGTACATTCACTTTTGATTTTTCAGTGTGTGTTCTTTACATGTACATTGTTGTAGTCACTGTGTATATTGTCTTCTTGGCTCTACACTTTGCATCAGTTCACATAGGTTTTCTTATGCTTCTCTGTATTCCTCACATTCAACTTTTCTTATAGCACAATAATACCCCTTCACATTCATTTACCACAATTTATTTGGCCATTCCCTGATTGACAGGTACGTACTTTCCCCTCCATTTATTTACTGTCATAAAAAATACTACAATAATTATTTTGGCATATATAGGGACTTTCTTCCTTATTAATGACTTCTCTGGGGTATAGGCTTATTAACAGGGTCTCATATTTAAAGGTATGAACATTTCAATCATTTTATGTAATTTTAAATTGCTTTACAAAATGTTAGAGTTTAAATAATGTGTTTTTTTTTCTTGGTGGTGAAATGGGGATGTTTTATGTGGGAGGATGGTTATTGAATTACAGCACAGGAAGGTGACTTTTACAATTTGAGTTGTATATGACTTCAATGCTTTAGAACTTAAAACCTTTTCCATTTATTTCGTTCTAATGGAGATAGGTTTTGTATTTAGCATATAATGTTAAAAAGAGAAGATGAAGATCTGTCATTTCACTGATTTATGGAACTCCCTATTAGAAAACCCCTGTAATCAATGTGGATTGGCCACTACTGAACTATTTGTAATCTTAGGAACTTTCTTAGGGCACTAATAGGTTAAATGATTTGTTCCAGACCATATAACATATACTCTTGAAAGAAAGACTTGAACTCAGACATTATTAACTCTGAGGCTGGCTCTACATTGCATATTATATACTATACTGAGCTTTTTCTGAGCATGTATTTATACTGTACAAAATGTTTAAATGATCATTTTTAATTGAATAAATTAAAAAAAATTCTTTACTTAATTCAGATTTTTGAAATACTTTTAGTTTGATTTTCTTAATCACTAGACTTTCAAAGGTGTGGATAATTTGAAGTACAAGAACTGAAATTTGGAGTAAGAAGGCAAACTCAAATGATAATCATCAGGGTTGATGTCATTCTTTTACTAGATTGTAAACTCCATGAGGGCAGGGACTATGTCTAACCTAAACTTCATTACTTTCTATTAGCCCCAACATAATGGTCTTTTCACAGTAGACATTAGTAGAATTACTTTAAAGTTTGAAGTACTGATTTCTAGATAACCTTCACACAGAGTAAAAGGACAGATGGAATTTCATTTAGCATTAACAGAAAACAATAATTCTGATTTGCATTTCTGTGGTATTCCTCTTCCAAAGCCTCATAAGACATTATACACTTCTCTTATATTTGGCTTTCTAAGCTATTGTGTTTATTATCTTCATGGAACTATCACATTTTTTGGTCTCAAGAACATCCCATTTCTTTTTTTTTTTTTTTTAGGTCAGAAAAGGTCTTTATTCTTTCTCATGAGAAAGGACTCTGCCCCTGTCACCTACATGGTGTCTGTGGGGAGAGAGCAACAGGTAGAAGCTAGCCCATGGTTATATAATCTTCTAATATAGGAACCCAACTCCTCACAACTGGCCTTCATTCTTATTGGTAGGGAGGCTGGCCCACAACTAAGCATGGGAGACAAGGGGCCCAGAAACAAACCTTATTTGACATATCTTATGCTGAGGTGGCACCGGGGGAGGGTCTCCACTGCTCTAAGTCCCAGATTGCTGGAAGGTTAGGTGACCTAAACCTAGGCCTAGTGAATACTGAAGCCATTCTAGATTTGATTTTTCAGAATGGGGAAACTTCACTATAAATTATCTCTCACAAATTCCCCCTTTTCCTTTTATACCTTTTGAAGTTTACCCATTTTGCTTATTCTAATTACCCTTGCAGCCCTCATCCCATTGACAACATACAAAGGGGCAGTCCCCTTTATGAATACAGATACAGAGATTCAAAAGAAAATGATAACAGTGTCTTTTCAAAAGTCCAAAAGTCTCTTTTCACACTGCTGTCTGGATGTGAGGAAGTCCTCTGGTCATGTAGGGTCATCCATCTTCAGCCCTGCATCCCAGCTTCTCTTCCTTCTGCCTTCTTTCATTCATTTACCTACAAAAGGAACCTTGGAACCAATGTAAATGACAACTCCAGAACTCTCATCATTCTTATGAAATTAAAATTGGAGTCTTAGTCAATTGTCATGATCACACATTAGAACCAGTTTCTTGTATTTTGCATTAATCCATTATCAAGTCCTCCACCAGGAGGATGGGATTTCACTAAGGGATTTACATTAAGCTCACAATTAAAACAATTAAAAAAAATGTTTCCAAGAACATCCCATTTCTAATGATCCAAACATGTATTTAAGCTATGATACAGAGTCCTTTGAAAATGGCAAGGCAAAAAGTACCACTCACAATTATGAGCTTCTTGTCATCATTTCAGTTGATATGTTTTTGTGACTTGGGAAAATCTTTGAGCAACTTGGTAGTAAGTTGAGAGGTTGCTGTACAGGTGAAAATAGTTGTTGAGTTACAGACTACAAAGGTAGTATGGCATAACAAGGACTTCCTAAAGAGTGTTTTTTTTTTTTTTTAGCAGTTGGGCACTGAACATAGAAACATATAGAGAGCTATATGCTTTTACACACCCATACCCAGGTTTGTACTAGCTCTGGAGGGCCAGTTGTTAAATTTTCAGTGTGCGCATTTGGAAATCAGCTTGATTTATTATTTTACTCATTGTCTCGAGTTGAGAAGATGATGGAGAAAATATTGGTAATACAGATTAAACTTAAAAGTCTACTATATGTGCATCCTTTTTTTTCCTCCTCAGAGATCCAGCATTTTAAATATCTACCAGTGGGTGAGGAAACAAACTCTACCAGTGCAGGTCACCATTTATTTCCCAATTAAATATTTCCCAATCATATTTTAATCTTGTTTGGGTAGCCCTTGGGAATATTGGAGGTCATATGTGGGACATGTCTTCAACATCTCTACTATAGACCATCTCTTTGATAGGAAAACTGTCATGTATGAAAAGTTTGAGAGACATAATTTATTAATTATGTCATGTGAATAATTAGCAAAATGTGGTCAGTGGCTTTCATAAAATCAAAGATGCTCCCTGGAGAGCATTCAGTGTTTAAAAAAACCTTTGGAAAATGGGGTGTACCTGAGGGTGGAAATAAATTCTGATTGGTTAACAACCAATGAGGGGTTAGACATATTAATGAGGGGGTTGACAAGAAGTCTTCAGCTCCTCCTGTTGAGAAGGTGACTGATCGTGAGACTCAGCCACCTCCAGCAATCTGGACAAAAGAATCCTTCTCTATGATTTTCCCCTTCATAAGCTGGGTCACTCTAAATTCTAATGAAAAGTTCCAAGAATAGGAGCTTTTTTTCTAAGGGCAAGATCTTGCCTAGATTGGATTCTGTTTGTAAGGTTTTCTAGTTGGGTGGGGTCTTACCCAAGATCAAAAAGTTTGTGTACCCCAAGGATTTGGGCAATATCATCTATAACCAATGTCCTTCATGAGGGTTTTGAACAAGGAAATAGAAAGAGAAAAAAAAATCCTGAATCTGTCTATATTAATTGATTATAAATAAGAGAAAATAATCATTAAAACATAACATTTCAACTTGTTGCCTTAATGCTGAAAATTATCTGGATTGTGAAAATATAGCCATAAAGCAATGGGATTGGATTTATGCATTTTGTGTGGAGACAAAACCATTAGTTTAAGTTGTATTTTGTAAAAACCCAGTTTTATTTCCATATTTCGAAGTTGTAAGATAGAGAGCCTAAAATTATTTGTAACCAAAAAATATTAATTAAGGTCTTACCATGGACTAAGTCCTGTACTGAGTCCTGGAGATAACAAATAATCCCTGCCCTTGAGGAATCCACTTTTTAATGGTAGAGACAGCAAATAAACAGGCTCTAATTCCTGGCTTCTATCTTCAAGTAAGCCATCATGTTCTCAGAGCTTTCTATGAATGGAGTACTGACAAGAAATTAGTCACGATCAAAAGATTACTGAAGTCTCTGATCCCAAATTTTAAAATCAATAAATATCACAAGCATTTTAAAAAATCAACTAACAGGTCAATATATACTTATTAAGTATTTACTTTGTGCCAGAGACACAAAGGGCTGGTAATACCAACATAAGCAAAAAAGACAATCCCTGCCCTCAAAGACCTTACATTTTAATGAGACAAGACATGAAAAAAAAGCTGAAAAGCAGGGCAGGGTTGGTGATGGGGAAAAGACACCTATATGGGGGCATGGTGGAGAAAGTCCAGAGAGTTAGGAATAGAGCCTAAAGACATGGCTGGCCTGAGCACTTCCCTTAAATTGGAGGTCTAAGGAATCAGATGAAGGGGTTACAAGAGCAGAGGGTATTTCCAATGTGAAAAGTCCAGAGGTGAAGTGAATTTCCAGTGTAAGGAAGTTTCTATGATATGGTAGAGAAAATCTGGAGAGTCAGGAGCAGAACCCCTGCTGCAGATTTCTGGTTTACAGCCAGCTCTGTCAGAAGCTTTCCAAAATAAAAGCAATAACACTAGTTTTAATAGTCAAGAACAAGACTTTGCTACTAAAGCAATGTTGTCTTCATGTACATTATTTAGCATCTTGTGTACAAAGTGCATGATCACTATAAAATAGAATTATAGCCAATTAGTTATAATATATATGTATATATGTAGGTATATATATTTTATAGCAAGGAGGCCTTCAGCGGGTTTCTATCATCAACATTTTTCATCTTAATGAAACAAATTTTACTTTAACTTCTTTCAGTAAGAAATTAGAAATAGATTTCAAACAGTTGACTGACCTAATTTTAAAAAAAGAATTTAAAGGGCCCAGGAGAGTGATTTATGAAGGCCTTCTATGATCTTAGCAAATGTTACCAAATCATTTAGATTTCTGGCACATTTCATAGTGGTGTGTGTGAGCCATACTTCTATTCATATACAAAGCAAGCATTCATTTTGATGGTAACCACTTTCAAGAAGGAATATTTTATTAACTGAGGACATTTATATTCATAACCAGAATATTAAAGACCCACTGTAGCATAATTAAACTGAAAAGTTATGTTCCCTGGCCTATAATAATCTAAATTGTCCAACATAATTGAAGCAGATACATTGTATCATAGTTCTCTTTCCAGAAATGCAGAAGCTGTCGTCTCCCCTTTCCATACCTCATACTTAAATGTGAACACATTTACAAAGATTCATAATAATAATAAAAGACACTGATTAAGCTTGGTGAAAATGACAGGAGTAAATGGAGAGAAGCTATGACTCCAAAGAGCTAGAGAGTCAGAGCCATAGCATACTATTCCCACATGCAGAAATTATGCATATTATTAAATTGAAAACATAGACTTTGGAATGGCAAGATAATTACAGGTCTTTGGGTGAGAAAATTTAGGTGGTTTTTAGTTGAGAAAGGAGAAAGTTTGAGAACTAAATGAGATAGAGATTGGGGGACATAGTTGTGGAATTACTATATTCCTACTCTGGGAGGAAATAGTAAAGTATTCCCCAATCAGTTTAGCAGCATTATTGCTGATCAGTTGTGCCTGACCCTTTGTGACCCCATGGACACCAGGCCTTTCTATCTTCCACTACTTCTTGAACTCATTACAAGTTCATTTCATGGTTTCCATGACATTATTCATCTCATCCTTTATTGTCCCCTTTCCCTTTTCCTTCCATCTTTCACAATATCAGGGTCTCCTTGTTGTCCAAGGGACTCTCAAAAGTCTTCTTCTGCATTGAGATTCAAAAGCGTTGATTCTGTGCTGAGCTTTCCTTACAGTCTATCAGCTCCAGGCAAAATGTGCTTTGGTCCTCTTCCATTTCCTATTCTGGACCTTTCCTTTTCCTTTACAATTTCCCTCTCATTTTCCTGTTGCTTTCATGCTAACTCTTGACTTTCTAGCAACAACCAGTAGAAAAGTCCCTTTCAGGCCTAGCATTCATGAGCAGCATTCCACAATTCAAATCTTGAAGATCTGAATTGTATAATGCTGCTCACGAATGCTATCAAAATTTACTATTTCTGTGTCTTATTCTTCAGGACCCTCTTAGGCATATGAGCTTATTTTATAAACAAATCAAGGCTAAGAGTGATTATTAAATTAATCAATGTCATTTCTTCCAGATAATGTGCACAGTGGCTAAGACAGCAATAAGTACGTGGAAAGACCCTCATGAAGTGAAATCAGAAGTTCAAATGACAAGAGAGTCTCCCAGGTGTTCTAAGCTTGAGAGGAATATGGGAGAATAATAATTGTTGTTTCAGGAAATCAGATAGGGCATGTGTTCACCATCTGACATACCTTCCCTGTGAAGGCAATGAAATGGCACAAGAGAAACCAATAGCAGTAATTTGCTGTAGCTGATGATCAGATGAATCTTTGGGCTCCCTGCTTTAGCCATGTTGTTAGAGCAAGCTACTGTAGCAGAGAAACTGAAAATTTGTCATGGGAAGATAATGCAAGGCTGACGATCCCAAGGTCTGATATTCTACTTCTATAGCTTGGCTTGTATAACTGTGGAATGGTGACAGGGGCTACAAAGGAAAGGGAAGGCAGAGGAAATCAGACATTATGATGAAGAAAGGAAAAAGAAGCTAGAGATAGTTGCTATGGGATGGGTTATGAAGGAAGACATCTCTATACTCCTCTGCCCATAATAATCTAAGTGGTCTGTTCTATATAAGTATACATGTAAATTTTTATAACATATGGGTTTCTATGCCACTTGATTCCATCCTAGGAAGTATCCATGTGTTCCTGGGAGAATGGAGACCCTTGGGGGGAATACTCTGCTGCTCTGTGTTTGGCTGTGGATGGAGGGAAGAGAACTGGGATTGGTCTTATAGGATAGCTTGGGGAGATAACTGACAATGAATTGGGGCTGTTCAAGCTTGGGTCTGTAAGAATGTTTCTGAGGTACTCCCTACCACTTCTTTGAAGGAACTATATCTAGGGAGGAAAGAGTTGCAATTCAACATCTTAGCATTTTTAGTAAGGGTCTTCATTGCCTGCACTCCAGTGAGTGACCAGTGATGGCACTATTATTAGTCATCAGAGCATCAGGTTGTTTAAGTGCCTCTTAGATCACATTGCATTGGGCAACTGTCTATTTCGTGTGCTTTTAGATCTGTGAAATCCTGTGTTGTTATTTTGATAACACATTGATTTTATTTCTAATGCTGCTGTTGGAGGAAAAGACTAATGCTTGTGTGACAAGCTCACGGTATCATATCAAGGTCTTTCTGTACACTGCATTGGTTTGGCTGAAGTGATGAGAGGCAGCATGGGTTTGATGAGGGCAATAAATTTTGTGTCAGTAGAGCTAGGTTTGAATTCTGGTCCTGCTACTTTTATATCCTGTGTGACTTTGGGCAAGTTATTCCACTTTAGTTTCCTTCTCTGTAAAATGAAGGAGTTAGCCAACATGATCTCTTCTAGCTCCAAGTTCTATGTCTCCACCTTGGTTTGCATAATTATGGAATGGTGATTTGTTGCTGCTGTTCAGTCATTTTTCAGCCTTCTCTGACTCTTCATGACTCCATTTAGGGTTTTCTTGGCAGAGATACTGGAGTGGTTTGCCATTTCCTTCTCCAGATCATTTTATAGATGAGGAAACTGAGGCAAACAGAGTTAGGTGACTTGCCCAGGGTCACATAACTAGTAAGAGTCTGAAGCCAGATTTGAACTCAGGAAGATCAGTTTTCCTGACTGCAGGCCTGGTGTTCTATCCACTGTACTGCCTAGCTGCCCAGTTTGGAATGGTGATAGGGACTTGCAAAGAAGAAGAAAGGCAAAGGAATTCAGACATTTTGATGAAGGAAGGAAAAAGAAGTTAGAGACAGGGAGGGATGGATCACGAAGGACTTTGACTGCTTAGAAAATAGGGAAAGTAGTTCAGAGGATTAAAAAAAAAGCAGACAGGAAGATTGATTTTTAATGTGGAATAAAGTGCATCTGTAAACAGTTCTCTCTGCCTAGCACCGCTGCCAACTTTTGGGAATGTCTGACCTAAGAAGGCACCTAACTGTTAGAGTCACAGCCAATATGAGATAAAGAGAAGTATGGAGATAGTGGAAAATTCATTTGGAACTAAAGAACATTTATGTAAAAGCACCACCTGAATTTTTGAGTGGTCTGGATCAAAGAATAAGAATGGTGAAATTAATATTATAATGAAGCCCAGCTTCTTCCTGAAGACTATCCTGGAAATACTTTATAGAAAATAATGGAAAATGGTTTGATTGGGTAGGGAAAACAGAGAAATATGGGAGGAGATTTAGGCAATTTGTTTAAAAACAAAGAATATCAATAAAATAATAATGTAAAAATATAAGATTCTTCAGAAAATGGATGGCTTATTTTTCTTTATATCTCTAGAACACTTCACAGTGCCTAGAATATAGTAAGTACTTAATAAATGCTTGTTGAATGAATGTATACCCCTTATATCATTGACTACTTTTAGCTGAAATTGAATTAACTCAGACAAATGAAATAGACAAAGTTCAGTAAGTTTTTTTTACAAAAATAGAGACTTGCGAATCTTACTGTTTTTGTAAAATATATGATATAAAGTGAATATATTTCATATTTGTAAAGATGAAAGCAATAAATATGAAATTGATAAGCTGCTAAATTTTTCTTCAGAGTGACTGTGATATATGGAATAGAGCTGTCTGGAATGGGAAAAGCAGCCATCATGATCATTTGTCCATGTTGACTAAATTAATTTGTGATTAAACCTGAAAAATGTGAAATTGTCAACATTCCTTTTGACTTAGATTTTTCACTTGATGACATACATGTAGCAGAACATGGAAATATTATTAAGGCAGGGCATTATGACTCACCATTTGATGAATCAGCAGTTATACCTTTTTGGGACATATCAGCACAAATCTATTGATAGAGATTATAAATAACAGTGTAGTTACATCAAAACACTGGGAGGAAAATGTGACCTGACTCCAAAATAAAGATTTATTTGAATTGTTCTATTCTGAAGAAATCAATACTAATTGGGAATATGATGGTTTTTCACATTGTTCATGTGTCTTGGTGACAATAGCCATAGTCCACTTCCAGTATTTTCTTTTTCATATAAAAGCTAACATTTAAATAGCACTTATTATGTGCCAGGCCCTGGGCTAAGCACTTGACAACTATTATCTCCTTTGATTCTCATGACAACCCTGGGAAGTAGATGCTATTATAATTTCCATTTTATTATGCCCATTTTACAGATGAGTAAACTGAGGTAAACAGAGATTAAGTGACTCGCTCAGGGTCACACAGCTAGTAGATTTCTGAGGCCAGATTTGAACTCTAATCTTGAGTATGTTAAAGAGTCCCCAAGGACAGGAAACATCACATTTGCTGATTCCAGAATTTTTCACAATGGATCTTACACAATTGTTTAGTTGTTTCAGTGGGGTCCAACTCTTCATGATCCAGTTTGTGGTTTTCTTGGAAAGAATACTGGAATGGTTTGCCATTTCCTTCTCCAGTTTGTTGTACAAATGAGGAAACTGAGACAAACTGGGTTAAATTACTTGTACTCAAATGGGAATATTGACTACAATTTCAAATCCTGAATCAGGAAATCTCATGCCAGTGTAGGCTGAGTATGTAATATGATCACATCTTTAAAAAATGATGGCAGACATTTTTATGCAAATACCATATGATATATACGGTATTATACAGTACATGCTAGATGTAGGAATTGTGTGTTGGGGCATATACCTCCCACACAAGGCTTGAAGTCTCTCATCTGGGCAGGTGATACCAGCCTACTCATTCTTTGGGCCCTCTTGCTCTCTATAACCTGCTTTCACACTATCAGGCCCCAGGAAGGAGATATCATCACCCATAGTAGCTTGATAAGATACCAGTGTCTTCTTTTCCTTATTCAGGGAGTATATTATTATTATTCAGATAATATATTATTATTAGCTCATTTTTATAGATGTGATTGACAACAAGAAATGACTTACCCAAAGTCACACTACTGGTAAGGAGCAGAACTGGAATCGGAGTCCGAGTCTTCCAACTTTAGGTGCTTTTATGTTATTGCTTTGCTGAAAGTTATGTTGACTCAACCTAAGTTAACAACTGCACAAACCTGACCATTCTTTCCCCTCAGCCATCTCATTGTTATTTTACCTGTTTGCCCCCAACATCCATCCACTACCAATATATTCCATTTAACTTTTCTTAATTATGTTGCTTTGCTAAGTATCTTTTCCTTAAGTCCCAGGTATAAGAAGATTGGAAAGGTAGGAAGTGGCAAGGCTATCAGAGGTTTTAAAAGCCAAATATCAGATATTAAATTTGATCCTGGAGACAATAAGGACCTCATTGCTCTTCCTTAAATAAGACACTTCATCTTCAGACTCAGGAGGCTTTCACTGCCTTCCCCCCCCTTCCCTAGACTGTTCTTCCTCCTTATCATGTTCTCTTTGCTTCCCTAGCTTCTCTCAAGTCTCAGCTAAAGTCCTACCTTCTTAGTCCTCTTTAATGGTATTGTCTTTCCTCTGAGACTATGGCCCATTTATCCTGAATACATCTTATCTGGACTGTGAGTTTATTGAGAAAAGGGACTGGTTTTTGTTTTGTTTTGTTTTAGTATCTCCAGCTCTTAACATACCAACCAACACATAATTGACCCAAATAACTCTAAAACCAGTGGTTCTCAACCTTCCTAATGCTGTGACCCTTTAATACAGTTCCTCATGTTATGATGACCCCCAACCATAAAATTATTTTCGTTGCTACTTTGTAACTATAATTTTGATACTGTTATGAATCATAATGTAAATATCTGATATGCAGGATGCATTTAAATTGAACATAACCCATAGGTTAAGAACTGCTGCTCTAAACAAAGTGTTGAGTGCAGGGTGTTTAATAAATGCCAGTTGAATGACAAAATGACCAGGCTTTATCATCTCATATTGGCTGTGACTCTAACAGTTAGGTGCCTTCTTAGGTCAGACATTCCCAAAAGTTGGCAGCGGTGCTAGGCAGAGAGAACTGTTTACAGATGCACTTTATTCCACATTAAAAATCAATCTTCCTGTCTGCTTTTTTTTTAATCCTCTGAACTACTTTCCCTATTTTCTAATGCAAGCAGTTTGATGCCATGTAAAAATAAGAGCATACAGAGTATCCCGCCATCAATAGGCAATTCCTCTTCAATTTAGGCTCTGCCTTGAGTCCCCTCTACTACCTCTAGTGATGACATATTTACTTGTTTGATGAGTTATCTGATTTTTATCATTAGAAAGCAAACAAAATTTCTCCAGTGTTTTATCTTTCAAAGAATCTGGAATGATTTTGATGTTTGTCTATAAGGAGACACCTTGTTGTAAGAGACTACTGAATTAGATGCTTTTTTATAATAGACAAATAGTGTATCTTCTATGGCATTTTGGTAATTTGTAGTTTTTAAATCTTTCAGTCAGTTTTATGATGGTAAAGATATGGCCTATTTCAGAACATTGCTTGTAAAACCTGCCTGTTTCCTCACCAAGATGCCCTCAATGCACATATAAAAATGCTCATAAAATTTTAAGTAGGTGAGAAAGCAGCACACATGTATTATTGTTGATGTTCTCTGTTATTCTTTTATTAAATTTTATTGGGATTGAGATTTTATTCACACTTTTCTTATCTTCCTTTCTTTAGTTACATTAAAAATCAATCTGTAAAAAAAAAAAATCAATCTTTGAGTGCCATCACAACTGTATGGTCTCCAACAAGTCATGTCCAGCTCTTCATGACCACATTTGGTATTTTCTTGGCAAAGATATTGTGACGTTTTGCTATTTACTTCTCCATTTTTACAGATGAAGAACCAAGGCAAAGATGACTGAGTGACTTGCTTAGGGTCACACAGCTGATAAATGTCTGAGGTTGGATTTGAATTCAGGTCTTCCTCACTCTAGGCCTGGCACTCTGTCCACCACACCACCTAGTTGTTCCATCTTCAATATACTTTTTGTCTAATCTTGACACTTTTTCTATCTTGGTTCTCTTTAGAACAATTTCTATCTCTCCAAATATATTTGAGATTGTGAGACTAGAGTATTCATAGTTAGTTTACTGTCCAAGATGGTAAAAACAGTTATAAAAATCTCTGCAGATTTTTTCCCATTTTTTCCATCCTTAAATTACTGTGGTAGGACTTTACTTTGTGGCCTTTCTCCAACCTTCTAAACTCAAGTTTTCTGAGCCTATCCCTGCAATATCATTCCTTTTCAAAGTCCTTTTCACCCTCTAAGGTCTATGACTGAATTAACATTGAGCATCATATCCCTTACTTTGAGAGGGAGTAGAGTGGAGTAGATCAATCACTTCACTTTTCCAATAATATCTGCCATTAATCATACTTATCAACATAGTTCTCCACAAGGTCTTCCTCTGATGCCCTAAAGTGGTGACAATGGAGGTGACCTGAGGCTATGCCAATAGAATGTAAGCTCTAGCCAGATCTATGCTGCTGGAAAAACTTTGAGAATTGTCTTGGCAACAGACTGAGTCTGCTCTCTGGGGACCAGATTAGATGTGAATGGAGAGGTTCACAACTAGTAACTATGAATGGAAAGTCTGCCATTAGTAGGCTGAGCATCCAGTAATGAATTTGTTGACTCTAGCAACTCATGATACACAAGAAAATAGAAGATGAACCTCAGACCTGTGCAGTCCTTTTAACTTCTCCAGTGATGGTGAAAATATGGTAGTAAAGATTGCAGAGAGTGCTAAAAATCTGTAAACCTTAACTTGATTATATGCTGTTGGGATCTCAATCTTATCCAATGAGCAACAAGTAAATGTACTCCTGGAGGAACAGAATCACAATAATCTTGCCATAAACAAAACAGAGAACAGAAGGAAGTTGTAGCTGAATGGAAGGTAAGCTTACATATATTTCTGGCAGAGGCAAATAAAGCAATTAGCAATTAGCATTACCTTACTCTTAAAGAAAACATGAGAGAGGATTCTGGGAAGATGGCGGAGTAGGTTAGAAAATTCCAAGCTCTTAAGATATTTCTCCACAAAAGAGTTAAAAAAGCACCTTAGTTGTGAACCAAGTGTAGGTGGAGATGAATAAGAATTGGGGCATAACTGGGGTGCTCCTGGGAAAATTTGAGAAGATCAGAAGAAAAATTCCCAGGGGAGGTTTTGTCTCAGCGGAAGAGTAAACACTTCTGGGCTAGGTTCCTTTTTAACAGCAAGGGGAAAGCCTCTTAAACAACAAGCAGCAAGCACTGAGGTTGGTTGATTAGGGAGGCTGCCTCGGCTCCAGCCACCAGAACTTTTACATGGGTGTAGTGAGGGGAGTTGGGCATTTGAACTTGGGAAGACCAAGGGAACCTCTGCTGACCAGGATTGGCAGACCCTCTCTCTGTGGAGAGCAGTGAGGTGAGAAAAAACCAGGAGATGCCTGGCGAGTGTAGAAGCAGAGGGGGCAGAAAGCCCCTGGCTGTGGGCACTTACAGGAGGCTGGAGGTTTGGCTTTGGTTTCAGGCAAAAGGGAAGAACTGAAGATCCGGGGCAGGAAGCACCATTCCCCATACTCCAGGGCTAGAGGTGAGTATAAATAACCAAGTGTGTGAGATGAAAGAGTTCAGAGTCTGAAAAAAACTAAGGTCAGAAAAGGTCTTTATTCTTTCTCATGAGAAAGGACTCTACCCCCTGTCACCCAACATGGTCTCTGCAGAGAGAGAGCGAGAAGCAGAAGGCAGCCCATGGTTATATAATCTTCCAATGCAGAAACCCAACCCCCCCCAACTGGCCTTAACTCTTATTGGTAAGGGGGCTGACCCACAACCTAAGCTCGGGAATCTCTCTGACACAAAGGACCTGGAAACATGTGGGTGTCCAATGAAAGCAGTCTTAACCTTACTTGGCATATCTTCTGCTGTGTTGGCTCTGGGGGAGGGTCTCCATTGCTGTAATGCCCCAGGTTGCTTGAAGGTCAGGTGACCTTGCCTTAGGTCTACTGAGTACTGAAGCCTTTCTAGATTTGATTTTTCAGAATGGGGAAACTTCACTATAAATTATCCCTCACACAAGGTATCACAACAACAACAACAAAATGCATAGGCAAAGGAGAAAGAATCCAACTATAGAAACCTATTATGGGAATAGAGGAGGAAGTTGAAGTAAAGAAACCCCCAAAGAGTAACTTTAAATGGTCACCTGCCCAAAAAAGAATTTATAGGAGACCTTAAAAAAGACTTTAAAAATCAAATGACAGAGATGGAGGAAAAACTAAAAAAGAAAATAAGAATAATCCAAGAAAAACAGGGAGGGTATGAAAGGAAAGTCAACCAATTAGAAAAGGAGATCCAGAATCTTAAGGAAGAAAATGACACCTTGAAAATTAGAATGGGGCAAAGTGAAGCCAGTGAAGTTATGAGAGATCAGGAAATGATTAAACAAAATATGAATAATGAAAAATAGAAGAGAAAGTGAAGCATCTTATAAGAAAAACAACAGATTTGGAAAATAGATCAAGAAGAGAAAATATAAAAATAATTGGACTAACTGAAAGTTACGGTCAAAAAAAGAATCTTGACACAATAATACAAGAATGGGAATATCATAGTCAAATTCCAAATCCCCAGCTCAAGGAAAAATTATTAAAAGCATCAAGATTAAAACAATTTAAATATGATGGTGCCACAATTAGAATTACACAAGACCTAGCAGCAGAAATATTAAAGGACCGTAGGTCTTGGAATACAACATTTCAAAAAGCAAAAGAACTGGGGCTCCAGTCAAAAACATCACACTCTGCAAAGTTAACTATTATCTTGAATGAAAAAAATGGACATTTGATAAATTTTCAGATTTTCATGACTTTGTTTAAAAAAACCTTGAACTTATTAGATAATTCAACATACAAGAACCAATATAAATACAAGGTACATAACAAAGACTGATTATAAGGGATCCGTAAGGACAGACTGTTTACTTTTTATGCATGTAAAATGTAAAATCTATGTCTAAGATTTTTATTAATAATTGGGTAGTTCATAAGAAAGATTGGGGAGAACCTCGGCATGATATGAATTTTGAAAAGTAAAACCATTTAGGAACAATTAAAAAGGGTAATTATTTTATGCAACTGAGGCACAAGAGGAACAATTGATACATAGGAATTAGATGGGGGAGGAGGGCTGGTAGTTCTGGTAACCTACTTTCATTGGGAATGGGTGTAAGAGGAAACAATACATATATATTTAGAAGAGAACAGAAGTCTTATAAATTCAGAAGAAATAAAGTGGTAGGGGCATAGGGAGGGGAGAGAGGACAAAAGAGGGATCTTTAGAGGGGAGGGTGAGAGAATAGGTAAATAGGTGTATAGAAGGGTGTTTAGATTTATGGAAATGGGAGTATAGGGGAGGGATCCTTGGAGGGGATTAGGCAAGTCATAGGAGGGCAAGGTAGTGGGTAAAAATAAAGTAGAGGAGATAGAAGGAATAGGAAACAAGAGATATGCATATACATCAGGAGTAGAATAGGTTTGGGAATGTATATGTCTATATATGTATGTATATATGTATTTACGTATCTATAGCTATGAAGAATCATATCTAAACTTTATTGTAGCCTTCTGGAGGGGAAAAAGAACAAAGTAAAAAAGTGCACAGCAGAGAACAAAAGAAGGAAGCAAAGATGTACAATTTTCAACACAATGAGTATTATTTATCATCCAGGCTTTCTTGAAATGAAAATTTATTGTTATATATTTTGAATCCTCTCATGTTCTGCTATGTACATGACATGCTTTTATTTCTTTCTAACTTTGTATTTAAGTTAATACTAAACTAAATTAAGTTAATAATAAACTTAAATATTTAAGTTTATTTTATTTTTTTTTTCTTTTTTAAATTCTCTATTTGTATTCTGGCATTTGAGTCTAAAATAAAATTTTTGAAAAAAAAGAAAACATGAAAAATTTCATGGTATATCTCATATTGTAATGATCATGGAAAGTATTTGCAAAAAGACTACAATGGAAATAATTGTAATATTTGATACAAGGAATGAAGAAGTAGAAAGATTTATGAAGAACTTGTTAAGTTCATCTGAATTAAATCAAAACACATGTTGATATTCAATTTGTGAGCTCCCTGAAAACAGGGATTGTTGTGGTCTTTCTTTGTATCCCCAGCACTGAACACAATGCCTGGCACGTAGTAGATGCTTAATAAATGCTTGCTGCTTTGACCTGGCAATGACTGTATTGTAAAGGAGAGAATATGTGAGGTTGGTTGAAATATATTGGAAAACATGAAGGGATTTGCTGGAGTAAGCTCTAATTGGCTTGTGAAAGTTGGTTGTTAAATTTTCAGTGCAAGCATTTACAATTCAGAAATGGACAATTGCTACAAATCAAGGCTTAATTTATTATTTTTTGATTGTCTAGGCTTAAGATAGAATTAATAATGCAGATTAAATTTAAAAGTTCATGTGCATACTTTTTTTTTTTTAAGAATCTGGTTTTTAAATGTTTACCAGTACAGTCTTGAAAACAAATATCGTAAGTAATGAGAGTGGCCAGAGGCTTAGAGGTTACACAGAAACCTCATGAATCAACATCATTAACATTTTCTTCAATAAAAGAATCGATAGGTATTGGGCATGATGAGTTATTTATGGTGATAATATTTCATGTTCTCTTTTTATATATATCCCTATAGCTTCTCATAGATCAGATAAGAGAGGTTTAGACTACATGACACTGCAGATTAGTGGATTCAGAAATGGTTGGATGACTGCACCGAAAGAGTCATTATGAATAGATACACGTCAACTTGGAGGAATATTTCCAGTGGAAGTCCATAGGGATCTGCCCATGGTCTTTTTATGTTCAATATTTTTATTAATTACTTGGATAATGGCATAGATGGCTTATTTATCAAATTTCAATTCAATAAACACTTATTGACCACCTTTGATTTGCAGAGAGCAATGAGTAGAGTGTTGGACTTAGAGTCAGAAAGACCCAGGTCTGATACTTATTATCTGTGTGATTGGCCAAGTTACTTAAAAATCTATGATGAGTTCAAGTTTCTTCAACTATAAAGTAAGAATAATAATAGTACCTACTTTACTGGGTTGTTACAAGGTTCAAAAGAAAAAAAAAAGCATGTAAAACATTTTGCAAACCTTAAAGCACATGACAAAAGTGAGTTATTATTATTATTGTTATTATTATTGCCAGGTGTTACACAAGTAATAATAAAAATAAGTTTAGATAAAACATATAACCTCACTTGAAGAATTTTGGTGTTTAAAAGATGGGCTCTTCAATACAATGATCCCAAACAATTCCAAAGGACTCACAATATCCACTTCCAGAGAAAGAACTGATGGAATCTGAATGCAGTTTGAAGCATACTATTTTTATTTTATTTTTTTTCATGGGTTTTGTTTTTGGGGGGAAGGTTTGTGTTTTCTTTCACAGTATAATTAGCATGAAATTATATTTCGAAAGATTGCACATATAAAACATATCAAATTACTGTCTCAGGGAGGAAGGTGGGGAGAGAGGAATAGAGAAAATTTAGAAACTCAAAATTTTAAAAATAAATATTAAAAATGGTTTTTTACATGTATTTGGGGAAAAGAAAGTATTCAGAAAAAGATGGATTTGTGTTACAGGTCTTCTTTCAAACACTGAAAGTGTGATGAAGTTCCCTAAATGCAAACCAATCTGCTGTTTTCACAGGCTCACAAAATCACAGAACTGAGGAGATTGTGGTGATCTCAGGGGTCATCTAGTCTAGCTCATATGTAAAAAGAATTCTCATTATGACCTACCTGACAAGTGCTCTTCCCCCTATTCAATTCTATGTCCATATTAGACAATAATTATTTGTTGAATGATAACTGGATGAAGTCCTTTGTGTAACAATTACTACCGAATGCCCTCATTGTACAGCAGGTATATTTTTTTACCCTCAACTTTATCTTGAGCCACAAAAGATTGATGAAAGTATGGAGCTGAATAAGCCCATGTTGAACTATAATAACGACAGCTATCAGACATTGTACTGTGGTATTCAAAAGGGCAGCTATACCATATTACATCTCTCTCTCTTCTGGGGTCTAATTTGACCACGTGTACTTTTCATTCATTTATTGTTCCTGATTTAAGTTTCCAACGCTGAGAAGATTCAGGAAGATGATTCTGAGAACAAACAAGGGCTAGGATAGGAAACCAAGCTGGCCCATGGAATATTGAATAGCCTGCCAGATACATAGCTTAGTAACTGGGGGTGGGGGATACATGGGCACTGAGAGGTTAAGTTACTTGCCCATGGTCACAGAGGTGACTTATGACTTCAGTCTTCCTAAATCCCAGTATAGTTCACTATCTCCTACAAATCACTTTCTTAACTTGTTTTCTCTCTCAATTCTTAAGTATTCCTAGGAGAAGAGGTATATGCAAAAAAGGAACATTAGTCCACAGGCAATTTTAAGACAATTTCCTCTTAGGAAACAATGTGTGTCAAGGGAAGAACCATTATCAAAATGAATAGCACAGCATACATCAGCTGATAGAACAGAGGGCAAGTCAGTGATACGAATAAAATGCATAAGAAAGAAAAGGATCACAGGGAATCCAAAGGGAAAAACCTAGATAAAAAATCCCAGAAACCACAAATATGAAGGAAATTGGATTTTCAGAAGTGATGAAAAATGAGCAGTTTAAATAAAGTAGATTGTGCAAATGAGCTTGTGCTCACCCCACCTCCCCAGCAGTTTTTCAGTTCCCTTAGGGAAATTAGGAAATATCCATTCAAGATCTCCTGTTGTTGGCTTTCTGCAAGGTCAAAGACGTCAGTTGACAGAGTTAAGTGCAATTTTCATTTAGCAGGTGAAGAAACTGAAACACAGAGTTTAGATGGTGGGTCAAAGGTCACATGAACTACGCTAAGAGAGTAGGCTGCTGCAATGTCATGTGGATTCTGAAAAAAAAAAACATAAAAAAAACACCAATTGAACCAAATTAAATTGGATGGATTGTGATATTCCGAGTTCTCCTTCCATAGTACTGTTATTCTGACCCCTTTCACCAATTTGGCAGCCAGCCTGTTGAATAGTTTCCCTTATACAGTTCATGGGTCTATTGATAATTCTAGTTAGTCGTGCATCCAAGTTCTGAAAATGTATTTTACATTGATGATATTCCTATAAATGGAGGATACCTATTGTGTTTCTAGTGTTCTGTTCATTGTGCCAACAAAAATCAAAATCAGTTCTTCTAGTACTTTCAAGATTTTCTTTTGAGAAACTTTAATAGGTAGAAAAAATGGACAATCAAAACAAATTAATTTTAGCATAATAATCACACAGGAATCCTTTTTATATCAACATCAAAGAAACATACTCCCTGCACCTTGACTTATGAGCACGTTTCAGATTTTGAAAACCACCAGGCTGCAGAATATTTTCAAAGTCCAATTGTTGCCTGACCACTTACCCTTTTTCTCCTCTACTTCCTCTATCCCCATCTCCTTCCTCTTCTTTTTCCTTCTTCTCCTTTCCCTTCCTCTTCTCCCTTTTCTCTTACTCTGCCCTCTTCTATTCTTCATCTTTTCCCCCCTTTTTTTTGCTTCCACTCACCTTTTCCCTTTCTCCTTTCTCACCTCATCTACCCTCTTCTCTTCCTCTTCCGTCTCTTTCCCCGATCTCACTTCCTTCCTCTTCTCCATCTTTTCCTCTTTCTTTCTTCTCTAGCATAGATGATGCTGCAGGTAGAGATGAAAGAAAAGATCATAGGGCATTCCCTGGTGGACATCACAGAGCTGTACCAGAGCATAGTCTTCAAAATGACCACTTAACTGCTGACAGCCATCAGAGAAGACTACAATCTTCTGGGAAATGTCAACAAACCAAGGAACTGGAAGTATCTAGTAACAAAAAATATTGCAGTAAAACATTGGTAGAAACCTGGAAAGACAAATCCAAAGAATGAATCAGGACTTCAGCCTTAAATGCATCATCTCACTTTAACTGAGGAGCAAGTCCTTGAAGTCCTTGAAGAGGGAGCCTACAAATTGGATGCATATTCAAAGAAACTGGTAGCAGACCAATAAGAAGCTAGAGCAGCAAAGACAGAATTAATTCATTCTTTAGCACAGACTTTGCCCATAAGAATGTCTCATGAAAGTTGGAATAGGTCAAATGGAAGTCCTCAAACTTTTATGCTTCAATTCCATAAAAAAAGAACAGAATTGTTGATCCAAGGGAATTTCCTAGCCCCTGAGCTTAGGTTGGGATGTTATGATTGTGGCTGCTCTTAGTTATGTTTCTAAAACTGGGTCCCCGTGAACTTAATATGGACTCCCTAATTTCTTATCTGCTTCACTACGTACCCTAAACAAAGACTCAAAATTCAGTAGCAGTACACCTCTGAAGGAGAAAGAGATGAGAAGCTCTGTCTTCTTGTTTCTTATGGTAGTAATATATGTCTCCCCCTCTCCCTTCCCTTCCTTATGGGTCAATCTTTTCCTGTCTTTACACAAACTTTACCTGTTATTCTGAGTGTTGTTGATAATTTATTCATGAATTTTAAAAATAAAATACTGATTTTTAAAAAAGTTTCATTATTCTTATCACTGTGGTTGTGTATCTCAGGTAGAGGCTAATTACTTGGGTCTTAAGATTTAGACAGAATTTGTTAGTGTTGAGCTTTGGGGTTTAGGGGTGCTAGAGACCCCAAAAAACTGACATGCTGGATCCTGCCGAATAAATTTGACTCGAGCCTTCTCTCAGCCAAAGTAAAACAAAGTTTATTAAAGATTCACCATAATGGGTGGTCTCTTAAGGAGCCTAAGTATTTGTGACACTTGTGTTGACAAGCAGGCCATAACAATCTGCTGCAGATTGAGTCTTCAACAGATTGAATCTCAGCACCTTTGGAGGCAAGACAGATCTGATATACAGAAAGACTGTGGGAGGGATCTAGGAGTGGTCTAGAGGAGGAGTTTGGGGAGGGGGTTGAGGAGGAGCCTAAAGAGGATCTTGACTACTGAGGTCAGACTCCAGGAATGGGATTAAGGGTGGGAAATAGCTGAAGGCTACCTGGAGATGGCAGACAATGGAGGGCTAGGCTAGGAGTAACAAGAGATTTGGGCCTAGGATAATGAAAGGCCTATGACCTCAGGCAAATGCCTCATGAAATGGGAAGATTCAAGTGTGTTTCCAGAGCCTAAACCCCATCAAAAGCAATGACATCTTGAAATAAATCAACATATATTTTCACTTACCAGGACATTAGGATTAATAAAAGCTAATAATGCAGCTCCTTCCCCCAATACCATTTAGCAATATTTAGTATAAATTTTATATATACTTGTATCTGTTGTCTCCTCTGATAGGCTAAAAGCTCCTTTTTTGGGGGAAGAAGAATGTTTTATTTTTTTAAAAGGGTTTTTGGAGGCAATTGGGGTTAATTGACTTGCCCAGGGTCACACAATTAGTAAGTGTCTAAGGTCACATTTTAACTCAGGTCCTCCTGACTCTAGGGCCAGTGCTCTATCCATTGTGTCACCTAGAGGCCCAGCCTGTTTCATTTTTATCCTTGTATTCCCACCACTTAACCCAATACTTGACATATAATAGGTGCTTAATAATAAATAAATTATTAATAAATCCTGATTATTTCTTGTTTTACTCACAGAGGAATGAATGTACATTCTCTGTTTTTCCCTACCTCTTTGATGGCTTCTTCTGTCTCTGCTGGATCCTCTTCCCGCCAGCCACCTGCCTTTTAAATTGCGGTCATCTCTCAAAGTTCTCTTTTCTACCCTTTTCTCTTCAGTTGCTACACACTCTTCCTTGGCAATTTCCTCTATTTCCACCAATTCAATTATCTTCTCTGTGGACTCCCAAATCTGGGACTCCTAAATCTCTATTTCAACCCTGGCCTTTCTGCTGAGTTTCAGTCCCACATTTCCCACTGCCTATAAGACACATCAACCCCAACATTTTACCATAAACTGAAATGCAGCCTGTTCAAAACTGAATGTGGGCAAATCACTTAGACTCTTAGTCTCACCTTTATTTGTAAATGGGAATAATAATAAGACTATAATATATTTAAAATACTTCATAAAACTTAAAATGCCCTATAAATGCCAGTTGTTTCCATAATGACAATGATTGTCTTCTCCCTCAAACTTGTCACTTTTCTTAACCTCCTAATTTTGTTGATAGGATATCTGGTTTCGTTAAATGAGTTGATGGTTATTTTGCCTCTACCTCTGTATGGGATGAGGGAAAACTTCTCAATTTGGGATTGATAATTTCCCTTTCCTTCCTCCTCCATTGCTGCTGTCCATCACTTTCTTTTCTTTGTCTACTTTCCTGCCTTGATGGGCCCCTCCTCCCTCTTTTCTTGCTGTCCCATTTGGGGAAGAATTTGAGGAAGTCTTCCTTTCAACCAACAAGAGAGGAGACGGTGGGGAAGGGGGCTTGACGAAATTAGGGTATAAATTCTTGCACTGTCTTTTGTAACACGCCTCTTCTCCATGATGAGTCTTGGGGAAGACTATCCTCTTCTCCCAGGGAAGAGAATAAACTCCTGTTCTTATCCTAAGAGATCTCTGTGTTTATTTTTTTCACTAAATTAAGGATGAAGGGCTTTTTTTCATCCCAAACACCTCTGAACTGTCTCCTAAATAGAAACCCACCTTTTACTCTTTCTGAAACTATACTATTCAGTCCTTCATTACATAGTATCAGGTGAATTATAATAGCCCTCTAACTAGTTCCTCTTTTGCCAATCTCTTTCATTTCTGTTGAAGCTAGCCTTCACAACATGGTCAAAATAATTTTTCTTTTGCATAGATCTGGCTAAGTCACTCTTTTGTTCAGAAACCTCCTTAGGATACATGCTTGGCAGAATTTTTATTGAAAGAGTATGGACATTTTCATCACTTAAAAAAACCCACACACCTGTAATTCTAAATTGTTTTCCAGTCTAATTGGATCAATATACAGCTCCACCAACAACGTGTTAGTGTGGGACAGTTCATTCTTTATTAATGAATTTATTCATGTTAGTGCAGTCCCATTGCAATGGGGCTGTTATAATGAGGCTGTAGGTCCTAAATCTCCATAATAAAAGGATTTGTTCTGTGAAGTTTGGATTCAGTCAAAGAACTGCAATTGAAGACCTAGAAGGCCGCGTGTAACCTCAAGGCCACAGGTTCCCCACCCCTGCTTTAGGAGAAGTAGACAAGGAAAAAAAAAGGATTTGAACTGAATAAGGAAGAGGAAATTGCACAGGTTATTTTAGAGGGTTTGGACTTGTGTGGAGAGATGACCTTTGGGAGAAATTAAGATTAGGGGTCTGAAGAGGAGAATGGAGGGAAGGATTTAAGAAGGTGGTTGGCAAAGCAATGTAATTAAGTAAAATTAAATGGAATATATCGGTAGTGCATGGATGGGTGGGGCAAATGGGTAAAGTAAGGAGGAGATGATTGGGGGAAAGGAACGGTCAGGTTTGTGCAGCTGTCAACTTAGGCTGAGTCAACATAACTTTCAACAAAGCAATAGCATACAAGCACCTAAAGTTAGAAGACTCAGACTCAGATTCCAGTTGTGTTCCTTACCAGTAGTGTGACTTTGGGCAAGTCATTTCTCTTCTACAACCTTAATTTAGCCACATCTATCAAAATGGGCTAATAATAGTGTACTACCCGAATAAGGAAAGGAAGATCAGTGTGTCTTGTCAAGTTACTAAGGGTGTTGATATGTTTCTAAACAAAGTATTCAGTAGGAGTTGTAACCACTCACAAGTAATTTTTTTAAATAGAGCAAAAAATCCCAACTAGTATGGAAAGCAAGAGTAATTCTGGAATGAATTGTGTTGAGTGTAAGATGCTTCTATTTCTGCTACAACTATATTTCAAGTGTAGTCTCATGTCTCTTCTAGGAGACAAGGTGAAGGAACTCAAGAATTACGTAAGTTAAGTATTTTGTAAATTCTTAAAACATCATTGTGGTGCTAGGAACCTCAAAATGCAACAGTACAGGCTAGGGGTCTGCCTTGAAAGAATTCAACCACTCAAGCCTTCTTTCAGTTCAAGTGGCAAGTTTATTAAGACACTGTTTGGGTGGATGAGATTCCTAGTGAGTCTGCAGTATTTGTCAAACCAATACACGTGGGTCAGGTTCTAAGGATCTGTGCATTTCATGAGGAAAGGACTGATATTCTTATACAGAAAAAGACTGTGGGAAGATCTAGATGGGAGTAAGGAGTGGCAAGTAGCCTGGGGTGGGAGATAACAGAGAATAAAGGACCACACTGGGTCAAGGACCACAATGAAAGGACAGTTGGAAAGATTATACTGGGATGGGCCAGATACCTCAGGTGAGTGTCAGGGATCTGAGCTGCTGAAGTTTGTGGGAAAGTTCAAGGACCCTTTTTTAAGGGTCCCACCAGCCCCATCAGCTTCAAGGTGGGGATAACTTTTATAGGTAACTTCAGAACAATCCAGATAGATCCATCTCAGCAAAGAGGTTGGGTCCTTGAATCACAGTTCCTACTCAAGTATAATGTTAATGGGAATTTGAACATACAGGAAATTTCCCTGTTTTGAAAAAATACTCTGCCCCCTAACAGGCTGAATGTAATCACATGGAGCCTGTGGTGAGAGGAGCTTGATGAAGGGTGGAGCAGAGCCCTCGGGAAGCTGGGAATCAGAGCAACTAGATACAGTTGGGAGGAGAGGATGCATCTGAGGGATACAGTTAGGCTTGTGAGTAAATGCTGTTGTGGGAAGGCTGAAGGATGCTGTGGCTCTTTGTGCTGTTGTGGCTTATTAACTTCTTTGGTACTATGATGGAATTGGCTTATTGGTTTTGGGATTTGGTTTTCTGGTATCTGATTAAATACTTTGCTTCTGCCTTATATATGGAGAGTCTATTATGTTTTGTGATTGAGCACTATGCAGGTATATTCATAGTAACTGTTGGCATTGTAAATATCGCATTCTTGCTGTACCAAGGTAGCAAGAACATGACAGTTTGTGGGTAGGGGTACATGACAAAGATTAGATGATACAATAAGCTGCATACTTGGTGTCTCCTTCCCCACAAGAGTCTCCCCTCTCCACACCAATTGATAAGCAGAGTTGGGAACAAAGGTATGTTGAGTTAACATAACTTTCAACAAGGCAATAGCAGAAAAGTATCTGATTTAAAGTTGGAAGACCCAGATGGACTCAGGTTCCAGTTCTCCTCTTTACCAGTAGTATGACTTTGGGCTAGTCATTTCTCTTCTTCAACTTTAATTTAGCCACATTTATAAAAATGGATTAATAATAATATGCTACCTGATAGGTTTTTTTCTGAAGGCTAAATGAGACAGTGCTTATAAAGCATTATATTATTAAATATAACATATTATATTAATGTGTTATATTATATACAAATGTAAGATGATGATGATGAGATGATTACTGAGAAGGCTACTAGTTTGGAATTTCCCCTCTAACCTTTAGATTATACTCTTAGATGAGAGGCCTGAGTTATTTGGAAGCCCTTCCACTAGCTCATGAAAAAAAAATAAGTGGGAAGAATCTCAGTTTGTCCAGATTTCAGCAAACTACCTGAGGGTTTTCATTGATTAGAGTTCTTTTACTTTGCTCAGTCATGCTGATATTGAACTAACCCAATGGTGTTAGTCCTTTGCTGAAACAAAAGTAAATTGAAATTACATAATTACTCAGGGTGAACTCCCTCCTTTCCCCAAGGAGGGGGAAAGAAAAAAAACTTGCAGAAGTGTAAAATTAAATCTATGAGACTGATGTTCACATTTGAAATGTAAGGCACCAATCTTAGCAATTAACTCTGTGAAAGGTGAGGATCCTTTCAATTTATCCATCTCTCTAGTTCCTCTTTTATGTAATACTCATTTACGAAGTCTAACATCTAGAAATTTGCATTTGTACTAACAGGAAATTGCATTGCAGGTGCCATTTTAAATTAAAATCCAAATAACACATTTTGTTAAATGTACATTGCCCCACATCAGCATTAATGAAGCTCCAGACTAATTTGAATAAATGCCCTTGCATTAATAAGATTTCTTGATCTAGTTCTCTAGCAGTACAATTAAAGGAACTCAGGTTCAGGAAGTAGTATGGTAACATGGTGAGGGTGTGAGATGTAGAGTTTGAAGACTTGAATTAAAATCTTGGCTATCACTCTGTGACCTTGGCCAAGTCACCTATGCTATCTCATTTCCAATTTTCTCACCTGTAACATAAAGGGATTGTACTAGACTGCCCTTCTTCATCTAAATCTATAATCTCATGATTCAGCACAGGATAAAATGCTGAACTTGAGTCAGAAAGAGCTGTGATACTTATGATACTCAGATACTCTGTGTCTTTGGACTAATCACTTAACCTCATAAAACCTCAATTTTCTCCTCTGAAAATGAGAATAATAATAGAAACCTTGTGAACTCATCCCTAAAATCTCTCCTTCCTCATATCTGCCTCTTAGCTGCCCTAGTTTCCTTCAAGTGTTGGCTAAAGTCTCATCTTCTGCAAGAAACCTTTCCCAATACTACTCAGTTTAGTGGGTAATGTACCCTGAAGATATCTTATTTCTACACGGTTGTTTGAATGTTTTCTCCCCTATTAGACTATGACTGTTATTAACCTTTCTTTGTGCCATTAGCACTTAGCACATAGTATGGATTTAATAAATGCTTGCTTACTTGCCTTTACTCCTGATCTTTTGTCTTTGCCTGTAGTATGTCTTTGGAAAACTGTGCCCAATAATATACACATAAAATTTTCTCCTTGAGAATAGAAGGGTATATTTCTCAAACTTACAATATTTAATGCACACATGTTGTTTTTAAAACGTATGTAAGCTAAATGTAGTTAACATTTACTGCCTCCACTTCATGACGATAATCATTGCTGCCTGGCAGATTCACCAATCATCTATCAATGGCCAAATCCAGTGACTTTTCTTGATGCTTATTCTCCTTGACCTTTTTACATGCTGAATTTGAAGCTGTTGACCTACTCCTTCTTCATTTTCTGTTCTTCATTGGCATACATGACCTTTTTCTTATTAGATTCATCTCCTATGAGCTAGAATCTTTCTTAGTCTTCTTTTGCGGCTTATGTTCCTCCTATTGCTCCCTAAATATGGTTGTTCCCTAAGGCTCTGCTCCACACTTTTATATTATCTCTTTATCTTTTTCTTGATGATTTTTCAAAGATCAGGTTTTATGTAAATGACTCCTAGTTCTAAATATTCCATCCCAGTTTTTCCCCTAAGTTTGAGTCACTCATTTCTAACTGGCCACATGTCAATTTCCAATAGATTGCCTGACTGCTGCGCCAAACTCAACATGTTCAACATGGAACTTATTATATTCTCAACAAAACCTGTTCCTTCTTCCAACTTTTCTCTTTGTCTTGATGATGTTACCTAGTCTTAAAATTTTAGAGGTATTCTAAACTCTCCTTTTTCCATCAGTTTTTATGTTCTGTTAAATTATCCCTCCATAAATATTCCACATATTTATTATTTTTCCATTCACATTATTACCACCTTAATTCATCAACTTAGATCTTAGCTATTATAATATCTTCTTAATTAGTCTCCTTGCTTCTCCCTTTTCTAAGCTATCCTTCACCCAGCTACCAAATTAATCTTCCTGCTGTACTGGTTAGATCATGTTATTCCTTTGTTCAAAAAACATCAGTAGTCTCCTATTGTCTTTGGATGCTATAAAGTCCTTAGTTTGACCTTTGAAATTTTCTATAATCTGGCTCCAAATCTAGTTTTCCAAACTTATTTCACTCTTGTCCCCATATACTCTATTTTTTAGGAAAAGAAGGTTCTAGGTCAGACCTATACAAGTTGGCAATAGGTAGGGGCCAAAATTAAGATAGGTTAAACTTCTTCAGGCTGCAGATAGGTTAGACTAGAGATAGACTGACAATGGCTGGTTGCTGTGGATCATGTGACAAATAGAGATTGCACAGTAGCAACCCTATATTTTTTGCAGGCCCCCAGAAATCCTTAAACAAGCTGCAAGCCTCCTGCAGGCCATATGTTGTGCAGGCCAGTTCTAGAGGTTGCCTGATCTTCTCTTGTACTTACCTGCATTCATGTAGATCAACTTCCATTTCCACTAAACCCTCCTTCAATATCTCTGCCTGTTGAGATCTGTGTCATCCTTAAAGGCCCTGCCTATGTGCCCTATTCCCAATGAAGTCTAACCTCTTTATTCTGTTCCTCAGTTCCCACTCCCTCTACAAATTATCTTTCCTTAAATTTTCTTATAGCATTTTGTCTAGATCTCTGTTTTGCCATTATTGCATAAAGGTTGTATTAGTATAACCTACATTTTTTTTAGCCATCCCCACAAGGAGCAGAGAGAGAAACATCACTCTAAAACACATCATAACAACATAGTTAAGGGAGTGATAGAAAGACAATCAATGGAGTATTCTATAGCAGTATGGTTTCTACTTCTAAGAAATAATCAAACTAATTATTACATGTCACATAAAGGGGCAGCTTTGTGACACAGAGTGCTGGGCCTGGAGTCAGGATGACCTAAGTTCAAATGTGACACTAACTAGCTGTGGGATGTTGGGCAATTACCTTAACCCTGTTTGCCTCAGTTTCCTTTTCTGTAAAATGAAAGAAATGGCAAACCACTTTGGTATTCTTGTCAAGAAAACTTCAAATGGGATCATGAAGAGTTGAATGTGACTAAAACAACTAAAACAGTAATAACACAAATCATATAAAATTCCATTTGATACCACTTTTTATCTGCTATGCTCTGAAGGACCAGCTTCTCAATATAGAGAGAAATTGTTCCTAAATTTATAAAAGTCTAGCTGCTTATAAATTATTCTGAGGTTAATTGTCTAATTATCATGTTTTAAAAGGTTAAGGATTTTTGTTAAGCAAAAATCAGGTACATTCCTGCTTCCCGATCAATTTTCAGCTGACAACTTTTCCCCCAAAAGTTAAAAAAAAAACTTTAAGAATTCAAAATATTGTACAGCATGAACAATCAAGGGAAAAGGGCCATATTTTGGCTACATCAAAACCCTGAAGGATATCAGCTGACACTGTCTTAAGGACTGAAGCAATCTGTTAGGTAATAAGAAAAAAGCAAAATATTAACAACGAGTATTGCCGTGTCTTAAAATTGTAGGCTCCTGGCATAGTTATTATTTTATTAGACTGAATTCTGAAAGCTGCAATTTGTCTTTTCAAAGCTAGGGATGCTTTTTTCTTTTGTAGTTTGATTCTAAATTCTAAAGTCTTAAGAACAAAGCAGCATTAGGGTTCTAAATTCTCCTTTCTCATTGTTTGATATAAAATTGCATTTTCAAATGTTACCTCAGGCTCTGATTGATTTAACATTGATCACACATCTTCCATTTTCAAAGTTAAAGCTTAAGGTACTTTTATTCACAGCATTCAAAACCTTTCTGAGGCATATAATGGAATTCTACATTCTTATGGGGAAAATGAAACTTTTAAAAACACAATCTTTTGAAGGACATTTGAAATATCACACTATATTTCTTTAGGGCACAAAACGCATCTTCAGAATATAAAATACTATCATTTTTATCTGCAGAAATAAAACCCACTTTGATAACTTTGGGGAAAAGTTAATTCAAAAGAAAAATATATATCATCACTTTAGAAAAAGTAGGAGTGTATGGGATCCACTTGCTTATAATAATTGTTTTCACATAGAAAAATAGAGGTTCCTGCCTTCTGCTTGATGAACTCTTTAAACACAATTAAAAACATTCCATAATTCTATTCTAAATAAAAATACTTTCTACATTCTGAGGAAACAGAATAATAGATGAATGAATGAATGAAAAAAGCATTTTTTTATTTGCATGTTATATGCCAGGTCCCATGCCATGGACTAGAGAAACAAATGTGGAAAACAAGTCAGCCCCTGCCTTCTAACCTAATTGTGGAAGACAACATATACAGGAGAGTTGTCATGATGGAGAAGTGTTTTAGTCAGCAAAGTCATGGGGACTGTGAGTGGAATTATACATAGGATAATTAATTGCCATGTACTTTTCAAGTATGGTAGTGTTGATTTGATTACCGTGTCCCAAGCAAGAGGTAGAAAACAGGGATGAGAGGGAAGAAAGAAAAGGTACCCCGTGGCAATGTGGCATGGAGGTGGCTACTGTTGTGAGTCTGGGTTAGGGCTAGATGGATGAATGCTCACCAATTACTAGAATAAGGTATCTGGGCTGCTTCAGCACATCTTGCTTGCTGGGTGAGAGGTAGAGGCTGAAGAATGGGACTGTGGTATAAATATATTCAGAAAAAATATCTATCAAATAGGTAATAGGCAAAGAAACTCCTATAATTTTCAATGTCTATGATGGTCAAGTGTCTGAGAACTGAGAACTGAGAACTGAGAACTCTTTTTTTCCAGTAAACTATCAAGTGAAGTTCTCAGCTGTGAGGGTGAGGGAAGGAGGCATTGTGAGAAGCTTGAAAAGAGAAATGAAAGTTTAGTATAAGGTCCTCTGTGGGGGAATGGGATGAAGATCCAATTAGAGAGGAGCCAAAGGGTTGTCTTCTTGCTGTGAAGGCCCAGTTGAGAACCTCTGTGAGTTTCTAAATTAAGGATGATGTACACTTTCAGGGCTCAACCAAACAAGGCAGATTCCATCTTCAAGATACTTGGCTTTAATCCACATCTGCACCACCCCCCATATGAGTTATCTTTTAGAAGTAATGGGTAGATTGCCAACTTCTAGGACACTCATTACATGCAGTATCAAATTTTATCAGTCATCAATGTAGACAAGTCTCTTCAGGGGCACAGAAGGTAATTACCTTGTATGCATGTGTACTGATGTTTTCTAATTAAGGAAAATATTTTTTTCAGCAATATATTCTTGCTGAATTTTTTTTTTTGCCTTTATTTTTGGAGGTGGGAAAGCAGGGCAGTTGGGGTTAAGTGACTTGCCCAAGGTCACATGGCTAGTAAATGTAAGTATCCGAGTCTGGATTTGAACTCAGGTCCTCCTGACTCCAGGACCAGTGCTCTATTCACTGTGCTGCCTAGCTGCCTCATATTCTTGCTTCTTTATAAAGTACTGAGAGTCTTGATGCCACTTGCAGATTTCTGCATCCTGAATGTTTTTAGGCCATATTGCTGAAAGCTAAAACAATATTTCACAAAGGAATTTAGTCACACTGTACTCTGGGACTTGAAGTATTTTGACAATTCATCTATGTTGGCTGGAAGTCCTTTATTAAATCCATAGTAAGTTCTCTCTTTTGGTCAAAGATAATGAGGAGTCCTGGAATAATGGAGGTATGGGAAACTTTGGAACAAAATTCAATGAAATTTTAATTTTAATTAAAAAGATCTACCTTGTTTTGATACATACTTTAGTACTTGATATTTTATTTTATTGTTTCTTAATAGTATTTTTTCCAATTATATGTAAAGACAAATTTTAGCATCCATTTTGACAAAATTTTGAGTTCCAAATATTTCTCCCTCTCTCTCTCACCTCCCTTCTTCCTAAAACAGTAAGCTATTTGATATAGGTTACATATGTACAATCATGTAAAGCATTTCCAGATTAGTCATGTTATAACAGAAGAAATGAACCAAAAGGAAAATAAGTACTTAATATTTTAGAAGAAAAATATTGCTAGCATAGGAGTTTTCTCACAAAATTCCTACGTACATTGTGTGGAAAAGGAGTGTTCCAGTTTGGGAAATTGACGCTGATTAGATTGATGCCAGACTAAGATAGAGAGTCTAACGTAGTGCCACAGGGCTTTGTATTTCTCCTCGCTGTATTCAGCATTTTTATAAGTGACTTGAATGAAAGCCTAGCTAGCATACTTCTGAAATTTGTGAATGATATGAAACTGGAACGAATGCTAATTTATTGAACGAAAGAATTAGGATCTAAAAAGATCTTGAAAGCCTAAAATGATGGACTGAATGTTATAAAGTTACATTTAAAAATAATGAATGGAAGGTCCTCCATTTGAGTTCAGAAAATTAACTTCAAAGGTACAGATATGGCTAGATAAAAGTTTTTTGGGGAACTACCTGGAGAGTTTTAATAGAGTTTAATGAGTCAATAGTTTGATATGATAGTGAGGGGAAAAAAGTTCACTTAGTTTTAGTTTATATTAAAGGAAGTACAAGGCCTGACATGAGAGTGAGGGTTAGATTACATATTAAGGCTTTAACTAATACCTGAAAGTGGAAAATAGCTGGGAATTTTTACTCTCAGTGAAATCGAATTGGGTCACATATTACTGATAGTTTAAAGAGAGATATCAAAAGAAGTGTAAGGACAATAAACCAGAAAGGAACTCTGGGAGTGGTATAGGTATGTAGTTGTGGTGGTTATGGGACTCTGGGAGTATTTCTCATTTTGTCTCTGTATTTGTATATAGCTGCCAGTCTCTTTTTGGAGAAGTAAGTGGTGGGAGTTGGCAGGAGCATGAGTGGATTATCTAATTTACATCTGCAACTGTGTTAATGCTACTTGAGTCAAGACACACATTTTTGGGGGAGCTGAGTATCTATAATATAGGTGTTGGGTTCAGCTTAGAGCTACATGTCTGAGAATGCCAGCTAAGTTTAGCTCTAAATCCAGTATATCAGAACTGTCAAAAATGTGATTGATGGAGCACATAATGGTCCATGACATGCAACACTGATGTGAGACTGAATCAGATTAAAATGCAATGGAGAAATATTTAACAAAATGAATAAAAATGCAATAGAACATATATAATGTTAATATGTGGTTTTCTGCACCTGCAGGGATCCTTATGATTGGTTTAGTGGCTCTGTTTCTATTTGATTTTGACATCACTGCACTATATGTTCTGCATCTCATTAATATATATGTACTTATATAAAAATTAGGAGGTTATTAGAAACTCAGCTAATTTTCACATTCAAGCACTCTTAAAGGCAAAAGCCTTTTCAATTCAAAGTTCCCTGTATTTATACATTTGAGAGAGATGGTTCTACCTCCACCTTAATCAATAGGTACAAAATCTAATGAAATGGTAGTTATTAAGGGATTTTCCTACATTAGTATAACATATGAATAAGTTCTTAATTAGCTCCAAAATGTTATAGGACTTTGGCCATTGCACAGAAGGCAAATGACCCCAAAGAGAAAACATCTTGTAATTTGCTAAGAGAATCAGGCAGATCCCTTCATTGTGCACTTGGGAGAATAGCTAAGAGAGAGTATAATACAAAAAAACCCCAACAGCCCCCAAACAAAAAACAAAACTCTGGCAGAAAAGGGAAAGATGCAATTAAAATCTTGCTAGGAAGTAATCCTACATAGATTCAGAAACAGCTTACTTGAATTTGAAAGTTTATAGGAATGCACATTGAGTTCTCCCTCAAAAGACTTTAATGATACTTCCTAGAAAAAAACCAAACCAAAACATTTCTTTTCAAATTCTTTTATAACTATATAAAATTTCAGATGTAGGAACTGTTCAACCAATCACCCATTGCTCACAAATAACTAACCTTGGCACATTAACTAGACTAGGTCTGGGAGTGAATAATTATTTGCCATTTGCTCAAGAGAGTACTAGGAGTACTCAAATTAATATATAATTTTTGAACATATTTCTCCACATGGTCTTCCTTTGATGCCTTAAAGAAGCATGGAAGTGACCTGAGGCTATGCCAGCAGAATATATTGAACACACTCACCTACCTCATGTTTGGAGGTTGTTTTTTTTTTTAAGAAAGACTGACCATTGGAGTAAAAAAAGTAGAACAAAAAAGCATCACAAAGGGGGGAAAAGAACAAAATTGTTGTAAAACTTAAAAAAAGGGGAAAATTAAGGTGGAGACCAGAAGTAAAGCACCATAGACTGTTCCTAGACCCTCCTACATGTAAATCACTTTATTTTGTGGGATAAGATTTCGGAGTCAGAGGGTGCACAAATGAAGGAGAAAAGTTGAGAGTGATGCATTCCTAACAAATTCATGGGTAAGCTCCCAGGGAAGGGAGTATGATTCTAACCCTTTCTCAGCAAGAAGGGGGCTTTGAAGGAGGATGTGAGAGGTAGCAGAAAGGAAGAATGGAGTATAGGAAATTGGAAAGGAGAGTTTCAGATGAAATATTTGTAAAGTACTTGTACAGTTCCTGGCACATAGTAACCTTTACGTAAGTTCTAGAAGTAATAGTAGTAGTCGTAATAGTAGTAGTAAGAATAGTAGTATTAGTAGTAGTAGTTAGTAGTCATAGTAAGAGTAGTAGTAGTTAGTAGTAAGAGTAGTAGTAATAGTAGTAGTAGTAGTAGTAGTAGTAGTAGTAGTAGTAGTAGTAATAATAGTAGTAGTGGTAGTAGTAGTAGTAGTAATAGTAGTAGTTGTTCTTGGCATCTCACTTCAAGGGAAGGGTGTGTCTTACTGTTGAAGAGCACTCCTGCAGGGAAAAGTGAGGTATGCCTATGACAGAAGATGGCAGTCTCATGATGGCTTTACTCTCAAAGAAGTTGGTACATTGATAAGTTATTTTCTCTGAAGATAATGACTCCATTAGCAGTATCTTGGCCCATAAAAAGAAATGTGATTAATTTCTAGAGTCAACTGGCATACACAATGGTGCATGTGTGTGTGAGGGGGCATAGACATAGAAATGAGATGGCACAGCTTGTGGAAAAATGACTGATCATGATGAAACCAGGGGAATAGGACTGGGATACACTATTTGGGACCCAGAGGACTTTCTATTACAAAGTACAGCTTCTATTCAACACTGGCAGCCTTGCAAATTGATGATTCTAAGAGTGAAACACAGAAGAAAAATGATACACTGGAGCAAGATCTATGAAAGCAGAAATATTGAAATTGGTTAAAAGAGGAAGCTCAAACCTAATACTTTAGAGGTTTTAAAACCATGAGGATCATAGAGACATTAAAGATGGAACAAATAAGGGTATAATCCATGAGTCAGAGAATTGCATTTCAGAATAGACTGGAAGGGAATAGAGTTAATGAACAGAACAAAGTAAATAAAAACCTTCTTAGAAAAAGGTAAAAAATATGGAAACTAGAAAATGGTAGAAATAGGAGAGAAAAAGGAATATATTTTGAATTAATCACTTAACTGAAGTTGTGAAGAAGGGGAAAAAGAGAAGGAAAGAAAGAGATCCTAAATAAACAAAAGACAAAAAAAATAATAAATAATTTAAGTAAATTTCAAAACTAGGGACAGGATAGGCAAATGGGAGCAGGCAAAGGGAAGAGCCTGTGGAAACAGATTACTGTAGCATTAAAGTTGTTTGAGAAAAATGAATTGCAGAGGCAAATTTCTCATTTAATGATAGAGAAGGAAAAAAAAATTAAGCAATAGAAAAAAAATAAAAAGAAATGGAGAAAAGCACAATCCTGCCACTAATTGTTTTAAATATGAATGGTCTCATTCCCAGGATGTATAAGGAGCTGATTCAAATAGATAAAACTAAGAACTCTTCTCCAATTGATAAATGATCAAAGGATGTTAACAGGCAGTTTTCAAAGGAAGAAATCCAAGTTATTCAAAAGCACATAAAATTTTCTAAATAATTAACTATTAGAGAAGTCAGTTCTGAGGTTCCACCTTGTCCTTATCAGATTGGCAAAATGACAACAATGGAAAATGAAAGATGTTGGAGGGGCTGCAGGAAAACAGGCACACTGATGCAATGTTGATAGAACTGTGAATTGGTTCAGCAATTCTGGAAAACAAATTGAAACTGTTCTCAAAGAGTTACTAAACTCTGCATACTCTTTGAGAAGAGGGTACATACTGCTAGACCTCTATTCCAAAGAGATCAAAGAAGGAGAAAAAAGGACTCATGAATAAATAAATAATAGCTTGATCTATAGTGGGAAAGAACTGGAAATGAAAGAAGGGTACCCATAAATTGGGGGAGTGTTTTAACAAATCATTGTATATGAATATAATGGGATGCTATTGTACTAGGAATGATAAAAGTGATGATTTTAGAGAAACCAAGGAAGACTTGTATGAACTAATGCAGACCAAAGTAAGAAGAGCCAGGAGAACAGTTTATGTACTATGTACTAATAGTATTGTAAAGACAAAAAAAACTTTGAAAGCCTTAAGTACCCTGAACAGTGCAAATAGCAACCACAATCCCAGGTGGTTGATGGTAAAGAATGCTACCAACCTCTTGATGGAGAGGTGATGAACTCATGTTGCAGAATTAGACATATATTTTTTGGTTATAACCAATGTGGAAATTTTTTTTCTTGACAGTACAGCTTTGTTACAAGGGTTTTGTTTGTCTTTTTTTCCCCCAGTTGGGGGAGTGGTGGTGGTGGATGAAAGACAGAGTTATAAAAATGTTCACTAATTTAAAAAATAAAAGAAATTTAAAACTGGAAAAATCTGAATATATTAAGCAGTCAAATGCAATGAGAATAGCAGAAGGAATAAAAAACAAAAGTACCACAATCTGTTGTATAGCAGAAATACATACAAATAGCAGAGCTACACATAAAATAAAAAGGAAAGTCTGGAACAAAATTTGCTATGCATCAGGTAAAGACAAAAAATTTGGAATTGCAACCATGTTATCAGACAAAACAAATAAAAATTTACACTATTAATAAAAATAAAAGGTAGATATCAAGCAAACACATTTGAGATGGTAATCATTCTATCAGACCAAAAAAAAATTTTAAACTTGCCATAATTAGTGGAAATAAAAGGTGAATATTAAGTAAATACAAAAAAATGTGGAGTTAAAAACATGTTGTCAGACAAATCAAGTAAAAAATTTCAATGTTAATAGAAATAAGCAAAGAAATTTCATTATTCCTAAAAAATGGACAATGAACCAATAATAATACCAAATGTGCCCCAAAGCAGCATAGCATCTAAATTCATAAAAGAAAAATTAAATGCCAAATATCTAAATAGTAATGCAGCAATCACAGAAGACTTTAATGTTCTTGCCTCAGAGCTCAACATTTCTAACAGAAAAATAAACAAAAGGCAAAATAGAGAATTAAACAAACTGTTGGACAATTTAGAGGTGAAAAACTAAATAGCATTTTCTGAATTCTAAATTATATATACATATATATAT
>CM053585.1:352319188-352339809 GCA_028646515.1 Pseudochirops corinnae
GCTATAATGATATGCAAATTGTGGGTGCTTTTTAAACATGCATACCAGATAAACAGATCTAAATGTACATATCTATAACCTGGAAAAGAGTGGATGTGGAAGAGTGAGTAGAGTTAGGGGACATGGAGCATAAAAAAAAAACATTTTCAAATATTTGAAGGACTATTATGTGAAGGAGCTCATCTTAGGCCAACTGCATGCTGGTCCCAAAAATACAAGTTCACTATCTATAGAAAAAGAAGCAATAACAAAAATAATCTTTAAGATCGTTTTACTGAATACAATTGTAGTGGGGGCCATCCCATGGAACATGCTCAAAATTTCCTTCCTGGTTCTGGTCTGCCTTGTAAGAACTCTGGGGCTTTTTCTTCTAGCCATGTGGAGGCACGTTGAGGGTTAGATTGTTATTTTGGCATGATGTGGCAAACCCTGAGTAGTCCCTTGGTCTTCCCTTGCTTCACGTTAACAGCAGGAGAACAGGGTACTGAGTCACTTAAAAGACAAGACAGTTTTGGCTTCACTTTCTTTCCTTAATTCTCCAATGTGGCAAGTATATTTCCCTGTCTCTAGACTTTCTATAAGAGGGGATGGAATGGAGAAGGGTAGAGCTCTTCCTCCTCCCCCACCCCATCCTGCCACTGATCCCATATGGAGCATGAATTCAATTAAGTAAGCTAGTTCCTGGACCCCTCAATGTCATTTCCAGTTTCTTTACTTTCCTGAGTAGAAAACATCTTTCCCGAAGGGTAGATGGGATTATCTATACTTGGAAGCCATCTTGTAAATTTGAGAAATATAGAGGTTTTGGGTTCCATCAGATTGGAGCTAACTGGTGGTAAGGGAAGCTCTAGTACTTGGAGAAGATAGTCACTGACAAGAATATTGTCTCAAGTCTGGCCATTTTACCAGCAAATATTTTGAAGGAATTTGGGGGGAGGGGCAGGGATGGGGAGAGGGACAGTACAAAGCGGAGGTGAAAAGGCTGTATATTGTCGCCTTATTTATTTAATTTAAATGCAGAGTACATCACATGAAATGCCAGGCTGAATGAATCAAAAGCCAAATATAATGTTGCCAGGAGAAATATAAACAATCTTAGATATGCAGACGATGGCAGAAACTGAAGAGGAATTAAGAGGCCTCTTGATGAAGGTAAAAGAGGAAATTGCAAAAACTAGCTTGAAGCTTAACATCAAAAACCCTAAGATCTTGGCAACTGGTCCCATAACTTCCTGGCAAATAGAGGGAGAAGAAATACAAATAGTGTCAGATTTAATATTCCTGGGCTCAAAGATTGCTGCAGATAGTGATTGCAGCAATGAGATTAAAAGAAGCTTGTTCCTTGGAAGGAAAGCTTTGACAAATCTGGACAGCATATTAAAAATCAGAGATATCACCCTGCCAGCAAAGGTCCACATGGTCAAAGCTATGGTCTTTCCAGTAGTAATATATAGTTGTGAGAGTGGGACTATAAGGAAAACTGAGCACTGTAGAATCAGTGCTTTCAAATTGTGGTGCTGGAGACTTTTGAGAGTCCCTTTGACAGCAAAGAGATCAAATCAGTTGATGCTTAAATAAATTAATACAGGCTATTCTTCAGAAGGTCAAATACTGAGTCCTGAAGCTTAAATACTTTGGCCACATAGGAAGACAAGACAAGACTCACTGGAAAAGATGTTGGGAAAAATTGAAGGCAAAAGGACAAAGGGATAATAGAGGGTGAGATGGATATATAGGGTCATAGAAACTGTGAACATAAACTTGTACAGACTTTAAGAAATAGTGGGAGATAGAAGGACCTGGTATACTCCTGGCACACTATGGTCCTTGGGGTCATGAAGAGTATGACCCAACTGAATGACTGAACAGCTGAGGTGAAATACAAAATGTTGAATTAGCAGTCATGGAAACTTCTTTATGTTCCAATGAAGTTCGAGTATTAACTTCTCAGCAAACTGTAACAGCTGTCATAGTGAAGTTTAAAGGAATCACCTAGGACAGCCAAGTGTCACCACTGGGGACACCTATTCCTTATTGGCCTTTCACTCTTGCCTCTTCCCTAGGAACCATTGAGGAACCCATTAAAAAATGATTGCGTAGTAGGAAGTCCCATCATCTATAAGCATGTCTTTGACGGTCTCTTTCTTCCTTTGTTACTTTCCTTCTTCCTGACTGGACAACCCAGACCCCACCTGAGTTGCTTGATTCCTCATCTACCTTGGATGGGAAAGGAGTCACTGTTTCTATTTCTCCCTGTGAGATGGAGGATAGCCATATCTTACCATCTGCCAGATAAAGTGGTCTAGACTTTACCACCTGCCTTATCTATATTCCCTACATCCCTCTGGCACTCGCATGTAATCCAGTGATGTAAGCTAAGGATCCCAGGGCCATGCTATTCACCCCACAGATGCATCCTTACTATTTCTAGCCTTTCCATATGCCTTTTGAGTGAACTTTTCTTTTTCATGTTGTCTACCCCAATTAGAATGTGAACTCCTTGAGAGTGAGGACTATTATGCTTTCTGTATTTGTAACTCTAGCACTTAGCATAATGCTTAACACATATTAAGTATTTTATATGTTCTATTTCATTTGTTTTTCAATAATTAATTAATTCATTTATTCATTTAAGTTACTGAATCTGGTTTTAAGTGGTTCTGTTAATGAGTGCTGTGAGTCTTATATTTAGCATCTTTTGTCTAGATCAGTGGTTCTCAACCTTCCTAATGCTGCGACCCTTTAATACAGTTCTTCATGTTGTGGTGACTCCCAAACATAAAATTATTTTCATTGCTACTTCCTAACTGTAATTTTGCTACTGTTATGAATCATAATGTAAATATCTGATATGCAGGATGTATTTTCATTGTTACAAATTGAACATAACCCACAGGTTGAGAACCGCTGGTCTAGATTGATAAATTACCAATCCCATACTAGATTCAGGTCATACATTATTTTCTACTCCCTCATTTTGGGGGGAATTACTAGACATGAGACACAATCTAAGCTATAAGTAGAATTGTTCCTAGGCTACCAAGGAGAGGATTTAACAATCTGAAGAGAATGAGAATAAGGAACTTGGCTCCCTCTTATTGGAGGCCATGATATCCAGGACTAAATCTATAGGGTGTCCCTAAAGTCTGGACACATAGGCCATCTCATTAACTATGCATATTTTCAAGAAATGAAATTTTCGACATTTTATTTAATTAGCATAAATGAGATTTCATAGGAAGACACAGGAAATTCCATTAATTAACTAAATTAAATTACTCTCATTAACATGGAAAATAGTCCCCAGTAGCTAATGAAAGCTTTTATTCCGTATGAAATTGTCATGGCTAAAATTTACGCTAGTTAAATAAAATGTTGCTGAAAATTTCATTCATTTCATTTCTTGAAAATATGCAGAGTTAATGAGATTTCCTATGTGTCCAGACTTTAGGGACATCCTGTAGTTTCCCCCCCCCAAAATGTATGCGTTAAAAATATGAGACATGACATACTAGCCTCTGTGAACCCAATAAGTGATTCTTCACTGTTAGATGTTGGGATTTCCTCTGCTATCTGAGAAACTAGTTGCGACTCTTTTTTGTTTCTCTTACAGAGCACACTTGGTTGGGGGTCATCTGACTTTGCTGTTTTTTTTTTTTTAACTAAGTCTACTTATCCTATCATTGAGTCAATTCCATTTGGATTGCCATATGCATTGGCCAGGATACATTGAGGAAATTTCAGTGACCCAATAGTGAAGGGAACTAAAAAATATTTGTTTTTGTTCTGGAATTTCTCAAGCACAGCCTAATAGGCTAAAAGAAATTGGAAGAATTTTCACAAAGTAAAGTTTAGTCTTTCACCTCAGAATGAAGAGTTGGTTTCCAATTGACCCCCGAGGTCCTAATCTCTATAGAGAGAACCTCATTATGCTCTAGGAACTCATCCGGGATCAGAATTTCTGTGAAAGAAGTTCCACATTATTTTTTTTTATTTTTGCCTTTAGTTACTTCTTTGTATAAAAATTTTCACTTCTTTTTCTCCACTGGCTTGAGTTAGGACAGATCCTCTTTTAGGTATTATTCAGGCAATAGCCTCTGAAAAGTTTTGTAAAAAGCCCTTTATTCAATTTGAATAAATCTGCACTGGGGATCAGTGTAATCTCTAGGTCCACCAACTATGACAGACTTGGGTTTTCTTTAAAGCTGTTCATATGAGGGAGGAGGACTATATAAGAAGTATGTCACATGGCCTTGAGACTCTTTGGTGCAAAGTACTAGGGGGAGACATTTGAAAACAATTTTTGAATCTCCCTGAGACTTCAGGAATGAGGATACGTACAAATGTGGCAAATACACCCTACTTAATTAAGGACATCATATATTTAAACCAAAAAAAGAACACTGTGGGGATCATTCAATGTTGTGGCCCTCCCTGATTCTGGTCAATTCTCTGGCAACTTTGGGTCCTGCTTTTGGAGGACTCGGCATTTTGGTATGATATAGCAAGCCCTGAGTGGTCCCTTGGCCTTCCCCCCTTCCATGAGAGAAATAGAAGTGGAATAAGGTACCATTTTATATTAAAAAATAAAAAAGCCAGCTTCCATCTTGTCTTCTTTCTTCTACTCTCCCATGTGGCAATTGGTCTGCTCTGTCTCTAGATTCCCGCTGAAGGGGGATGGAGAATGGTGGTGTTCTTCCTCATTACTCCCTCCACCATTCCTATGGAAACCAAGCCAGGCAAGCTGGTATCTAGGTTCCTGGATGTCCTTTTCATTTCCTGTTTCCTTTCCTGAATAAAAGAGCAAACATTATTCTCAGTTTGGCTGCATCTAGGCTTGAAGGAAAATTTATGTGTGCCCAAGGTCTAGCAGCTTTGGCTTTGATCAGATTGGCATGAACTGGGATCAGGGGGAGCTTCAGAATTTGAAGGAGCTGACCACTAACGAGAGGATTGGCTCAAGCCAGGACATTTCACCAACTTACACGTACCAGGAACTGTTTGGATAGGGCGGAGCTGAGATTAATGTAAAATGCCTCATTAGGCATCCTAAAAAACTGTTTAATGTTCAGATGAGCTTTAAGTATCAGCCTCCCAGCAGATCACAACAAGTAGTGATAAGTTGAGTTATTGAATCCTGTTTTCAGTTGTTCTTTCATTGTGTGCTAATGAGTCTTTTATGTGTAGCATTTTCATGTGTGTATGTATATCAGAATAAATGAATGTTTACATTATACATTAATTTCCTTTCAATTTCCACTTTTTAGGAAACCTTGGGTATGAGTTGTAGTCTAGATTATAAATAAATCACCCTTGTGGAGGGGAGCAGGAAAGGGAATAAGCATTTATTATTAAGCACAATTATGTGCCAAGCACTAGGGAATACTTTTCTAGATATTGAAGGGAACCCCATGGTGGAGATTTAATGAACTGAAAAAAACATGAGAACAGGGATCATAGATCCATCTCATTTACAAGCCAGGGCTGAGCCCAAGCCAATCCACATGCCTGGATATAGATCAAGGAGTGGGCACAGTACCATAGCCCATGTGCCCCAGTAGTTCTTTGACCTTAGGCCAGCGGTTCTCAACCTGTGGGTTACGTTCAATTTGTAACAATGAAAATACATCCTGCATATCAGATAGATTCATAGCAGTAGCAAAATTACAGTTATGAAGTAGCAACGAAAATAATTTTATGGTTGGGGGTCACCACAACATGAGGAACTGTATTAAAGGGTCGCGGTATTAGGAAGGTTGAGAACCACTGCCTTAGGCAATCAGAAAGCAAGGATATACAGGTGAATGAACTCTCTAGGCCTCCTATGAATGAGATGCAGCCAGGTCAATAACTGAACAACACCTGAGACAGAATTTGGTTACTCATCCTGGAAGGGTAAAAACAACAGGTAGAAGGTGCAGAGAGGAAGCTCTAGATTTGATTGGAGGAAAGGCTTCCTAGGAATCAGAATATAGAAGAGACAAATTTCCTTCACTAGAGCCTTTAAGAGGAGATTGTAGGACCACTGTCCAGCGATTTTATAGAGAGGATTATTGTTCAGGTATCAGCTAATGTAGATGAGCAATTAGGTCCTTCCAATGCTCCAGTTATATGATGTAGTGATTCTGTAAAAGAGCAGTATCCAAGTAATCACCTTAGGACTTTTATGGAATATGGAATTCTATAGAATAAATACTGTCATGCTCAAAATATTTTTGGAACTCTTTTTCTTTTATTGCTTTTGAGTTCAGTCACACAAGGAAAAATAAAGACTTATAATTTAGTAGTCACTCCCCCCCCCTTTTTTTTTTTTACCAAAAATGGTAGTTTCTGACTCAACTACCTTCCAATTAATCACTGGTTGTGGTTCCAAATAGCTTTTGGTTGTTTGTAAAAATCTAATCAGCTTGCAAAGATCTGCCACCACTGAGGACAGTGAGATGAATGTGACAAAGGTTCTTTAGAAGGAACTGAAAGACATTTCAGAAGAGGAGCCATGCAAAATGCTTTAAGCAATGGCGGCATCATGATGGTAACATCCCAGATTACCAGTCTACACATGGCTACCACCTCTGAGTGGCTCAGGAAAGTAGAGGAACACACACTCAGCTGATATTATTGTATTCCTGATTCCATAACCAGAAGGGCCCCATAGCATTAATAGATGGAACCATTTTCACCCAGTACTTCTCCATTCCTATGCATTGATAAACCAGAATCTCTAACACCAGCACCAGCATCACCCCTTCCCCCCACAAAATCTTATCTTTATCTTCAGATTTAAGGAAGTGTAGTTGTAGAATTAGTCTCATTTGTCGAACCTTTTTCTAAAACAATAAAACCTTGGAGATTACTTTGAAAACTAAAAATGTGGATGTCTCAAGGAATTGTACATGGGCCATTGAATCTAGAGACATGGGTCTGAAACCCACTTCACTTACTTATTAGTTAAGTGCTCTCTGTGTCTGGAATGCTCTACCCTCTTACTTCTGCCTCTTGGTTTCTCTGGGTCCCTTTAAATTCAAGTCAAACCCCAACTTTTCCAGGACACCTTTCCCATGTTGCCCCAGATGCTAGAGCATTCTCCTCTAATATTATCTTGCATCTACTCTGAATATATCTTGAAACTCTTCTCCTTTCTCACCAGTTGCATTGCTCAGATTCCATTCTACCATCATCATTCCCCCCCATCCCCATGCCCTCCACTTCAATGCTTATCATCATGGATATTGTACCAGGTTTCCTATTCACTCCTTATTAGTATCCTCAGTTGCTTCTGTCCCTTTGATTAAAGAACTGGAGAGCAGGGCAAAAAAAAAAAATGGCTCCCAAAGAGGAGGATGTATGTGTGTGTGTGTGAGTGTGTGTGTGTGTGTGTGAGTGTGTGTGTGTGTGTGTGAGTGTGTCTGTGTGTGTGTGTGTGTGTTTAAAGAGGACTCAAAAGTCCAGCAGGCTCTTCTTTTCGCACCAGTATCACTGCTTACATTAGACTGTACCATCATCATACTTTCCCTCTTTAACTAGTCAACTCCCCCTCCACCCCTTTTTAGCTTCCTTTTGTACTTTGTTTTCTCCCCTTAGATTGTTCATTCCTTGAAGGCAGAGACTGTCTTTCTTCTTATTTGTATCAACACTTAGCACAGAGCCTGGCACATAGTAGGACTTAATGCTTATTGTATACAACTATTTCCATGTTGCCTCCTTCATTAGAATATACCCTCCTTGATGGTAGAGATTGTGGTTTTGCTTTCTCTTTCTTTGCCCTCTCAGTCGCTGGCACAGAGTAAACACTAAAATTGTTGCTGATTGACTTACTGATTAACTATGGACAAGTAACTGAACATCTCTGAGCATCATCTATCATACTTGCACTTCCTATTCCTTGGGGTTGAGAAGAAAGCATTTAGCAAGCCTTAAGGCATTTTAGATAAATATATTATCATTATTAGACTATTAGAATCCTTAATGGTAGAAATGATTGAGACATTGGCAATTTACTAAATTTTTCACATTTTTCCCAAGTGCATCCTTGACTTAAGGGCAAATAAGAAGGAAATACACTGTCATAATTGTAAAGCCATTTTGTTGAATAGGAGCTGTGTTTTCTTTCAGTTCCATTCAACATTTAGGAAGCAACTACTATGTGCAAGTTATGAGGTCAAGGTTTGGAAATACAGAAATGAAAAGAATGACTGTTCCTGTCCACAGGGGGTCTCACAACCTAATAAGGGAAGGGTTTTTAACCTTTCTGTGTCGTGGTCCCTTTTTACATGCTGTAATGATACTGGGATTTGAAGATCTTCCATACCCCTTGAACTTGCTGATGTAGCAGGAAGGGGTGGAGCAAGAGAAAGCCAGAACCAAGCTAGAATCCATACTGTGGTGACTGGAAGCAGTGGCTGCAATTGTGGCACAAACTCCTTTTTCTTTGAGCCAGCCAGAATCTCTGGTAAGGACTCCTGCTGAGGACTGCCAGGGATGGGAACTGCGGGGGGCTAGAGCTGCTGGGAGTAAGTTGCTTGGACGCTGAGCAGTTGTCCTGAGTGAGGAGAGGAGAATCTTTGCCTGAGGTAGCCTGCCCTGTTTAGAAGGCTTGAGAATGTGGGTGTTTACTACTTTAACTACGTGTGCCAATTTCATAACTACTGTGTTGGCTTTGACTTTCTGGTTTTGGGACTCGGTTTTCTGGTATTTAAATAAATGTTCTAGTTATATTTCTCATGTAGAGGGCCTGTTACATTTTGTGATTAGTAACCATATCAGCACACTTATAGTTACTGTAGGCATTGTGAATACTGCATTGCTGATACACATGCTGGTGAAGTCTATAGGTTTTTCTGAACATAATGTTTTTTGTTAAAAATATAAAATACATTATTACAAAAACACCAATTACTTTGAAATGAAATTATATATACCAAAATATGTGTGTATATATATACCTATATGTATACACACACACATATATACACATATATGTATATATATATATATATATATATATATATATTGTGCATATTGAGGAAATTGAAGGGCTTAATATAGCAAGTGGTTAATTATAAGAATTGAGTGAACCACAACTGACTCCATCTTGTGACTCAAGAACTTCTGTCACAATGTATATGGAAGCAAAAGATATACCCGAAGTCCTGCAGAAAAATTAAGAGAAGCAGAAAACAACATTGGGCTTCATGAGACAGTTGTGTGGTGCAATGGTAGAGTGTTGAGACAACTTGAATTCAATCTAGTCTCAGACACTTTATAACTCTGTGACCCTGGGCAAGTCACTTAACCTCTGTTTGCTGCAATTTCTTCAATTATAAAATGGGGATCATAATAGCACCTAATGCACAGAGTTTGTAAGATCAAATGAGATAATATTTGTAAAGCACTTAGTACAGGATTTGACACATAGTAGATATCTCTTCCCCTTCATGAATGAGATGACCCTTGAGATGGATCTTAAAGCAACAGAACAATTCTTCTCTCTCCTAGCTCTGGAAATCTACTGACTATTATTCTTTTAAAATTCCCTCTGGAATCTATCCATCCCACTCAGAACTTATTCTTTGCTACTATCTGGGATTTGTTTCCTACTGTTTTTGTTTTCACCTTTATTTGCCAGAGATGAGACAGAGGGAAGGAGGAAGTACAATAATTGGAGAGGGTTCAAAGGGTGGAAACTGAAGGGATGTATGGACAAGCTAAGACCAGATGAGGTGACATTTAGCAGAGAGATTACTTCTTGCTGGAGATATTTATCCAATTTGATATGTAATTACGAAGCCCCTGTTACATGCAAAGCACAGTTCTAGGGAATGGGTAAAGGAGAGGGGTGAGGAGTGCTCAGGTAAGGACACCAGTGAGACATTGTATGTGAGTTAAGTCTTTAAAGAAGCCAGGGCTTCTAAGAGGTGAAGAGTGAGTGCATTCCAAGCATAGATGAAAGCTTTAATAATGGCACAGAAATGACAGAAGAAAACCTCTCAATGTTCATGCCTTGCCTCTCTTATTTTCTACTTGTCCTGTTTATTCTTTCTTTGTATATATTTGTTTGTTGATTTTCTCTCCCGTTAGATTGTTAGCTCCTTGAGGTAAAGGATAGTCTTTTATCTCTTTTTGTATCTCAAGCACTTAGCACAGTGCCTGTCATACAGTATTTATTTCTTTTAAGATTTTTAAAAAAATATATGTATTGATTTTTAGTTTTCAACATTCATTTCCACAAGATTTTGAGTTACAAATTTTCTCCCCGTCTCTCTCCTACCCCCCACTCCAAGATAGCAAGCCTACTGAATACCCCTTCCCCCAATCTGTTCTCTCTTATATCTTCCCTCACCACCACCCCCAACTTTCTAGTAGGACAAGATGGGTTTCTATACCCCAGTGCCTATACATCTTATCTCCCAGTTGCATGGAAAAAACAATTTTTTAAAATATTTCTTTTTAAAACTTTGTGTTCCAGACCTTTTCCTTTTTCCCTCCTCACCCACCCCCATTGGGAAGACAAGAAATTCAATATAGGTTGTACATGTGTAGTTACCCAAAACATTTCCATAGTAGTTATATTGTGAAAGACTAACTATATTTCCCTCCATCCTGTCCCACTCCCCACTTATTCTGGGTAAGATACCCAATTAAGTGTGTATGTTATTCCCTCTTTAAGCCAAATTCAATGAGAATAAAGTTGACTCATTCCCTTTTACCTTCCTGCTCTTCCCCTCATTATAACAGTTTTCTCTTGCCTCTTTTATATGAAATTATTTACCCTTTCTATCTCTCTTTTTTTTTCATTTTTGGAGGGGGGAAGGCAGGGCAATTGGGGTTAAGTGATTTGCCCAAGGTCACACAGCTAGTAAGTGTGTCAAGTGTCTGAGGCCGGATTTGAACTTAGGTCCTCCTGATTCCAGGGCCGGTGCTCTAATCATTGTACCATCTAGCTGCCCCACTATCTCTCCCTTTCTCCTTCTCCCAATATATTCCACTCTCACCTCTTAATTTTATTTTTTAGATATTATCCCTTCATATTCAACTCATCCTGCGTACTCTGTCCATGTATTCATGTACACACACATGTATACATATACATGTATATTTATACACACATATACCCTCCTTTACATATATGTATGTATACATATATATACATATATTGAATACTTTGTTTTTTTAATGCATCCTAAATCTGATGAGATTAAATTCTATAAAACCTTCATAGTCATAATATCTACCAGAACACAATTCAGTATGAGTTTGGACAAACATCAGATAGAAGAAGAGAATTTTCTAATCATGATTTGACCCACTGATACAAGATTGTGTCTTTTCTTTATCTTCTAATCTTCTTTGTAAAAGATACATCTTGTTTGTGAAGTAGGTCCAGTAAAACTCTAAGTCCCACAGAGGTCCCCGTAGGTAGCCTAAAAGTAAGTTTCTTTCTGTCCTATTTAGCAGCTGATTCTGCTATAACATTCTAATTTCAGATTTTTAACTTTCTTTAACCTTGAAATTCAGAGACTGAAAATATATTCAAGTGAATCTAACCCCTTGCTGAACATTACTTTTGAAGTCTTTTATTTGATCTGATTTAGCCTGTTTTTAAATTGGTATTTATTCCTGTTCCTTTCATCCAAGTTTCCTTTGTGCCATTAAAGAGCCTGTTTAGATTGTTTTGAACAGCAATTAATTATGTTACTATTTGGGGTTATTTTATGAGACTATTTTCCTATCCTTATGAATAAAGTCAAATGGACTGCACTGTATTAAAATAGGCTTCTTCTGTTCATTTTGTTTTTTTCATTTCAACCAATATTTAGTAAGATTGTGCTTGTGTACTAGGCATACTGCTTGGTGCTGGGAATACAAAGATACATACAAATGGTCCCTCAAGGATGCTACATTAAGAGGAGTATGCCATGTAATGGTAGCTCTGATACAAAGGAGAGAGCCAAACAAAGAAGAAAATAAAAATAATCTAAGGAGGAAAAAAATGCTTTCATCTGAGGAAAACAGGGAAAGATTGCTGCCATTGAGAAGAGAGGAGACGCCATGAAGCCAATGCTGCTGCCTTGGCCAGCCCCATATTCAATGCATTCATTAGAATTGTGGTGAAAACAAACATTGGAATGATATAGTGGCATGCTGCCTTGGGGCAAGAGGTCTTCTTCACCACTCAACCTTCTTGTATGCATGCCATTGCTATCAACTCACCTAACCCAGCACCAGGACTTTTCAAAGATTAGGATGGAAATGGACAGAAGAATGAAGAGTCTAACCTCAACTTCCTAATATCCAGGATTTCTGCCCTCCTTCACCACGTTCCCAAGAACCATTATCTTCCATCCCCAATCTGCCCTGCTGAGGACCCCTATTAATAGATATTTCCATTGTCCTTTGCCCAGCAACTTGCTCCTCCTGATTTTAGAATCCCTGTGATTCAAAGGCACCAATTGCTCTCATTAATTCCTTTCTAACACAGCATTGTCCTTGCCCCATCCCAGTCACCCTCTTCTTCTCTTCAACTGTGATCTCTGGATCATCAGACCTGCTATATCATCAATAAACTCCTGCCTTCATCATAAATTGCTTCCTTCCATACTATATCTTCTTCCACGCACAGAATCCTGTCTCTCTTTAGAAGATTTCCACTCCTGGTCACTCTTCCAGTTCTGATTATTCCTTCTCTCATGCCTATATTCCTAATTCTCACAAGCCCTTACTTCTCATAAACCCATTCTTTATGCTCACTGTAACTTTTGGTCAAATCCTCCCAGTTCTTGACTTCTGTTCCCTTCCCTCCTTTCTTAGTCTTGACCCTATAGTTAGCCAGCTCAATTGTTCACTGTTTTCCACTCTTGAAATCTTTCCCTCTTTATATTCCCACCATTCATGCCTTGCCAACCTCAACCACAGATCACTGGTATCATTAAATACTTCTACTCTTATTCATGAATTGCTGAATGCTGTTGGAGTTTACTTTTCAACTATCACAAATGCAGGTAATCTCAGCTGAGTCCTCACTGTTGTACCTTTTATTCTTTATTGACTCTCTATCACTCTTGTATTAGCTGCTTTAAGCCTCTTTTTACTTCAGCCCTCCAATATGTCAACCCTAACCCTGTCAGAAATTCAGCTGGTAACATTGGATTCTATTAAGAAAATTAATATTCCTCAATTTCTCTATTCCATTCCCTATTCTTCATTCTCTCTCTTTAAGTATTCTCTTCTCTTTTGCATCAGCTTTAGATAGAAAGGTGGCCCTTTTCCAAGGCCTATCCATCTACTTTGCCATTTAGTTTATAAATCTCATTCATTTCCTCTGGGAGTTTTTTTCCATCAATAATCCCACTGTCAAACCCACTCTCCTTCTTCTTATTTCTTATCTACCATTTACAAAAATGCTCAGGCTTCCTCCATCTTTAAAAAAAAATTTAACTTGAACCTGTCAAGCTATCATCTTATCTCTATCTTCCCAGTCATTTCCTCATTTACGGCACAGTATATAGAATGCCAGGCCTGGCATTAGGGAAACTTGTGTTCCTGAGTTTAAATCTGGTCTCAGACACTTACTAGCTGTATGACCCTGGTCAAGTCATTTAATTCAGTTTGCTTCAGTTTCTTCATCTATAAAGTAAGCTGGAAAAGGAAATGGCAACTCACTCCAGAAGCTTTGCTAAGAAAAATAACTCATTAACAACAACCAAAAGCAAACTAAATGTATGAAATTGATTATATACATATATATATATATATTTAATACTATGATGTGTGTGTGAGAGAGACAGACAGACAGAGACACAGACACAGACAGACAGACAGACAGACAGAGATAGAGACAGGCAGAGATTTTCTAATTCTTTAATTGTTAGGACATGCCAAGTGTGAAGTTGAGGTGAAAAAGTGAGATTCATGTTTTATGACTTTACCAAAGCAAAGAGGACAAGTTAATACAGACAGTTTATATAATGTAATGGGTCCAGCAACTTAGTGGAGGATGTCATAGTATTTATGGTAGCAACTCAGGTAATTTTCCCTTCGGGCATGATTCTGTCACAAAACAGTCTTAAAAGGAAACCATTCCCCTATGGGGTGAAGCAACAGGTGTTAACTAGAAGGAAAGTAACTCTTTGGGTAAGGGGCTGGGAAGAAGTAGTATTGCCCAATACCACCAGTCAAGAGGGAGTAATACACTTATCTTCTCTGCCAAACACCCTCTTCAAATCACACATTACTGAAAGCAAACCACAACTGCTTCTAGATAATAAGAGATCATTGTCCTGAAAGGGAGCATGCTTAGGAAATGCTAGTAAGACCGTATTTTCACATCTAAGCAAAATTAATTTAGATGCAAAAGAATGGAGGAATGAGGCTGCCTATGTATATCTTTCAAGTTAGATATGCTAACATAACTAAAATGAAGGAATAATAATGGCATTTAAAACACCCAGAAGTTCACAGGAGACAAAATACAAGAAAAGAATCAGTAACAAAATATCTGACCTCAAAAGTCCAGTCAAAATGGTTGGTATTTAGGCAACAAACAAAAGGCAGTATTTAAGCAACAAGCAGATTTGCTTCCTCAGGCAAGGAAGCAAATTTGACCATAGAATATTACTGAAACTTAGAGGAGGAAACACATGACTAGACCATGGCTTTAGATGGGTGTATGCAAAAGAAATAGGATTCATAAAGAGGAGTGTGATACATAACATTGTATTTCAAGAAGGTACTCTCATCTGAAGAAATGAAGGAACCAGATAAGAGAATGCATGGTTAGAGGCATTTAAGTGGAGATCAATAGAAAGAGAAACAGAAGTAATTATACAATTAGAGCACACCACAGATGACTTGTCCATAAATAGGAAAAAATAAGAAATTTAGAAAACACGAAGTTCCTGGTCAAGACTCAGTCTGGTGAATTTTGAAAGTCTTTCTGGAAAAGTTGTGAATGAGAGCTGGGCTCTACTGCTTCCACCCACTCTGTCATCTTGGCTAATCAATTCTAGAAAATTTGTCCTTACATCTAGCCTAATGTTATCTCTTTGCAACTTCGATTTATTGCTCCTGGTTCTTCCCTTTGGGGCCAAACAAAACAAGTCTAATCATCTTCCATTTTCTGTCTCTTCTCCCTAAGATAACAGATTACCAACTTGGCACAAAGGCATGAATTAATAATGATGGGGAAATTGAATGATGCAAATATCTCCTGGACCTTACTGCCAAAAACAGAGGAGTTAATAATTTATTGATTTGGCTTAGTTTTAATTTTCATTAACAGATTGAGAAAACAACAAGGGAAAATTCTATTCTAGTTCTGTTTCTCACTATTTGAAGAACTGAATGCTAGTACTGAAATGATGGAAACATTATGGAAAGGTAGTTACTACTTCTTAGAATTTGTGATAAATAAGGAGATTAATTTGGGAATGCTTTGCCATAGACCCTAGATCTGGGGAAAAGAGATTTCATAAAGTTCAGAAGAAGGGTAGTTAGGATTCTAAAATTCTGCAAGGGAAGGCAACCTAGGAGGGTTGAGAAATGTTCAAGAATGACAAGCAAAATTGGGAAATGCCTGGAAAGATATATTTTGTTATAGAGAGAACCTGCCAAGCAAATTAGATTTTTGAAAGCAATGTACTGAATATGAAAACAGAGACAAGGAACAGAGGATAAATATGCGTACGTCATGGTCCTGTAAAAGTATTGTTGGAAATGTTAAAACTCAAGATGGCAAGAGGAGGTAATATCAGAAAAGATTCTTGCGAGGAGGGGAGCTTTTAAAAGTTATATTGAAATAAAATAGAAAATAAAAGAAGGGACGGGACCTCAGTCTGGGAGAGATGAAATGATGATTAAGGACATTAGAGAAGAGATAAAACTGCAAAATTCTTATTTTGCTTCTGTTTTTTCTTCCAAAGAGAATGATCTTTGCACTAGAAACAACAGCCTAGAAACAATAGCCAACAAAAATAGCTAACGGGGAGTTAATAAGCCAGATGTGTAAGGACATGGCGAGAGAGTACCTCATTGTCCTAATGAATTCAAGTTACCTGTCTAGCACTGAGCAGAGTGCCTGGCCCATAGGAGGTGCTTACTAAATGTTTATTGATCTAGTGACTGATTGATTGTCCCAGATGAACTATATTCCTGGGTCCTGAAAGAATTGGAAGATATAATTGATGAATCACTGTCAAGAATATTTGAAAGAAAGAAAAATAAATAAAAATTTAAGAAGAATATTTGAAAGATCAAAGAAAATGGGAATCTTTACAAAGAAGGTAAAAAGTTCTCTCAATTTTCAAAAATGGGCTAGAGAACTGAGTCAGCAAAATATAGGCCAGTAAGATCAATTTCCATTTCTTTCTCTAATCTTTTAAAAAATTTATTTATTTATAGTTTTCAACACTCATTTCCATAAGATTTTGAATTAAAAATTTTCTCCCCATTTCTCCTCGATCCCCCCCACCCCAAGACGGCAAGCATGCTGAATAACCCTTCCCCCAATCTGTCCTCTTATATTCCCCCACCCATCCTCACTTTCTTGTAGGGCAAGATGGATTCCTATACCCCATTGCCTGTATATCTTAATTCCCAGTTGCACGTAACAACAATTCAACTTCCATTTCTTGAGAAAATTTTAGAGTTGATAATGAAAGGAATAGTGGTTGAATATTTAGAAAGGGAAATAATTAATAACAATGAAGAGTTGTGGTAAAATAAAGATAGAATTATTCTAATACATAAAAACCAAAATAATTAGGCGTGCTTCCCAGTGACATTCCTCAAAACAGGATGAAAGAGAAAATGCAAAAACTGATATGGAGAGGCACGTCTTACTAAGATCTTAATAATTTTATCTAAGTGCCAATTTGCATACTCAGAGTCAAGAGGTCCTTCTTTAACTCTTAGCACAATAGATCACAGATCTGCTTAATTTTCCAATAAGAATTTTAGCATGTATGCTTTTGGCCCTACTCTCTGTTCTATATCTGTCTCAAAGGATTTGAGGATACCCCAAGAGGATTATGGGATGTCTCTTTCCTCTACCACTGTATCAAAACTTCACTACCTGTATTTCCCCCACTTTTTAGGGAATGGTAACTAGTACCACCATTTTTCATTAGGTCACTTTTACACAAGAATATTTACTTCAAAGATATAACAAGAACAAATGTTCAAACATTTCCTCCAACATTTGAGGGTTGTACTGTTTCCCGAACCTTCTTGCTCTCTGGGGAGCAAGAAGTTAGCTCCATTCCTAAAAAGCACTGGTCTTATCAAGTTCATGTCCAGATATGGCCCAAGTGCTGGATGAACTTTTCTCACTTGCTGAAGTCCTGAAAGCCACTCCTGAAAATCATTCCTTGCTCTCCAGGACATTGATGCTGTTCTGGTTGAAAACCATGGCCTAAATACCAATTTCAGTATTCCTGTGGCTCACTCTTCCAAGACTGAAGATTCCATGCCCTTAACTGGATACCATTTTCCTCACTGAGACCTCCCAGAAGTTACTGAAACAAAATGACTACACCTGAAACTCGTGGAATTTTTCAAATGTCTTTGCAGCCAAAGTGCCTTCTTCTCATCAACAAGTCATCAGCTGACTGAAACCCACTATAAAATGTCTATCCATAATTCTCTGACTACTTCTCCAAGAAATTTCCTTTACACATTTTTGCAATTCTCTCTGAAACAGTTCTTGGGGATCCTGCACTTAGAAAGATGCCATCTTCTCTCTAGAATCCTCCTCATGGTGATGCATCTGAGCCACTCTGGACATGCACCATTTCAGAATTAAAATGCATGTCTGGGGGGAAATATCTGTTTGTGAATTGGGGACTTATGTATATAGTTTGTAAAGTGTTCATTTGCAATTATTCATATGTTTTGTAACTGCTCTCCAGTAGTTTTATGTGACACCAGTGCTTTTTGCCTGCTGTATACAACAGGTATTCATTGTGGCTTGTTAAATAAGTGAGCAGAAAATGATTGAAAGTATTCACCCAGCCCTCCTTCCCACCATACCTGTATAAGTATGTCACAAACCCGTTTAGGGAAGTCCTTTAAATATTTATACAATATTTAGGGCAGGTGTATGATTGTGGGATCAAAGAACTTAGAAGCTGAAAGACATCTTATAGATCACCCAGTTCCTCATTTTACAGATAAGGAGACTAAAGCTCAAAGTGGGTAAGTTGATTTGCAGGTAAAGCCTAAGGAATGTCACTGTCACAACCAGTAATTACATGCAGATTTCTGGATTCCTTCCAGTCTATTACTTTTGCCACTGATGACTCACCATGAACTTGGCTATTCTATTCGTGTGTTTCCTGGGCTACACAGACATCTTCAGAGATGTAACTAAGGCCAAAAGAAGATGGAGTTAGCATTGGAACAAGCTCTTTACTTCACTTAGCTAGAGTAGGAGGAAGACCTGCTGGTTCAATTATGAGAAACATACAATTGCTACTGGCCAAAGACTTAAGTAAAATGAGCGTGTTAATTTTCTGTTTCTGAGGTTGTAGGCCCTGACATCTCCACAACAGCCTTTTCTTGGCCACAGCAAGAGATAGTTTAACCATTAGCCCAGTACCCTATAGGACAGAGATTTAGAGGAGAATTTTCTGCCTGTCTTTTATGGCCTGATATATTTTATTTTTGTGCCCTTTTGAACAAGAAAGACAGACTGAGCACCATGGGAAGAAGATATGTAGAAACAGTAGCAACAAAAAGTCACCCTTCCCCAAATTTCTGCATTTCAATTACAAGAATTTTGGATAAAATAAGATGGACAATTCTCTTCAACTGGTCATAGCAAACATCAAGGAAAATGATAAAATATATTCAGATGACTTAGTCCTTTGGACTCCATGGTTTTCATACTTGTGTTATTGGCAAAAATATCGCAGGATAACTAGAAACTGAAGGGATTTGAATTATGTTCTTGTTAAAATTTTGCTCTAGCTTCTGTGAGGCAATAAAAGCAGCATTCCATGCTTAGAGAATTTGACAACATCAAATTCTATATTACATTCAAAATTCATTTAAAATAAAAATTCTTCATTCTGAGTGAGGAAGAGATTCATTGTACTACTTTTTGAGACTCTTTTTCAAATTTACTTACATGGAAGAAATATGTTGTAATGGAAAGAATACTGTCCTAGAGGGTGGGAAACCTGATTTCTCTTCTCAACTCTATCACCAAGTAGCCATGCAACCTTGGACAAATCACTGAAATTTTTTATTTGTTAAATAAGGATGTAAAATTTGATAAAGTATTTTACAATTTTGAAATTCAGTGGTTCCAAAATACAAATTAGCACACATTTCAGGGCATTACTTTAAAGCTTGAAGTGGGTCAAATACTGCATGGGATCTGTTGGTCCATTTTAAAAAATTTATTCAACGTTTAATGCATAAATGAGTCTAACATGAGGGGGTCAGATTCTTTTCCTTGGAGAGATAATGTAAAGAGTTCAAGTAATGCTCTGATGGAGTACAGACTCCATGACTTCAAAAAGTCCCCTCTCTATCATTCTACAATGATCTGTCCTTCTGCAACTCACAGCAAAACTTTCAGTTGATTATTTAATTTAATTGCTACCACACTCAATCAGCAAAGGAATGCTAACTTGCCTGGGAAAATGCCAGATAAACGATGTTATAATTATGTTGGCACTGCTAGGAGCTTCTTAAAACTATTGTACAGAGCACACTTGGACATTTGTATATTGGGTATGAGGACACTTTAGGAGAAATGGTTTCTGAACTAAACAGACCATAATTCCTAAAATTAACAGGAATGATAAAAATATATCCAACTGTCTTAAAAGCTGAAAGACATTTTTATGTCTTTGTATCTCAACTAGACTGAAAGAATGTTTGCTTCAACTGCATAAAAAGGTTTGAAAAAAAAGCCCTGTATGAATATAGATTCAAATTCCATTGGTTTTAGTAGGACCTTTAACTTTAGGATAAAATTGAATCTGAAAAATAGGGTGCATGGCTCAATAATCACCTGGGCATTACAGTTTCTGAGAATAAAAGTATTTCACCTAGAATTTCATGCAATTGATCCAGTACTTGATGAAACAGCAATGCTGTTCTGAAGTCATTTATATCTATGATCTGATGGAATAGTTGTATAGTTGTAGCATTGGGTGTCATTAGATAGACAAAGGACAAGCAGTCTGTGACTGTTGTTGTGTCTGGCTTTATTACTGAGGCAAGAATCCTTAAGGCAGGGGGGGGCGGAGCCAAGATGGCTGCATAGCAGCAGCAATATATCGCAGCTCTCACATAGCCACCCCAAAATACCCATGGAATAGGACTCTGGACCAATCTTACAACTCCAAAACGCACACAAGGATACTTCCCACTAAAGTCAGCTCGGCTACTACGAGGAACCATATCAGCACTGCGAACCAAAACCAGCCTGGCTTGAAGCTGCAGCTGTGCCCCGGGGGCAGCCCGGGGGTAGGTGCAGAGAAAGCTCTCAGGTGAGCGGATTAGCGAGTGGGGATTGTGAAAGAGCGAGATAAGCGTCCAGCCGAAAGGTCTCCAGAGCAGAAAAGCGAAAGGCGGAAGGTTTTGCACTCTCCGCCTTGTAGCTTCCCGCCCTC
>CM053585.1:352340309-352355922 GCA_028646515.1 Pseudochirops corinnae
CATACTTGTTTTAATTTGTGTAAATCATTCAAGTCCTATGGAGGAGTTCTGTTGGAGCAGAATGGTCTCCTTAAGGCAGAGTAGGTGTTCAGAATAGAGATGAGAGTTTTTCCTAGTTTAGTAATTTATAAAAGATTCTACTATTGTGTTATAAGAAACAACAAGCAGAATGATTTCAGAAAAACCTGAAAAAACTTACATGAACTGATGCAAAGTGAAGTGAGCAGAGCTAGGAGATCAATTTGCACAGTAACAGCATTATTGTACAATGATCAACTGTGAATGACTTAGCTATTCCCAGTCATACAACGATCCAAGACACTTCCAGGGGAAGTGTTGAAAAATGTTGAAAAATGCTATCCACAGCCAGAGAAGACAGATGGAATCTGGGTAGGGATTGAAGCAAACTGCTTTTCACTTTATTTCTTTTGTGTTTTTTTTTCTGTATTTTCTTTCATAACATGACTAACATAGAAATATGTTTTGTATGATTGCACATATATAGCCTATATCAAACTACTTTTCCTGGACAGGAGGAAGAGAGAGAGGAAGGTAAAGAGGGAGAGAATTTGTAACTCAAAGTTTTAAAAAAGTGAATGTTAAAAATTTTCTTTACATGCAATGGGAAAAATCAAATATTATGAAAAAGAAATATATTCTGAGTCAGTAACCCTGGATCTGGAATCTAGAACAAAGGGCTAATTGCACAATCAGAATAGGGGTTCTTGGGGAGGTGGGAAGAAGTAGTCTTCATATGTAATCTAAACTGTCTCTGATGAGCATAGGGAAGAACTACCACAATTTGGAAAATCTAAACCCAGTATTTAGCTTCTGGGCTGGTGGACCAAGAGTTTTCTCTGTTAGTGGCCAAAATATACTCTACATTCCCTAGTTAGTTACATGTTTAGCAAATAAATGAATTGATTGATTGATATTTTGCTTCTCAGGAAGTTACAGAAATAGAGTGTAGAAGGCAGGTCTGGATGGATGTAGCTTCAGCAACACTACCAACCCTATACCTAGCATCTCCATCACCTATCACATGGTCACATTGTACAGTTATCTCCCCTCCAAAAAAGGAATCACTGTCTATCACTTAGTAGAATATAGGAAATTTTGAATTTCTTAGGATTGCTAAGAAGAGAAAAGCAAAATCTCTGCCTAGGATAATCCTCCTATTCCATAGAAATATGATAGATGTGATTATTCACTTTAGCTACTAAATTTGGACTAGATAAGAAACTGTACCAGATACATAGCAAGTCCTGAAAAATGCTTGTTGTTTCATCAATTGATGAATTTTAGTGCCTATTTAAAAAAACCCAACCTACTACTGGCTAAGAAAACAAATTTATAAGCATGATAGTAAAGCCCATATTCCTACTAAGATTCCTACTAAGGCCTTAAGGAGTCTGGGTTTTCCTAACAGACACACAGATTCCCAAAATATCAAATATAAAGAAGCCATTCAGATTCTTAAGGCTATGTGAGCATAAATTCTTGGGCAGACAGAAATCAGTGCTACAAATCTAACTCACTAGTTGGAATTAATAGGAAAAATGTTGCACACAAGAAAATACTGAGCTTAATGACATCAGGAAAAATCTGTCTCTATGGAACACATTTTTTCACAGTAATTTGCATAGGAGATAGTTTTGTTTTTAGACATAATCCTTTAGAGAATTCAGTACTGGAGAGTTTATCTTACTTATTACTTACTTTCTTATTTATTCAGACAGCACTTCTTAGAACCAGAGTAAAAGAGAAGAAAGTAGCATGTTGTAGTTGAAAAAGTATTGGACTTGAATTCAGAAGGGGTCAGGACTGAAACCTGCTTCTGACACTAGACGTTTGATCTTGAGGAAGGTGCTTAGCCATCCATAAAATGGGTATAATAATGGTACCTACCTCTTAGAACTGCTGAGGCTCAATTGTGATGACATGTAGAAATTGCTTTATGAACCTATGTAAGTCCTATGTAACTGCTAGCAAGCATAGTGATATACTAATGATGTAAATGCCTATAGGTGCAATGGATGACAAAAACTTTTTAAAAATTGATTCATCAGTGGGATCTAGAAGAAGAGTTGGCAACAGTAACATGTGAAAGGAGAAAGAGAAGACAGTGGGTATCATTTAATACTATCATTGGTTCATTGGTCACAAGACCCAAAAAAGTCACCAGGTTAAATTCAAGTCTAGTCTTGCCTATGAGACTGGTAATTTGTACATGATCAAATTCCCTGTTTATCACAAAATAAAGATGATAACAATAATAATAGCTAACATTTATGCAGTGCTTTAATATTTGCAAAGTGCTTCACATATATTATCTCATTTAAACCTCAAAACAGTTCTATGAAATACGGGCTATTATTAGTCTCATTTTGCTGATGAGAAAACTGAGGCTTAGAGGGTATGTACCTTGCTCATGATCCTACAACTGGTAAGTATCTATCTGAGGCTGGATTTAAACTCAAGTCTTCTTGACTACAGGCACACTGCTCTATCTATTATACTACTTAGCTGCCTAACTAATGACAATGATGCTAAAAAGGAATTAATGATAGTGATACTTAAAAAAGTGAAAAGAAAGAAAAGAGCATCAAAGGGAACTGAATGAAGTCCAGAAGGATTACACAGATAAGCTAGGCTTCTTTGGAAGTAACATTTTGAATTTATTGCATGCTTTAAGAAAACAAGTGGTACATAATAGATATTTGTGGTTTAATTTATAGCCCTATTAACCCCCTTTTCCTCTGTTCTTTGTATACGGAAATGTTCATGTTTGTTGATATTTGTTAAGTTCAGAATAACAAAACAATTAATGCTAATGTCTTGAAGGAAAGAAAGTACTCCCTCACTTTGCTGGGAGACCAAAGATAGATTTCTATTGCGATTCCCATCCTTAATCTTTTCTCTTTACACACAGTCTCAATGTATTCATTCTCTTGGGAACTGGAGTTTCCCAAGGCTTATTCCCAGTGACATGACTCAGGCAATCTAGGCTTTGTGGTACATTCGGGTACAAACAAACAGACATTGGTGGTCTGAAGAATGAGGCTCAATGAGAATTCATTCATGTGATACGTTGACTATCCTTAGGTGCCTTATTTCCCTCTGATCCCTGCTACTTTGGTAATCCTGGCCATTGTCTGAGATCACATTGGTTCCTTAGACCTGCTTCATGTGCTTGTCTTTGAGTAAAAAAAAAAAAAAAAGGGTTTTCCTTTAAGGCAGTTGGTGACAAAAATAAAAAAAAAAATTAGGATGTTCATTCAGTTCCATTATTCTTAGCTTTTTTGAGGAAATGGGTCATAGCAATCACAAGTGGTAAATGTTAAAAATTATTTCTGTAGCCACACTATAATGTGATAGTATTAGCTGATGCAGATCGTACTCATAGGGCATTGAGATCACTATGAGCAACATATCTTACTGTATTTCCCAACACTGGGTTAATGGAAGGTTCAACACAAATCTATCTTGTATACTGAAACAAGATGATGAGTACACTTAGTACAGATAATACAAACCCCTATTTTATGGCGAAAGTAGGAAGTGAGCAATTATCGATGGTAATAGCATCCAGATTTCCCAAATTTAGACTATAAAAGACAAAGAAATGTGACAACGAAAATTTCTTGTCATTTGAAGATGTAACAGATTTCATGAACAAAAGCTTCACAGAGATAATAATCCTGTAATGCAAATAAGTAAGATTTAAAAAAATTTCCATTACTAGGTTACAAGTGTTAATTTTTATAGATATGTGATGACAACAAAAATTTAGATCTCTCTTGAGAAGGGAGAGGAAAGGAAATGAGTCAGTCTTTGAGTAAATGATCTATTTTAGGTTATCAGAATGGACCAAGAATGATGATTTGCTTGCCTAGGCTATATACATTTATGATTAAAATTAGTTTCTTAAAAAAAAACCCAACAAAATAGAAAAGTTTAATATCTTTAGTAATATTCCAGGACTTTCCCAGAGATTCTCCAAAGGATCTATTTAGAGGTTGATCAAGAGAGTTGGTTGAATCTCAGCTAGCCAATACATTGGAAAATTTTTAAATGCCCAGTAGGTATCAATTAACATGAATTCCTATGGAAATTCAATCAATGTCATCTCAACTTTTGATACCTGGTTGACTATGCCAGACTCTAGGCTTTTATAGCCATTTATTCTGAACTGATTGTGCATCTCTATTTTCTGTTAAATCAGTGGTTCTCAACCTTCCTAATGCCACAACCCTTGATACAGTTCCTCATGTTGTGGTGACCCCCAACCATAAAATTATTTTTGTTGCTACTTCATAACTGTAATTTTGCTACTGTTATGAATCTATCTAATATGCAGGATGTATTTTCATTCTTACAAATTGAACATAACTCACAGGTTGAGAACTGCTGTGTTAAATCAAGAATCAATCATGATCAAAACTAAAATATTACAAAAATCACTTAAGTTCTCCGGGTCTCTGTTTTCTCATCTATGAAATGAAGCACTTGAACTAAATTTATCTCTATAGTCCCTTCCATTTCTTTATCCTATAATCCTAATGGTTACACAAAGTCTTCTTGGCAGAGGTAGGCCTTAGGGACTGGTCAGTTTTAAAACAGCAGGGACATTGGTAGGAACCCAGAAACATTTTCCCACTCCAAGATTTATTTAAGGTTTAAGCCATCTCTGAAGACAAAGCATATAAACAAAAATAATCCTGTTCCTTAGTAATAAGCCCTGTAACAGGACAAATCATAGGGCACACTTCCTAGATTCTGTTTCATTTTGCAATACGGAAGGTATGGAACTCTAGGTTGATTGGGAAAGGAAAGATTCCTAATTTCCCTTGACCATTTTTAATCTACTAAACATTTAGAGAATTTCCATTAAAAAAACAATTCTTCACTAGAAAATATTAGTCTCAGGCAGTATTAATGACTAGTTAACGTTTGAAAAAAAAAAAAACAACCAAAATCATTGTTTCCTATTTGTTCACCTAATCTCTCATTTCTGTCCTTGTTTTCTCCACTCCCATGGCCACCACTTTAGTTCTGGCCCTCATCACCTCTTACCTTGACTGTTGTTATAGCCTCCTAATTGGATTCCCCACCCCAAATCTCTTACCTCCCTAATCGTTTTACACAGTTGCTAAGATGATTCTCCTAAAGTACAGGTCTGCCATACCTCTCCTCTACTCAGTAAACTCCAGCGGCTCCTGATTGTCTTTAGGATAAAATACAACTCTTCTCTTTGGTGCTTAAAGCCCTTTACAATCTGACTTCAACCTACCTTTACAGACTTTTACATTACTTTCCTTCATGCACTCTATAATTCATCTCAACTGCTTTTATTTTATTGCTGTTCCCTTTATAACACTACAGTTCCCATCTCTACTTTGGCATTAGCTATATCCCATGCGCACAGTTCTCTCTCTTCTTACCTCTACCTCTTGGGATACCTTGTTGCTTTCTAGACTCAGCTCAAAGACTACCTCCTATAGGACTCTTTATTGATATTCTGGTATCTGGCTTCTACCATCATCCTTCTCAATGTTGTCTTGTGTATGTATATGTATGTGTGTATATACATATGTATGTGTACATATATTCTATGTACACCTACTTATGTACATGTACATGTTGTCTTATTTAATTGAATGTGAGCTTCTAGAAGACAGGGGAAGTTTCATTTTTATCATCATGTGCCCATCTCTTACCACATTTAAGGCACTTAATAAATGCTTGTTAATTGCTTGTGGGCATTTTTCTTCTTTCTATTCCATGAACCTATCAGAATGTCTTACATGTAGTGGACCTTTAATAAATATGGAAGGAAGGAAAGAAAGAAGGAAAGGAGAAAAGAAGAAAGGGAGTGAAGGAGGAAAGGATGATGGGAAGAAGGTAGAGATTAAGTTAGAGAGGAGGGGAGAAATTGAAGAAGGAAAGAAAAGAGGAAAGGAAGAAATGAGTAAAGGAAGGAAGGAAAGACAAAAAGAGAGAAGGAAGGAAGGATGAAAAGAAGGCAGAGACGAATGGATGAAAAAGGAAGGAAAGGAAAGATAGAAGTAGGAAGGGAGGAAAGGAAGGAGGGAGAAAGGAAGGAATGGAAGAAGGAAAGAAGGAAGGGAGAAGGAAGAGAAGGAAAGGAGTGCCAATTAGTCAGGGACTAGAAAATCTAAATGGAGAAGTTTATATTTGATTATAGAAGAAACAGGTAGCCATTGGAGTTTGCTGAGTAGGACAGTGACATGGTCATATCTTCACTTAAGGAAAATCACTGTGGTAGTAGTTTGAAGGATGAAACAAAGTGGGGAAAGATTGAGGTAAAGGAGACCAATGAGGAAGCTGTTGCAATAATTTTGGTGAGAGGTGATGAGGTCCTGAACTAAGGTGATAGCTCTGTGAGTAGAGAGAAGAGTTTGGATGTGGGAGATATTGTGGAGATAGAAATGGCAAGCTTTGGCAACTGGCTAAATATGTAGGGTGAGGAGTAGTGAAGTGCTGCATATAACACTTAGCTTATAATCCTGGGAGAGTGAAAAAATAATGGTGGGGTAGGTTTAGTGCAGAGGAGAGGGTGAAGAAAATGTTTTGGACATATTGAATGGATATAGTGAATGTTTAGAACTAGAAGGGGCCTTAGAGTTCATCTCACTTAAGAAATGAGGGAATCAATGACCAAGGAAGGCAAATGAATAATCCGGGTCACAGAGATAATAAATGGGAGAGCTGGGATATAAAGCCAAGTCTTTTGACTCCAAATACAGTATGCTGTCTCTAATATGGATAGGAGAGGGGGAAGACTGAAGGCAGAAGGACCAATTAAGGAAAAGTCTGAAATTATTCTGAGGAGGAATTCCAGGTGACTGAAAGAACAATGGTGCTGAACATCAATATTAGGGGAAAGTGAAAAGTCTCTATAAAAATTATTGTCAAAATAGTAAATAACAAAAATGTGAATCTCACATTCCAGATGTTGGTAGCACAACCATTTCCCTTCATGATCAAAACTACAGCAAGAAAAAAAAAACAAAAATAACTTAGATGTATTTGAAATTGTGCAAGAAAAGTGATGAAATGTTTAGACTGGTTGACCCAGAGATCCAATTACTGAGATTATGTCCCAGGGAAGTTACTGACAAGAAAATACCCATGTGTACAAGATGTGGTTGATGGACATTGCATGAATACAATCAAAGTAATTAGATTTAGGGAGGGAAAAAAAATAGGAATTTTGGGAGAGGAAGACCCTACCATCCCAAAATCTATGGGGGGAACCGAAACAAATTTATAAGATCAAATGCCATTTCCAAGTAGACAATAGATCAAAGGATATGAGCAAAGAGTTTTGAAAAGAATAAATCCAGTTTAAACCTAACCATTTGAAGAGTTGCTCATAATCATTGATAAAAAAATGCAGATTAAGATAGCTGAGATATCACCTCACATTTGTCCAATTAGCAAATAAGAGAAACAATAGAAGAGTATAACATCATAGAAGTGTTGGGAATATACACACATCATTTTACTGCTAGTGGAACTGGGAATTAGTTCAGACATTTTGGAAAAAATTTGAAATTACGTAAGAAAAATTAGGATACTGTTTGTATATATATGTATAGATATATTTATATGTTGTAGTTTCATCTAGAGATTGAATTATACTTCCAGGGAGATTATTGACAAGGAAATGTTCCTGTGTATAAAATATTCATAGAAGCATTGCCAAAAAAAAATTAGAAATAAAATTGTGTTCAGTGATTGAAGAAATGCTGAATAATTTATAGTATAAGAATGTAAAGGAATATTGTCAAATCATAAAGAATAATGAATATGACAAACTTCAGAGAAAAATGAGAATTGTTGTATGAAGATGCATATATAGAGTGAAGAAAGTAGACCTGAAATTCAATGGGTACTATGAAAATATAGTTGGCACTATACTTCCAAAATTTAGACATGCATCCTTCCTTTTTGTTAGTAACTACTAAGCTACAAAAGTGAAAAGTTCTATGGATTGAGTCATAATCATATTATTAGGTGGCATTGCTTAACTGACTTTGGAGGATATAATTTGCAGGAGGAGCTTAGGGGGGAGAGAGCTGTGTAATGCCAAGCAAAGGCAACTCCCAAGGTTCGGATTACCAGCATAGTAAACCCCATTTATTCAGCAAACATTCACAGAACAGAAAAAGTCAAAATACAGTGTAACTTGTTCCTTTAGCAAGTAAGTTCTCAATTCAATCCAGGTACTACTCTACCACTAGACAGTACACTCATTTAGTCAGTCAAAAGTCTCTTCTCAAATGGAGATTAGTCTCCAACGATAAACAAAGTACATTCATTTGGTCAATCACAGAGCACAAAAAACTCAAAGGCTTCCCACCCCTGAATCTCAAAAGGGGCAGGAGAGCACAAAAGGCCATCCACCCTTAAGTTACAAGGTTAAACTCAGCATTGAATACCCAAGGAAAGATCCTTCTTTCATCTTCACTAGAGGCAAACCCTCAGCAATCTTAGTTCCTGGGGAGACAAGGCTCAACAAAGCCATAGCTAATGTCCTCATTGCCTGTAGAACAGTCCCAGAACCCCTGAAAACATCAGCAAGGCCCTCTTCCAGGATTTCTGTGCAGGTACCACAAGAAAATCCTCCTTCAGGGCTTCTGAACTAATAGCCAAGTTCCAGGACCTCTACAACAGCAGCACTGTCTTTCACCAGCAGGTGACTCTGGCAAAACAACATCAAAACAGACAGACAAAATACTGGCATCACAGCCATGTCTCCTCAGTCCTTGGCAGTTCTCAAAAGTCCTGGGCAGCTCTAGTGGGTTCTCAGCAGTCTTTCTCTCAGCAACTCAGGCTCCAAAATGCTGGATGCTGCTCTCTCAAAGTCCTTCTGGCCTTCTGTAGGCTTGGGACTCTCTCCCAATTCATAGCTCCTCCCAGTTCAGCCCTCTCTTTTCACGTCAACAAGTCCACCCCACAAGTGGGATTCACAAGCTCTGGGTTTTAATACTCAACCCAAAAACCAAGCCAATACAGGGGCATCTCCAAATTCCATTAACAATACAAGCTGTTAAGAAGCATCTTATTTTAAACACATGTATTCATCATTTATCAATATACCTTTAATTAAATCTAAAGAAAAGATAATAGACAACATCATAACTTAGCCTATACTATGCCTCTTCCTAATAAAGATATGATTGAACTTACCCCAGACTTATGTGTGTCCTTGGATAGTGAGTTCCCCATTTGTGGCCTATTTGATAATTCTTAATTAAAATACATAATGTCTTTCAAATAATTTTTTTTTTAATTCTTCTTTTTGGAAACCGTCAAATAGATAATTTTTAAAAATTTGCTCATTTAAACTTCTGCATGTCTGTACTAGGGACCATCATAATTCAAATCATTGTTGACTCTGATCAGAGGTGGGGTGTCATTGTAGAAAGTATCGATGTTATAGTCAGAGGAACTGGTTTCAAACTCCACCTTAGGTATTACTATGTAACATTAAGCAAATCACCAAAATGATGAAATTGAACTAGATGGTCTCTGATTTGCCCTCTGGTTCTTGATCTATGACACTATAATCTTCTCCCTTTTTTATTTCTCACATTCCATCAGCTTATCTTCACTAAGTGTTGACAAACCTACCTATACAATATCTTTCAAATTGGTTGGCTTTGTCCTACTCACATGAAGTCTTAGTTCAGCTTCTTAGTACATCTCTCTTGAGCTAGACAACAGTATCTGAATTGGTCTCTCTTCCTCAAGTTTTTTTCTCTCTTCAAAACATCTTCCACAGTGAAATTGATGTTACTAAAATAGACTTGACCATGTCATCCCACTACTCAAAACTTGACTTTGGGTCCCCATTGCTTTTAACATACTTATCAGCTTGGCAATGAAATTCTTTCACTTGGATTACAAACATAGCAAACTCCATTTATTCAGTGACAGATTAAGGCAAAACATTCACAGAAAAATCAAAATATAGCATCACTCAATAATTTAGTAAGTCCTCAATTCAATTGCAAAGTACCAAGATCCAAGTACTCCACCCCCGGGTGGAGTTCATTTAGTCAGTCACCCAAAGTCTCTCTTCTCAAATGGAGATTAGTTTCCAATCACAGACAAAGTACGTTCATTTGTCAGTCACAGAGCACCAAAAAGTCAAAAGTTTCCCACCCCTGGATCACAACTGAATTATAATATCATCCATTAACACCAAGCACTTTCTGAAAAGGGGCAGGAGAGCACAAAAAGCCACCCACTCATAAGCTACAACAAGGTTAAGATATCATCACGGCATTGATTACCCAAGGAGAGGTCCTTCCTTCATCTTGACAAGAGGCAAGTTCTCAGCAATCTTTGTTACTGGGGAGACAAAGCTTAACAAAGCCACAATATACATTGCCAGTGTCCTTATCAAGTCACTCTCTGCCTACAGAACAGTCTCACAACCCCTGAAAACATCAGCAAGACCCTCTTCCAGGATTTCTGTAAACATACAACAAGAAAATTCTGCTTCAGGGCTTCTGAACCAACAGCAAGGTTCCAGGGCCTTTGCAACAGCAGCACTGTCCTTCACCAGCAGACAAATCTGGCAAAACAACATCAAAACAGACAGACAAAATAGCAGCATCATAGCCATGCCTCCTCAGTTCTTGGCAGCTCTGGGTGGCAGTTCTCAAAAGTCCTGGACAGCTCCAACTGGCCCTCAGCAGTCTCTCTCAGCAACTCTGGCCCCCAGCAACTCTCCTCTCTCTCTGCCTCCGCAATACTGCTCCCAAAAAGTCCTTCTGGCCTCTTCTACTTGGGCCTTCTCTCTGCTTGGGCTTCTCCCTAAATTAGCAGTTCTCAACCTGTGGGTCGTGACCCCTTTGGGGTCACAGGAGTCACAGGTGTCGTGTAAGACCATCGGAAAACACATATTTCTGATGGTCTTAGGAACTGAGACACTGCTCCTCTATCCATCTCCAGGCAGGTCTGCCCACATGCAGATACACCCACATATGAGTATTAAAGGGTCGTGGCATTAGGAAGATTGAGAACCACTGCTCTAAATCCACAGCACCAGCTCCTCCCAGTTCAGCCCTCTCTCTTCACATCAACAAGTTCATCCCACAAGTGGGATTCACAAGCCTTAGGCTTCAACACTCAACCCAAAAACCAAGCCAATTCAGGGGGATCTTTAAATTCCATTACCATTACATGGTCTTATTTATCTTCACTGCCTTTTTCCTTACTATTCCACTTCCTGTTCCAGCCAAACTTGCCACCCTATGCTTTTCTGCACAGGCTATGCCCCATATCTGGAATGTACTCCATTCTCACCTCTGCCTTTCAGAATCTTTAGCTTCCTTTAAAGCACAGAACAGGTCTTTTTGCATCTCTTAACTCCCATTTCTACCACTCTCTTTTCCTTAAAATTATTTTGTGTATAAAATATATGTATAAAATATAATATATATATATATAAAACTATCATTACAATATTGCTGTTTCTGTATATGGTATTCTGTTGATTCTGCTCACTTCACTTTTTTTTTTTTATCAGTTTACTTATATTTTTCCCAGGTTTTTCTGAAACTGTCTTGCTCATCATTTCTTGTAGCATGGTAGTATTCCATCACAATCATGTACCACAGCTTGTTTGGCCATTCCACAATTGATGAGCATCCCCTAAATTTCTGGTTCTTTGTCACCACAAAATGTGTATATGCATACATATATGTACACACATATATATGCATAGATAAATAGATGGAACTATTAATTCCTTATAGGAAGAAATAATTTTATTTCTATCTAGCATAAGGCCTTGGGCATGGTAGACACTTAAAACATTTAATTGCATTATTCTCATCCTTTAACTCTGGTGCTTCCAACTTATACATTTCATAGACCTGGTATCTGGAGACTAATTACAAAGTTTCCAGTATTTTGCTCTGTCTTTTTTTTCTATTACATTGTGAATATTCTTATCTTCCTAGGTAATTCATTTTTTGATAGCACACAATCTGATGTTTTCTATTTTGTGTGTTTGTCTCTCCACAGTACCTAGTAGAGAGCTCTACACAAAAAGATTCTCAGTGAGCATTTTTCACTTCTGGAATGACTCATCTTACTAAAATAGCTGTGGAACCAAGGGCCTTTGACCTTGGTGGAACTTTGCCAACACAAACATCAGTTCCATGTAAACAGATGTATAATGTGACATAATTCTCCCATACTCTCCTAATATTATTTTCTATAAATTTCTTTTTTAAATTTACTTCTGAGAAGCCAAGACAGCAATCAATAAGAGAAGACTCAGAAATACTGGTTTTTAAGTTTGGTCTCAATTCCATTCTATTCTAAACCAACAGAAAGTCATTGAAACCTGACAAAGAAAACATTGGGGTTTTTTTGTGAAATTAATGTATATACATCAATAGCATTTGTTCTTTCTACTCTCATGACTCCACTAAAAGATAAATATATACTTTAACATGTTATGTCAAATTTTGTTATGATAATTTAAAATTGACAAATAGAAAATCTTGCTATTGAACATGACTGAAACATCAAAGTTCAATAGATTTATACCAGTCTTTAAGACAAGAAATATCACATAATAGATACAGAATGGGCCTAGAATTCAGGAAGACATGAGTTTAAGTTTTGTCTCTGTACTGGTTGTGTGACCTAGGGCAAGTGACTTAAACTTTCAGTACTCTTGGAAACTTTCTAGGACTATAATTTGATATCTGAATTGGTAGATGGAATTCTCTTACTCAGGATTTTCTATGGTAATGAAACCAAAGGTCCAATTCCTATCCTTTGTTCTTTATGCTATGTAGTTGCAACTCGTTATTCATTAGATCTGCTTTGTATATTTAGCCTGAATAATTTCAAAAGGAAGCCTAGGACTGATCCTGGAACCCAATGCATATACATGACCCACAGTTCATGTAAAGACATTATGAAGATGAATTTGTGCTTGTTACCAAGTTTCCTGCATAACTGAGTTTGCAACCTACTAAGGATGATGGGGAGGGAGAGAGTGCTCTAAATGTCAATACCTCATGATGGTGGAATTCGTGGGAAGTCTGAGAGTATAACCTCTGTCAAAAGAGTTTTGGTGGATTTGTCTCAAAAGTAATACTGTATTTTCCCCCAGGGAGGTTTCAAGTATGCTAAGTTATTTGTATCAATCCAGAATGAATTTGAGCTCTCTAGGTAACTTGTCAAATCAGCATATACATACATACATACATATATACATACATACATATGTGTGTTTACACACATATGTATGTATGTATATACACATATGTATGTATGTATAATATTCATCAGTTCTGTCTCTGGAGGTAAATAGCATTTTTCATCATGAGTCTTTTGGAATTAACTTGGATCATTGTATTGATCAGAGTAGTTAAGCCTTCTAGTTAAGTCTTTCATAGTTGACTATTGTTACAATATTGCTGTTTCTGTGTATAGTATTCTCTTGATTCTGCTCACTTCACTTTTTTATCAGTTTACTTATATCTTCCCAGGTTTTTCTGAAACTGTCTCGCTCATCATTTCTTGCAGCATGGTAGTATTCCATAACAATCATATACCACAGCTTGTTTGGCCATTCCCCAATTGATGAGCATCCCCTAAATTTCCAGTTCTTTGCCACCACAAAAAGAGCTGCTATGGGTATTTTTGTGCATATGGGTCCTTTTCCTTTTTGTTTGACCTCTTTGAGATGCAGACCTAGTTAGTGGCGTTGCTGGGTCAAATAGTATGCCCTTTGGGCATGGTTCTAGATTGTTCTCCAGAATGGCTGGGCCAGTTCAGAACTCCATCAGCATAGCTTATCAGTTTTGTTAAGAGTTTTTTTCCCCTTCATTTTTTTCTTTTGAAAAAATAGTCTTTGTTATATGGAGTGACCCCTGTGAAAGGAAAGGAGTGCTAGAAGAAATTAGTCAATCTAACAACAAAGTATATCAATAAAAATTTTAAAGTAGTGTGGTTAAACAAAAAGAAATTTAGGGAGAAAATGTTTATAATGTTAATAATACATATTAAATTTAAAAGTGTGTCATACGTATTTTTTCCCTACGGGGCTGGGTGTTAAACATTTGTCAATATTTTCCTGCTTGGATATCTACTTTCGTAGTAGCAATAATGATTCCTGAAGTTAAATATAGCACACTTTATAGTACTCAGAGTACTATAATACAAATTGGAGCGTTCTGGGTAGACTTACTGTAATGTATTTGAATAGGCATTTTTAAAAAGATGTTAATTTCTAGGTTCCTTGTGATAATTGTTTCCTCAGCTATATTTAGAAATTCTAACTACATGCAATGATCCTATAAACATTAGAGATTTTGTGGTAGATTTGGTTCTATGTAGCTGAATACCAAGGTCTTCAATTTCCATGGTACTAATGAGAATATTAATTTGCTTCATTTAGATTTCCAGGATTCCAACTAATCAAAGCAATTCAACATGAATTAGAATTTTCTGGAAGGGTTTGTTGTAATGTTTTTGTATAAGTATTTTCTATGCTCTTATACTTTTGTGACAATTAACTGGGACAAAAGTAAAAATAATTATATTATTTTTTTAACTTTTTATTTTATTTTTAATTCATGGAATAAAACAAGCATTTCTATAACAGTATACTGAAAAATTATTGCATGTGAAACTGCAAATCTATTATATACAAAGTGCAATTCCTTTTAGATATACAATATGGTTATAGAAATTTCTTTTTTTTTCTTTTTTTCCCCTTCTGCCCTTACCCTAGAGATGGCTACCATTAGATACACACATGTATGCATGTATGTGCATATATACATATATATATAAAATCATTCTACACACAATTCTATGTATCAGCTCTTTCTCTGGATACAGATAGTGTCTTCACATATCCTTTGTAATTAATTTGGGTATTTATAATAGTCAAAATGACTTATTTGCTCAAAGTCTTTCTTAAAACAATATTGCTATTACTGTATACACTGTTTTTGGTTCTGTTCCTTTTGCTCTTTATTATTTCATGGAAGTCTAACCATGTTTTTTCTAAAATCATCAAGCTCATCACTAATTTTTTAAATTAATTGGTTTGTTTATTTACTTTTAGTTTACAAGATTCAGTTCCAGAATCCCTTGAGTTTCAAATTTTCTCCCCTCTCTATCACCCCCCTCCACGGCGGAATGCAATCAAGTACAGGATCTGCAAATACTTTCACATTGGACATTAGTCTGGTTGTAGAGAAGGGTTGTAACCAATGGAATGAACAATGGGAAAAAAGAAACAAAACCAAACATGGAAAAGAACATTAGCATGTACCTTGCGTCAGTCTCCATTTAAATTCTGTTCTTTCTAGAACTTTCTCTGAATGTAAATATCTCCTTCCATCCTGAGACTTGTAGAGTTGTCTTATAACTGTGTTTTGCTGAGAAGAGTCCAGTTTATCAAGGTTGGTCATCACACATATGATGTGTCTGTGATTGTGTACAAATTTTTCCTGGTTCTGCTCTTCTCACTTAGCATCAGTTTGTATAAGCCTCTCCAGGTAAATATGAAGTTCATCTCCTCCCCATTTCTTATAGC
>CM053585.1:352356422-352373029 GCA_028646515.1 Pseudochirops corinnae
CTGATTTCAGCTGCATCAGTGGATTGTGAAATTTGGAAACTGTCACAACTGCCAGTGATTCAGTCCCCTGAAGTTTGCTCTACTCAGTCTGTGCCAGAGTGGCTCAAGTGTAATAGACTCTTCCTATCAGCCTGCCAGGCTGTCTTCAGTTGGAGATGTGTTTCATTCTGTCATTTTGTGGGTTCCATAGCTCTAAAATTTGTTTAGAGTAATTTTTTTTACAGGTATTTAGATGTGATTGAGGGATGAGCTCAAGCAAGTCCCTGCTTTTGCTCCACCATCTTCACTCCACCCCCTATCACTGATGCAAAAATTTTAAATAAAATACCAGCAAGGATATTACAGCAATGGTTATTGTCCTTTGTTCTTGAAGAGGACTAAAATGACAACACTCTGCTAGAGTCAAGTTTCAATGCGTCTGTGTGGCTGATCAGACCAATATGAGCTTGGAATGCTCTACCCCAGGTTGGGCACAAATAGTCTGCGTGAACATTTGGGGGCAGATTCTCTAAATTTGTGCATCCTGTGTTTCTTTTGAGTTGTTTCAATTCTGCTTTGCTCATAGAGTATAGCATCTACTCTGATGTGGGTATGTCATGCATAGTAGACCTGTGCCAGTGTCTGCCATGTCACACAATCAATTCCAAGCTTCTTAATATAGACCTTGAGAGTGTCTTTGTATTGCTTCTTCTGATCACCACATATGCACTTACCCTGTGTGAGTTCTCCATAAAACAGTCTTTTTAGCAAGCATATGTTTTTCATTTGAACAACACGGACAGCCCATTTGAGCTGCGCTCTCTGAAGCAGAATTTGAGTGCTTGGCAGTTTAGTTCAAGTAAAGACCTCAGTGTCTGGTACCTTATCCTGCCCAGGAAATCTTCAGAATCTTCCTACGACAAATCAAATGGAAGCGATTCAGTTTCCTATTGTGGTGCTGGTAGACTGCCCAGGTTTCACAGGCATACAACAGTGAGGTCAGCACAGTGGCCCTGTAGACCTTCAGTTTGGTAGTCAGTCTTCTCTCCCATACTTTCTTCTCCCATACTTTCCCATACCTCTTCTTTTCCCTACTTTCTGTCAGAGCCTCCCAAACACTGAGTTAGCTCTGGCAGTGGGTGGTCAACCTCATTATCAATGTGTACATCCCTGGAAAGTGCACAACGAAGGTAAATGACATATTTACAGCATTAAAAACTTCTCCATTTGCTGCAAGGATCATACAGTATGACCAGATGGGATTGATACCGGGAATGCAAGGCTGATCCAATATATCAGCATAATTTACCATAGCAATAACAAAGCCAACACAAATCATATGATTATCTCAATAGATGCAGAAAAAGCTTTTGAAAGAAATATAGCACCCATCCCTATGAAAAACATTAAAGAGCATAGGAATAAATGGAGCTTTCCTAAAGATGATAAATAGTATTTATCTAAAATCATCAGCAAACATTATGTGAAATGGGGATAAGCTGGAAGCCTTCCCAAAAAAGATCAGGGGTGAAGCAAGGATACCCATATTCACTATTGTTATTCAATATTGTACTAGAAATGTTAGCTATAGTAATAAGAAAAAAAATGGAAGAAATTAAAATAAGCCATGAAGAAACAAAACTACCACTCTTTGAAGATGATATGATGGTGTACTTAGAGAATGCTAGAGAATCAGCTTAAAAACTAGTTAATCACTAACTTTAGCAGAGTTTTAGGATAGAAAATAAATCCATATAAATCATTAATGTTTCTATATATTACCAACAAAGTCCCACACAAAGAGATAGAGAAATTTCATTTAAAATAACTGTAGACAATATTAAATACTTGGGAGTCTATCTGCCAGAACAAACCCAGGAACTATATGAACACAATTACAAAGCACTTTTCACTCAAATAAAATCAGATCCAAACAACCGGAAAAAATAAATTGTTCATAGGTAGGCTGAGCCAACATAGTAAAAAGGACAATTATACCTAAATTAATTTCCTTATTTGGTGTCATACCAATCAAACTATCAAAATTGTTTATAGATCTAGAAAAAAATAATCAAATTAATCTGGAAGAACAAAATGTCAAGAATATCAAGGGAATCAATGTGAAAAAAATCACCCTAGCTGTACCAGATCTCAAACTGTATTATAAAATAATAATCATCAAAACAATCTGGTACTGGCTGAGAAATAGAGTGGTGGATCAGTGGAATAAATTAAGTATCTAAGACACCATAGTAACTAATCATGGTAATCTAGTGTTCGATAGACCCAAAAACCCCAGCCTCTGGGATAAGAACTCACTATTTGACAAAAATTGCTGGGAAAACTGGAAAACTGCATGCCAGAAACTAGGTATGTAGAACAACATCTTACACTGTATACCAAGATAAGGTCAAAGTGGGTACATGATGTAAACATAAAGAGTGATACCATAAACCCCTTGCAGATTGGTTTGGTGGTTTGTTTTTTGGGGGGAGGCTAGGCAAAAGAGGACATTTTTTGCCTTATTTTTTACCTAACCTTAATCACTGAATGGGCATTGCCTCAGTCATACTGAGAGCCGAAAAAGACATTAGCCTAAAAAACCCAAAAGTCCTCCACTACATCTGGGGCCATTTCCAGTCATTCTGATCTATATCTTGCCACTGGACCCAGATGGCTCCAGAGGAGAAAGTGAGGCTGGTGACTTTGCACAGCCCTCCTTCATTTAAATCCAATTCATTTCCAAGTCACAGCATCACCTTCTTGATGCCATAGTCCTCTTCAAGAACAAAGAACAAACAACAACATTTTGGTTGTTATAAGAATATTATATTGCTGTTATAGGAAACTATGGGAATAATTTATCTGTCACATCTGTGGAGAATGGAAGAATTTTTGACCAAACAAGAAACAGAAAGCATCACTAGATGTAAAATGGATAATTGTGATTATATTAAATTGAAATGGTTTTCCACAAACAAAACCAATGTAGCAAAGATTAGAAGGAAAGAAAAAACTGGGAAACAATTTTTGAAGCATCTCTGATAAAGAATACAAGTTATTTTCCAATTGATAAGTGATCAAAGGATATGAAAAGGCAGTTTTAAGAAAGAAAAATAAAAGCTATCTATAGTAACATGAAAAAAATGCTCTAAATCACTATTGATTAGAGAAATATAAGTTAAAACAATCCTGAGGTACCATATCACACCTATCAGATTGGCTAACATGGAAAAACAGGAAATAATCAATGTTGGAGAAGATGTGGGAAAATTGAAACATTGATTCATTGTTGGTGGAGTTGTGAACTGATCCAACCATTCTGGAGACCAATTGGAATTATGCCCAATGGGTAATCAAAATGTGTCTACACTTTTATCCAGCAATACCACTACTAAGCTTGTGTCCCAAAGAGATTTTTTAAAAAGGGAAAAAGATCTATTTGTACAAAAAATATTTATAGCAGTTCTTTTTGCGATGGCAAAGAATCAGAAATTGAAGGAATGTCCATCCTTTGGGAAATGCCTGAACAAGGTTGTAGTGTATGATGGTAATGGAATACTATTGTGCTATAAGAAATGATAAGCAGGATGATTTCAGAAAACCTGGGAAGACTTACATAAATTGATGAAAAGTGAAGTGAACATAACCTGGAGAACATTGTACTTAGTAACAGCAATAGTGTGTGATGATCAACTATGAATAATTTGGCTATTCTCAGTGACGCAAAGATCTAAGACAATTCCAAAGGACTCATGATGAAAAATCTTATCTACCTCCAGAAAAAAAAATAATGGAGTCTAAATGCAAATCAAAGCATATTATTTTTTACTTTCTTTCCCCACTTTTAAAAATTCATGTCTTCTTTTACAGCATGATTAATACAGGAATGTTTTGCAAGATTGCACATGTATAACCTATTTCAAATTGCTTACTGTGCAAGAATATTATATTATTATACTGCTGTTATGGGAAACTATAAGAATAGTTTGTCTATCAGATCTGTGGAGAAGTGGAGGGAAGGAATGGAGAGAATTTGGAACTCAAATTTTAAGTAAATATTAAAAGGAGGAGGAGAGGGAGGAAGTGAGAGTGAATGTGAAAAATAGAAATTTGGAGTTAAGGTTCCCCTGAGCCTGAGTGACACTGTTGATATTCAGGGGCTTGTAAATAAGTTTGAATCAACTGAGCCCTGACCCAAGTCTTTTTAAGGTTCAAAAACCAAAAGCTAATTTTGTGTGTACTTGGTGAATTTTGACATGCTTCCTCAGTGCCTGTTTCCAGCTGGAACTGAAAATGGAAATACTTATACTGAAATAACATTGGAGAAGGAAATCTTGGTAGATTTTTGATTAAGCTGGAACAAAGTCACACTGCAAATCTCTGGAGAGTTTCTTGAACAGTATTTTTATCCTTGCTTCTACCACATTGTACAGAGGGTGTAGCTGTGATTTAGAGGGTCATATGAGGCCAGTTGGTCCCATAAAACTTCTAAAATAAATTTTTTAAAGAAGCTTGACATGTCAGGAGATCCCCTCCAATCACATCAGTCCAGAAACCATTGTTTCTGTACTAAGGTAAGAACCATCAACAATTGACATCAACTGATGCCTTTTCAAGTTGAGTTTTTTCTGAATCACGGCAAGCAAATTGCATGAAATTCTTGAAAAGTTTCAGCTCTTTATTCCTTCAAGAGTCTCTGGAGTATCACCAGAGTACATTAGTGACATAAGATCTTTGATTTCTCTCAACATCTTCTCTCAAACAACAATTTTGGTTATATACTCATGAAGTCAGGAAGAGTTGGACTTGACTGAAACTACATGTTATGACTATGACACGTTTAGTTATGACTAAACAATATAGAACAAGAACCACCACCACAACAGCAACAACAGCTAGTATTTATTTAGTGCTTCAGGATTAGAACTGACGTGAAGAAAATAAGTCAGGATTCAAGTCTAGGTTCAATGATTCTAATTCCAGTACCTTTTCCACTGTGCTCATTAAAACTCATCTTTCTGGCATCCCATTCCTTTGTGGCCCTACGGCATGATTGGCAATTGCTTCCTGATAATAGATGATGGGGACTCAATTTGTTATCTAGGAAACACATTTGCATTTTAATAAAGACCCTCTAGAGACAAACCCAGAGGAATGACTCAAAAGATGAGAATTTCGTGTACCATGACAGACCAATAGGGGAAATGTTTCAAGGAGAAGATAACTCTATAGCATTCCTGTAAACATGCCATGTAGACAGACACCAGCCCATTCTGCCTATACATACTTCCATCTGTGGCTTTAATGACTGAACAGGAAACAAAATGACTTACCTATGAGATTGATCAGTCTTCTCCCACATTTTGGAGATGGGGAAATTGAAACACAATGACGTTAAATGATGGCTCAATTTCATATGATGAGTGAGGGTCAGAGTTTGAAATGAGAACAGGGGACCTAAATCAGTTCTTTGCTATATTCACCCATACTTTCCCCCCAAAGATATAGAAATTAATTTGACATATAACTGTGACATCTTTTTTTCATTTAAGAAGGGTGATTATTTTCCCAGTCTCTGAAATACTATGCCAAATAAATCTATATAGTCTTACTTGTCATGAGATCTTGGCATACCCCTTAATAAATGGTCCCCTGAGCTAACATGTGTCATAACCACAGACTTCAGGAAAATTTTTAAAAAGGCTTTCTGCTCTGAGGATTTTTTTTCTTTATAGAACAAAATTCTGTTTACTCTTTGCAATATTTGTGGGAAATCTTTTCCCCATATCCATTATTTTAGGCATGTTAAAAATTATGTAAAAAGATCCCTTTTATCATGGCCTTGAGATTATATTTATCTGGAAAGACAATTTAATACTCCAAAATAATTCCTCAGAGGTTAGATTTTTCAGTCATCTGTGACTTTATTAAGATCCATTTATAAATCGTAGCTTTTTTATTATTGTCTTAGAAGATATTCAATAAAAATAAGAGAAAGCTGTTACTCGTTAAATGTACATCTTTTATGGATAGAAGAACATTATAAACAAGGCATAAATTCAATCAGGTGTTTATTTAAATCAGTAGTTCTCAACCTGTGGGTGGCAACTCCTTTGGGGGTTGAATGATCCTTTCACAGGGGTCGCCAAAGACCATCAGGAAACACATATTTCTGATGGTCTTAGGAACCGAGACACTGCTCCTCTATCTGTCTCCAGGCGGGTCTGCCCACATGCAGATACTCCCATATATGAGTATTAAAGGGTCCCAGCATTAGGAAGGTTGAGAACCACTGATTTAAATAGAAGAATAACTTAATATTTTATGCCAAATTCTGTCCAAAGGCTATGAAATAAGACTCTGAGACAGGTTCAGAGATTTTGAAGCTGTACCTAACCATCTAGTTTAACCATTTCCCCCATTCTACATATGAAGAGATGGAGGCCCTGGGAGGATCCACCTAAAATCACATAGGAACAAAGTGGCAAAGGTGGAATTTGAACCCAGACTCTTAGCTTTCAAATCAGGGCTCTTAGGAAGGATTTTGAGAAGATGGCAGTGTAGGTAAGAAGCTCTCCATATTTCCCCCACAAACAAGACAAAATAGCACCTCAGGGCAAATATAGAGTGGTAAAAATAAACCAGAATTGGGGTGGAACAGTGGTCCTCCTGGGATAATCAGAGAGGATCCAATAAAAATCCCAGGACTGAGATTTGGTCCCTGTGAAGTGTAAATACCTCCTGACAAGTGGAGAGCCTTGAGGCTAACTGGGTTGGGAGGTAGCCTCAGCCCCAGCCACAGGACTTTCTACCTTCTAGACAGTGTGGGGAGTTGGATGTCTGAGCAAGGGAAGATTGAGGAGACTCTGCTGATAAGGGCTCCAGACCCAGTTGTTCTAGAATCAGCACACGCTTGGTGAATACAGAAGCAGTGGGGAGGGATGCTGCTGACTGTGAGCACTTAGGGGAGGGCAGAGACCTTGGTTTCAGTTCTAGGCCAGAGGGGACAACCAAAGAAGGATCTGAGGCCAGAGGCACTGTCCCCCATATCCCAGGACTGGAGATGATTACAGTAATAGGCTGCTACGAATTAAAAAAAAAAAGAGCAGGCAAAGAAGAAAGAATCCAATCATGGAAAGTTGCTATGGGGATGGAGATGACAGGGATTCATCTTCAGAGGAAGATACTCCTTCCCCAAAGAGTAATGTCAAATGGTCACCAGCCCCAAAAGAATTCATGGAAGAACTTCAAAAAGATTTCAAACAGCAGTTGAGAGAGATTGAGGGAATTTTTTTAAAAAAGAAAAATCCAAGAAAAATGAGAGGATTATGAAAAGAAAGTCAACCAAGTGAAAAAAGAGATCCAGAACCTTAAGGAAGAAAATGTCTCCTTGAAAATGAGAATTGAGTAAGGGGAAGCCTGTGAAGTTATAAGAGACTAAGAAATAATAAAATAAAATATAAAGAATAAAAAAATAGAAGAGAATGTGAAACATCTCATAAGGAAAAAAAACTGATCTGGAGAACAGATCAAGAAGAGAAAACATAAAGATAATCAGACTACCTGAAAGCTATGATCAAAAAAAGAATCTTAATATAATAATACAAGAAATTTGTTCTGAAGCGTTAGAATAACAAAGGAAAGTAGAAATAGAAAAAAAAAATTGCCAATCACCACCTGAAAGAGATCCTACAAGGAAAACCCTCAGAAATATCACAGTCAAATTCCAAAATCCCTGGCCCAAGGATAATAATGAATTATTATAAATAAATAATAATAATAACTTGCTAGACTTTCAGGATTTTGTTGCAAAAAATGAGCTAAATAGGAAGTTTGACATACAAAACTCTCCAAAAATATAAGGTACACATCACAGACTAGTTACAATGGACTCAATAAGGACAGACTGTTTATTTTTTGCATGAGGAAATACAAAATGTAGGTCTAAGATTGTTATTAGCAATTGAGTAGTGCAAAAGAAAGACTGGGGTAGATCTGAGTACGATGTGATTCTAGAAAGTAAAACCATTTAAGGAAAGGTAAAAAGAGTAATTATCTTATACAAATGAGGTGTGAGAGGAAGAACTGAAACAGAAGAATTAGACGGGGAGGAGGGGTGGCAGTTCTGGAACCCTACTCTCATCAGGAATGGGTTAAAGAGGGAACAATACACATACACATACATATACATGTACATATACACATATACACACATATATGTATAAACACACACATATATATGTACATATAAAAGTCTTCAAAACTCAGAAAAATAAAAGGTTAAGGATATAGGGAGGAGTGAGAGGATAAGGGAGGGATTTTTAGAGATAACCCTACTTGCATCAGATCTGGGTTAAAGAGAGAATAATACATACCTTTAGAAGAGAATAAAAGTCTTCTAAATTTATATAGAAATAAGAGAGTTAGAGAATAGGATAAAGGGGAGTATGGAAAGGTGTCTAGATTAACAGGAATGGGATAAAAAGAGAATAACATGTATTTGGAAGGCTATAAAAGTCTTCTAAATTCAGATAGAAACAAGAGGGTAAGAGGAAAGGGTGAGGGGAGAGGAAAAGGAAAGCTTTTTTTGGAGGGGGCTTAGGTCAAATAACAGGAAGGCAAGGAAGTGGTTAGAAGTAAAGTAAAGGAGTCAGGAGGGATAGGAAATAAGAGATACACACAAACATAAAATAAAGATCAGGAGTAGAATTTATTAGGAAAAAAAATCAAGAGTCGTAATCATCATCTCAAAGTTAAAATTAAAATAGATGTGAACAAAAGAGAAAAACCAGGAAACTACATTATGTGTTAGTCATATTAATCAATATTGTCTTAAGACTATTTAAAATAACTAGATAGCAAAATGTTGGAATACTGCTGTGGTATAGAAAATGCTAAGTTGATGGACTTAGAAAAATATGGAAAGATTCAGACTTATGTTGGAAGATGTTATCCACCCTCAGAGAAATGTTTGCCTCTGTGCTTCTTGGGGCAGAAGGGAGGTAGGAAGGGGGAAAAAGAACAAAGTAGAAACTACACAGCAGACAACAAAAGAAAAGTCAGAAGGAAGCAAAGAGAAGAGGGACAGCTCTGAACACAATGTGTAATATTTATAATATAGACTTTCTTGAAATGGAAATTTATTGCTGCATATTTTGAATCCTCTCTTACATTCTGCTGTGCTCATGGCAAAATTTTTTTTTCTTTTCTTATTGCGTATTTAAGTTTTAGTATTTTAATTCAAAATAAGTTAATAAAAGGAAAAAAGCAAAAAAACAAAAAACAAAAAACAACCCAATTAGGGCTTTTTCTATTATACCACACTGTAATAGGTCTTGCCTTTTGTGGTTCAAATGTTTTCAATTGTGTCTGACTCTTTGTGACCTCTTGTGGGATTCTCTTGGCAAAGATACTGGACTGGTTTGCCATTTCCTTCTCCAGTTCATTTCACAGATGAGGAAACTGAGGCAGACAGAGCTAAGTGACTTGTCCAGGGTCATATAGCTAATAAGTGTCTGAGGCCAGATTTGAACTCTGGAAAAGGAATCTTTTTGACTTCAAGCCTGGCACTCTATCTGCTATGCCACTTGCTTCCTCTCCCCCAAACCACATTCTCTCACTGTCTACATAGGGGTATTAAGTTAATGATTGCAGAAATATATAAAATTTTTTAGGCTACTAGAAAACTGTTTGGGGAACTCTACATTTCTTGAATTAGTATGCTGCTTTCCACTCCCATGGACACTATCCTAGTTAAGAACTTTAACACTTTTCACCTTGACTTATTGCAATAATTTCCTAATGGGGTTCCCTGCACCTAGCAGTCTCTTCACTTTCCAATTTGCCTTTCCCTCACTGCCATTTCTTTCATTGACAATGTTACTGTTTTGTTTAAAAAACAAAAACAAAAAAAACATTCCAGGGACTATCTTTTAAATCTGGGCAAAAATGTGAACTCCTCAGTTAAGCATCAGATGGCCTTTTGTAAATCTGGCTGCTACTTACTTTTCCTGGCTTATTAGAAATTATGTCCCTTCATGTCTTTCCATGTTAGGACTAATGTATCCCTGATATACCTTGTTTTTCCCACTTACAACATCTGGAAACTTTACCTACAAGAAAACAAAGTTGTTGGATTTAATTTATTATATTGTGGAGAGTTTTTAAGTGATACAAAATGATAGTTTTTGATACAAGCTAAATGATAAAGGTACTGCACTAAGCCAAAGGGTTTACATCTGTAGTCAGCTCTATGCCATAGATGGGCCACTGACATTAATATAAATAGTAGTTTATTACAGACTCCAGAAAATTAATACCTTCTCTTAAGGAATCTCATTTCTTTATTGAGCTCTAAACCTATAACTGCCTGCTGGACATTTTTGCCCTGTTGACCTTCAGGCAGCTCAAACTTAGCATGTCCAAAAGGGAATCCATAATCTTTCCTGTTACATGGACCCCTTCTCCTAACTTCCCTGTCTCTGTCAAGGGCAACATAATTCTTCCAATTACTCTGTTTGACAACTGAGGCATCATTCTTAACTCTGCACTCTACCATTCCCCCAGCCAGTTGCTAAATCTAACCGATTCCACCTCTTCAATATCTCTTACCTCTTTTCCTTTCTCTCTCTTATATCACAACTACTCTAGGCCAGACCCTCATCACCTCTTGCCTAGACTATTCCAGTGATTTCCTACGTAGGATCCCAACAACCCACCTCTTCCTTCCCATTTGATTCTCCACATTGCTGCCAAATGAGTATTCCTACAGTACAGATCTCCCCTGCTGAAAATGTTCTGGTGTTTTCTTCTTCCTTCCAGATCAAATCCAAGTAGCTCAATTTGGCATTTAAAGTCCATCAATGCCTGGCTCCAACTACTTTGCAAATTCATTTCATATTATTCCCTTTTATAAAATCCAACCTGGACTACAAACTATTTCCTCTGTAGAACATTCAATCCCCTTTCTCTAAGCCTTTGCATGTTATTTCTTATTTGTTGAATCTTCTCCTTCCTCACTTAGTCTTCCTTTTGGAATCCCAAGATTCATTCAAAGCTCAGATCAAGGTTCATCTCCTTCAAGAGGCTTTCTTTGATGTGCCCAGTTGTTAGAATTCAACTAAAAGTCATTGTCTTTAATTTGTATATATCCTCTAGCAACTTCTTTGTGAATATCTTATATTCCTCCAGTCAAAAGTGAGTTTCTTGGGGTGGCTAGGTGGCATGGAGTCAGGAGGACCTGAGTTTAGTTTTGGCCTCAGACACTAAACACTTACTAGCCATGTAATCTTGGGCAAGTCACTTAACCCCAACTGCCCTGCCTTCCCCCCTCCAAAAAAAAGCAAAAAAAAAGAGTTACAAAAAAAAGTGAGTTTCTTGATGTCAGGGACCATCTCACTTTTGTGTACATACATACACACACAACACACATACATACACATACACATATATGCATACATACACACATACATGTATATCCCCAGTGTCTAGCACAGTACCAGCAAGTTGTAGACATTTAATATGAATGGCCTGTAATTATACCACTAGTTAAGAAGAACAAAAACTACCCTAACAATGTGCTGAGAAATTGGGAGACAAGTCCTGCACTAGGAAAAATCACTCTCCCCTAAGCTGCCTGGAGCTGTCCTGTGCTCTCATGCCTTGAACAAAGAGACATGAAGAAATTCTAGGTCACCTGTAGGAAAGGGAGTGTCTGAGCCAGTTCATAATGGCTCCCAAGAGCCAATTGTTAAATTTTCTATGTGATCATTTACACCTTGGAAACCTAGAAATTAGGGCTAGGTTAATTGTTTTGTTGATTGTATAGAATTAAGGTGATGGAGAAAATGTGAATTCAGATTAAACTCAAAAGTGTATTGAGCTGAATTTTTTTTTCAGAGAGTTGTTTGTTAAACATTTATCAGAGCACCTCTGACCACAAGTGCTTATGAGAAATAAGATCATTTCAATTAAATGTAGTCTTCAGCAGATTAGATGTATATGCTTAGAAAAGGATGCCTGTCACACCAATTTGAAGTAAGACAGGAGGTGGGAGGAAGAAATATCAGTTTCTCCATCTCTTTTTCTTGAGCTTGGCAACCATTTTCATCTTCTACCTTGCCGCTTTAGCTTTCACCTAGATGTGAGAAGGGGAATTGCTAATGTAACAGCTGACACTTCTTGTTTGGAGAAGCCCTGCCACCTCCCCCTTCTTTGTGTGGTTTCTCTCTCCCCTCTTGAGAGATCTTTAGAATTCTTGCTGTCCAGTCCTGATCTCAGCTTGGCTTCCTCACCTCTCAATCTGCGAGAAAGTTTAACTCTGAGGATGCCTGTGTCAAATGTGCCTTGCATATAACTGCATATGTTACTGCTATCAGGTAAATTATTGCATGCTTGAGTATGTTTGTGAGATAAATGATTTTTTCTCTTCTATTAATAATCTTATTGAATTAGGACCAGGTTTTTTCCAGAAGTCTGTAGTGTTGAGGTTTAGGGGGGCTATCTGAATGAATTCAACTCAAACCTTCTTTCGGTCAAAGAAAAACAAAGTGTATTAACGATCCACCATATTAGGTAGACTCTTAAGAAATTTGAACATTTTTGTGATGCTAGTATTAACAAGCAGGTAAGATTGAATATGAGCCATATTGAATCTGAGCACCTTCATGGAAGCAAGATGGATCTTATATACAGAAAGACTGTGGGAGGGATCTAGGGGTGGTCAAGTAGTCTGGGGTGACTAGAGGTTGATGCCAGCAACTAAAAGAATGAGATTTAGGATGGAAAGTAGCTGAAGGCCAAGATAACAGACAAAGCAAGGCTAGGCTAGGTTAAGGGTAAGGGTTTGGGGATAGGGACTACAGATGGCTTGTTGAAGTGGATACAAAGGTGCCCTAAGGGTTAATAGTAAAGATTACCTTCCCCCAATTCCTGAGGGGGTTTGGGGCTTATTCTTAGCCCATCCTGGAACAAGTACCTTAGTGCCCCTTCCCCTTATCTCAAAATACCATGCAACCTGTTCCAAAAGAATCATTTTTGTTCCTCCTTATTCTGTGTTCCCCATCCTGTGTCATTTATCTTCCCCATCCTGTGTCATGAGAATCTTTCCTTATCTTGCAAGCAACCATCTTCTTCACCTTGTTCGTACTTATGGATCCCCAAGTCTCCAAACCCCATTAGAAACCCTAAAATTACATCATTATCATCCTATAGGCTGTGTATATAAGTCTGGTCCTTTTCCTATATGAATACTTTTGTTTAGCTCTTTGCTAAGTCTCAGGCCCACGTGCTTTTGCGTCAATAAAGCTCCCTTTGGCTAAAGAGAATTGACTGAATTCTTTCAAAAATCTGAACCAGCTCTCAGAACTCTGACTTTGTCATTATGGCCTCAGATCTAGTGAGAATATTCAAGGAGAGTTCAAGGAGGTTCCCAGAGCCTATAGCTCATCACGTAGGTTGTTCAGTCGCTGAAAGTCATTGGTCTTGGATGAGATTACCCAAATCCGTGAGGTGAGTGTTTTTCCCATCCTAGGTGGGAAACCCCACCCAACTAGAAAACCTTACAAAGAATTTAATCTAAGGTGAATTCCAGCCCAATGTATTCCACTCAACCAGGTCTGAGCAGAAGTGGACACACTTTTGTCTAGACTGCTATAGTCTAGATAAGAGGTAAGTCTTTTTGTCTAAGACTGAGTGAACAGTCTCGTCCCCCATGCCCTCATTATATTAGGGATGATTGAATTTTGTGTCCACAGAAATTACATGAAACATAATTTCTGAAACCTAAGAAGTCATATTGATGGCAAACTGATTGCAGTTGGAAGGGCAGCGGGAGATGTTGGGTTCCTGTTAATCAGCGTGTCTAAAAGCAGACCCCTCTTCCTTTGTTCTGAGAAATTCTTTTTCCAGTGTATCAAAAAGAAACCAGCACCCCAACACCTGCCAGACCAGCTGAGGCTGGCCAAGGATGAGGTCCATTGACCCACATGCTCTCTTACATAATGAGACTTTTTCTTATGGCTATCTTGGATTGGATCTTCAGCTCACATTTTTGTCAACCTTAGCAATTGAAAAAAAAATTCCTTTCTCATGCTATAGAGATCATGAGATCTGATATAGACAACCTGGGAGGAGACTGAAAGCATTTTCTGGCTTGGCATTTACTTTATTAAATTAAGTATAAAGAAAATAAGGATGAAAAAAGGGTAGGAGTTGACATGTGGAAATGAGATATGTAAACGGGGGTGTAGACTCATGTGGGGGTGGGGTTTAGGTGTTTTTGAATAGGCTGTGAACCCTGAAATGCCTGGCCAATGGAATACAAGGAGGGAAATGTGAATCAGGATGTCTTAAAAAGTTTTGTTTTATTTTTGCTTTTTTTGGAGGGGGGAAGGTAGGGCAATTTGGGTTAAACGACTTGTGGAAGGTCACAAGGCTAGTTTTGTGTTAAGTGTCTGAGGTCAGATTTGAACTCAGGTCCTCCTGACTCCAGGGCCGGTGCTCTATTCACTGTGCCACCTAGCTGCCCCAAAGGTTTGTTTGAAAGGGGGTGTATGTTGTGCCAAAAGAAGCGGGTGAGACCCCCAAGTGCAAATTTTGGAAGTGGATTTTATTTAGCGTGCGCTCTTCGGGGCTACATTTTACCTTGCCCAAATCAAACAGGCTTTACCAACCGCAGACCACTGGTATATTTTAAAGGCACCCCCGACTCTTAATGCGTAAGCAGGGGCTTACAGCTGGGATTGGCTAGTACGCATTTTAAGTTTTGCGGGTGGGGAAACCTTGGAGGGGCCCTGCAGCCAACTTCCATGAGGAAACAGGAAGAAGATGGCTGGCTAGAGCAGAATGGGGGAAGGGGAAGGGATCAGGGGAGCCAGGTGAGGCCAAGTACAACATGTATCCTTATGGATAACCTGGGCTCTTGCCGTCTCTGACAAGAGAATGATTAATAAAATCTTTCCTTAATTCATTGAGGGCCATGTGGAGTTTTTGGTAAGATGATTATTTCTCACAATTGGAATAGGTCCCCCACTCATTATAATATTCATTCTTCTCATTAATTGTTAACCTATCAGAGTTGATTACCATCCTTGGGATCACCCACTCTTCTGAGGGCATCTAAGTACTGAGTGGGTTACACAAAGGGTCTTTGGCATTCAAGAGTGTCACTGACCTCTTTCATTAATTATTGCTAGCATGATAAATAAAATGATTAATTATCCAGAAGTTGTCTCTCAAACTTTTTATGTATCACATTTGTTTCTTATTTTGTTGTTATGTTCAGTCCATGCTATGGCAATATCTGTTCATTGTTTTACATATGTACTACTGTTTATAGTTAAGTTGTATTTTATGTATAGGCTTACTGATGTTGTTATTTCTGTAGCTTGACTTCATCATTAATTATTATTAATTAGTTGTTTTTAAATTTAAATACTTAATTCTTATTTTATTTTATTTATTCATTTTATTTTATTTAATTTTTATTTTATTTATTCAATTAATTATTTAATTTTAAATCTGAGTATTTAATTTAATATTAATTAATTATTGTTAATTTATTCTGTTTATTGGTTTGTGTTGATTGCCATGTATTGTGGAAATGCATAAACTTTTAAAATATACATGAGTTATAGCCTGCATGTTGTCATTGTAGTATCCTCCCTGGTGTAAATTGTTATGTCTACTGAATGTACTGCTAAGGTGCATTTATTTTATTTCACTTTCAATGGTACTTAAGATTGGTTACCTGGAACAATAGAAAAATCACCTTTGTTGTATTAAAGCCTGGGTGCTTGTGTTTGTATTACATCATTACAGGTTTTAGACTTGTCCCAGCTGATCTTTGCAAGGGATTGTAAAAATTTTCAGCCAAGGAAGGAATGTAAAAATTGGTATGCAACTCTTTCCTCATTGGTAGAGGTCAGTGCCCCAGGGAGGGGTGGCACAGTGGAGTGGGTGAGAGGGGAGGGAGGAGAGCTCCAGGGTCTTCAGTTTCTTCAGACTTTTCTTCAAGTCTCTTTGGGATCTGCTGTCTATTTGGCAGCTTCTGGTTTCCAGCTTCAAGAGAGAAGATGGACAATGCCCATCCCACTTCAGGTTGCTGAACTGACAATAAAACTCTGGGAAGATGCCCACATGAGAGAAGCATGCAGTTTCTATCATTTCTCTATCCCCAGCTCACTTCACTAGAAACTTCAGGGAGCTTCCCCTTGGATGAGATCTGGAATTCTCTCTCTGCCTCTATCTCTCTGAATTACCTAATGGGAGAGCTTTTCCACTCTGTATTGTCTTATAACTATTCTTCTTTGTATATTCTCAAATTTTTGTTTTGCTATTGACTTGTATGACTTTATTTTTGTCTAGGAAACAAAACATCTGAGAGCCTTTATGGACAGGCCCTTTTGCAAGGCAGTCTGTTCAAGCTTTGCCAGGACTGTTATACTCATTTCTATCTCTGTTATATGCCCTTGCTAGAATCCCATCAAGGCAGTGTGTTTCAGAGGAAAGAAGATGAGATTTGGAATCAGAGGACCTGGCTCTGTCACTTACCACCTGTTTGTCCGTAGGCAAGTCCTTTAATATCTCTGTGTGAGATGAAAGAGTTCAGAGTCTGAATCTAAGGT
>CM053585.1:352373529-352404244 GCA_028646515.1 Pseudochirops corinnae
AAGAATTCACCAATCACCTCTTGAAAAAATTCCAAAAAGAAAATTCCTAGGAATATTACAGCCAGATTCCGGAGTTCCCAGATCAAGGAGAAAATATTACAAGCATCCAAGAAGAAACAATTTTAATATTGTGGAAACACAATCAGGATAACACAGGATCTGGCAGGTTCTACATTAAGGGATTGAGGAGCTTAAAATATGATATTCTGGAGGTCAAAGGAGCTAGGATTAAAATCAAGAATCACCTACCCAGCAAAATTGAGTATAATGTTTCAGGGGAAAATATGATCATTCAATGAATCTCAAGCATTCTTGATGAAAAAACCAGAGTTGAATAGAAAATTTAACATTCAAATACAGAAAGCAAGAGAAGCATAAGAAGGTAAACAGGGAAAGGAAATTATGAGGAACTTATCAAAGTTGAAATATTTACATTCCTACATGGAAAAATGATAATTGTAATTTATGAAACTTTTCTCAGTATAAGGATAGTTGAAGGGAATATAAATGTGTATCTATCTATCTATCTATCTATCTATCTATCTATGTCTATATAGGAGGGTATATATATGCATGTGAATACATATGTGAGTGTGTGTATATATGTGTACAGGTATACATAGACAGAGGGCACAAGATCAGTTGAATAGAAAGGGATGATATTTAAAAGGTGAATTTGAGAGATGAGAGAGGAATAAAATGGTAGGAGATGGGAAGAGACGGAATGGGGTAAATTATCTCATAAAGAAGAGACAAGGGAAAACTGCTACAATGGAGGGGAAGAATAGGAAGGCAAAGGGAATGGGTCAACCTCACTCTCATTGAATTTGTCTTAGGGAGGGAATGATATATACATTAAATTGGGTATCTTGCCCTACAGTAGAGTAAGAGGAAAGGGGATCAGAGGGGGGATGATGGAGGGGAGGGCAGATTGGGGGACAAGGTAGTTAGAAGCACACACTTTTGTAAAGGGATAGGGTCAAAGTAGAGAAAAAATCAAGTCGGGGTCAGGATAGGATGGAGGGAAATATAGTCAGTTTTTCACAATCTGTTCACTATGGAAATGTTTTGTGTAGCTACATATATACAACCTATATTGAATTGCTTATCTTCCCAGTAAGGGTGTGTGACAAGGGAGGAAGGGAAAGAATCTGGAATTCAAAGTTTTAAAATAAAGTGTTGTTAAAAATATTATTATTATCATTATTATTATTGTTATTATTTTACATGCAACTGGGAAATAAGATATACAAACACTGGGGTATGGCAATCCATTTACCCGAAAGTAGGATAGGTGATGGAGGAGGATATAGGAGAGACCAGAGTTGGGGAGAGGGTATACAGTGGGATTGCTGTTTTGGGGTGGTGGGCAGAGGAAAGACAGGAGAAAATTTGTAACTCAAAATCTTATGGAAATGAATTATGTAAACTAAAAATAAACTTAAAAAAAAAAAGACTAAACATAAAGACCAGACACTGACTGGATCCTGGTTTGATGCCACACTTGTGATTCCTGAAGGTTGTGGGGCAGCTAGATTGCACAGTGAATAAGAGTGTTTGGTCCTGTTTTTAGTAAGACCTGACTTTAAATCTGGCCTCAGACACTAGCTGTGTGATTTGACACAAGTCACTTAATGTCTGTTTGTTTCAGTTTTATCATCTGTAAAATTAGAATAATAATATCTTGCTCTAGAATTGTTGTGAAGATCAAATGAGATAATGTTTGTAAAGTGCTTAGCACAGCACCTGGCACATCACCTATGATAATATATATATAAATTCTAGTTATTATTACTAGTACTATTACTATTTCTCAATTTCTAAATTAAAAAAAAACCACTATTTGAAATTGATATGCCCTGAGGGTGAAGATGAAGAAAGAGATACCCCTACCATTGTCTAGGGGTAGCAATGGAAAATTTAATAAAGCTGCATATACTGAGTCCTAGGTCAGCCTTTCCAAAAGACTACCATTTAATTACCTTCCTTCTCCTGCTTAGCCTGAAATGCTAGTTTTTTTCTGGCTAGATTATAAACTCCTTGTACTTGAACTAATTGCTTAGGCTCCCAAAGGATGAATACCAACCTCAATTTTATCTATTGTGGGACTGTATTTCTAAACCTATATGGTTCAAGAGCCCCACCTGGAGTGTTTCCTATTAAAAATCACCCAACAAATAGATCTTAACAAAGGTATTTACTCAGATGGCATAGTAAAAAAAAGAAAAAAAACTACAAAAGATCTCTTCCCTCTTCTTAATGGGGGTACATTCTTCCACAAATAAACACCGATTCTGTGAGAAAGAAAAGGCTCAAACTTAAAGTGCAATAGTATTGAGACATACATGTAGAGAATACATGAACTCAAGTCACTTCACAATTATGGGATCTCAGTGTTCTTTTTCTCTTCGTAGAATATTCTTAAAGCTCCCCAGTGGGAATGGGATTTGTGCTGGATGAGTTGCTCAGCTGGGCTTGCTCCTCACAGGAAACAATATATCTTGAGGGTGTGTCTATATTCTGACTTCCCTGGACATGATTATCTTTCAGTCAAGTCAACAAGTATGTAAATGCTTACTTTGTGCTGGGCTCTGTGCTAAGGGATAGTGATACAAATGAATGCAAAAATACTCCCTGCCCTCAGGGATTTCTTACTGTATGGGGGAGACAATATGCAAAGTAAATAGGAGAAAATAACATAGGGGAGACTCTAGCATTGAGGGTTACTGGCAAAGGCTTCATGAAAAAGATAGGAATTAGGGTGACATTTGAAGAGAAGCCAGGGAAACCTGGAGGCAGAGAATTCCAGGAGCAGGATACAGAAAGTGAAAATGCACAGTCAAGAGAATGAAGTTTTATGTGAGAAACGTTAAGAAGGCCAGTGTTGCTGGATGGTAGAATATGTGGAAAAGAGTAAAGTATAAGAAGACTGGAAATGTAGAAAGGGTCAAGATCATGAAGGGTTTAAAAAAAACTAATAGGGATTTTATATTTTATCTCTGCAATAATAGGAAACCACTGGAGGTTTTGATTTGTTTGTTTTGTTTTGTTCTTGAGTAAGGGAGTGGCATAATCAAACCTATGCTTCTGGAAGATCCTTTTCAAAGCTGAGTGGAGGATGGACTGGAATACAGAGAAATTTGCAATAACTCAAGTGTGAGCTAGTAAAAGCCTGTATCAGACTGGTGTTATGACAGGTCATCCTCCACATAGCACATTATTTCCTGACTCCATACAATCTCTTTCAGAATATCATATTCTAAGCTCTCCTCTCATTTCTGGTAGAAGCTACTAGGTCTTGTGTGACCCTGATTGTGGTTCTTTGCCACTTGAACTCTTCTTTCTGTAAGTCTGCTGTGTTTTTTCTTTGACTTGGAAGCTCTAGAGTTTGCTAAAACTTTTCTGGGACTTTTCTTTTGGCAGTTTCTTTTAGGGGGTTATTGATGGATTCTTTCTCTCTTAACTTGCCTCCTCATTCTAATAGCTCATGGTTATTATCACTTATGATTTCTTGTAATGTAGTGTACAGGATGTTTTTAGAAAAATCTTGATTTTCAGGGAGTCCAGTGATTCTTGAATAATCCTCAATCTTTTCCCCAGGTCAGTTGTTCTTTATATCAGATAAATATCTTACATTTTAAAGTCTTTAGATTTGTTCTGATATTTCTTTCTGTCTCATGGAGTCATTGATTTTTGTTTGTCCCATTCTAATTTTCAGAAATATTGTTGCTTGGGTAAGGTTTGCCACTTTTTGGTAAGCTATTTATTATCTTTCAATTCTTTCCTGCAGGGCTTTTATTTTAATTTAATTTAATTTTTTTTTTCATTTCTTCTAGTCATTTATGCAACCCTTGTAGAAAATAAATTTTTTTCTGTGTCACTTCTTGCTATTGTTATGGCATAATTTTCTCCTAGGCTGGAGTTTTGAGCATCTTTGGAAGGTCCTATCTGGTTTCATCCTTGGCTGGGTTCCTTTGCTTACCTACACCTTCCAGGGTAAAGGCTCCCTGAATCTTTTAATTTTAGAGTGCTGTATCTTCAGAGCCTGCTGTGATGTCTCAGGGCAGAGCAGTAAGGGCCTTGGAGCCCTTAGGTTTTCCAGTCTCAGCATTACTGTGCCTTCTCTGATTGTTGTTGCAATGATGATTTCTAAGCTTCCCCTCATGAGGAACCAATTTGGGATTTCTGGGAGAACCCTTTCCTTTCACTGACTCCCAATACAGAGCCCTGCAAAGTGAACATATCTCCGACTGATCTCTGGTCACAATGGGAAGTTACCAGTTTGCTTGTCTGCATTGACTGGCTTTGCTGGCAGCCCCCTTTCTTATTGCCTTATTATGGCTTCTGGCTAACATGGAGTAAAAAAAAAAAAAAAGTCAATTTATTCTAGTTCCTCCTTAATTTTTTTAATTTTAAAAATTAATTTATTTTTTATCATCCTTTAAACATTTTTTGAGTTCCAAAATCCTTTCCTCCTTCCTGTACCTCCCCTACCCATTGAGAAGGTAAGTTCTTATCAGTTACATATGTGAAGTTATGTGAAACATATTTCCATATTAAACATGTTACAAAAACCAAAAAAGCAAGAAAAATAAAATGAAAAAAGTATGCTTCAATCTCTTCCCAGAGTCTGTTGCTGATTGCATTTTTCAAAGTGAGTCTTTTGGAATTGTCTTAGCTCATTGGATTTATCAGAGTAGCTAAGTCTTTCACGGTGGGTCATTATTACAATGTTGTTGTTACTATGTAGAATGTTCTCCTGGTTTTCTCCAGAGATTTCTTGATCATTTTTTTTTTTTTTTGGATCTGGCAGGATTTTTTTCCCTTTCGAGTTGGTCTGGAGGAATTGCTCTGTATTCTTTCATTCAGGCAGTCACATGTCTGGAAGTCCACTTAACCTTTCCTTTCAATAACTCTTTCTGGGACATGCCTGGGTCTCCTTGATGAAACACTTCACTCTAACTTCCAATGACTACCTATCACATTTCCCAAATCTTCATTTCTGTAGGTCAGGCCATAACCTGGCAATGGTCATTTCCTCCGTAAACAACAAACAGTTCTGGCATTCATGGTTCCCTACTTTTTTTTTTTTAACCCAGAGGTTCTCATTCACCTTTAGATAAATGGTCAAAGAATATATACAAGCTGTTCACAAAATAAGAAAGGCAAACTATCAACAACCATATTTTTTTAAAAAAATGTTTTGAATCACTAATAATAAAAAATCTACAAATTGAAATAACTCTGAGGTTCTATCACATTCCTCAGATTGACAAAGATGACAAAAAAAGGAAAATGACAGTTTTTGTAGGGGATCTAAGAGAAGAAGAATATCAATGCATTGTTGGGGTACTTGTGAATTTGTCCATCCATTCTAGAAAACAATTTGGAATGCTAACAAAAAATTCACTATTCTGTGCATACCCTTTGACTTAGAAATACCATTACAAGGCTTATATCTCACATTGTTAAAAGGGTCAAAGTATCTACATACACAAATAATAATGACAATAATTTTTGTTGTAGTGAAGAACTGGAACCTAAAGGAATGCCTCTTGTGGTAGGGTACAGAGGGTCTGCCTTGAAAGAATTCAACCACTCAAGTCTTCTTTCAGTCAAATTAATGAGGTTTATTTGTTTAGCCAATAGAAGCCAGCTAGATTCTAAGTGAATCTGTGAAATTTAATGGTAATAAGATTGGTAATTACATACAAGAAAAGATCTGGATGGGATTAAGGAGTGGTAAATTGCCTGGGGTGATCCACGGGCAACAGAAAAAAGGTTTAGATAGGATTAAGGAGTGGTAGATAGCTTGGGGTGGTCCAGGTACAGACAATGAGAGGAATTAAGTGGTCAGAGAGCCACTGTCAAAGGGCAGTTAAAAGGATTATTGAGTATCTAGGTAGGCTGTGATGGGCCAGATGCTGCAGGTGAGATTCCAGGGACTGGGTTGCTGGGTTGGGAGAATTCAGGATCCAGGTCTCATCACTCAGTTGTACCCATAAATTAATGAATGGCTAAACAAATTGTGTTATATGAAGGTGATGGAATATCATTGTTGTAAGAAATAATAAGAGACAGATTCAGAAAAACCTAGGATGACTTGTTGGAACTAATGCAGAGTGGAGTGAGCAGGATTAGGAGAATAATGTGAATAATTACTACAACATTGTAAAGAAAAACATCTTTAAAAGACTAAAACTCTGTTTAATGCAATGACCCATCATGATTGTAGAGGACTGAAGATAAAATATGCCTTTTACCTTTAGACAAGGTGGTGATAGGCTAGAGACGAAGGAGACGTTTTTTTGACATGGTTAATGTGTAAATTTATTTTGCTTGGCTATGCTTATTAATTACAAGTTAGTTTTATTTCATTGGGGGAGGGGAGAATGGGAATAAGGTGGGAAATGAAAGTGGAGCTGGGAAAAAAGAACGATAAGAGCCCTAAGAAAATGCACAGAAGAAACCAATAAGGTTCAGAGAGAATTATTGATGAGCAGGATGGCCTAATGTGTTCTATATATATTATATACTTTTAAAAAATAAGTTCTATATAATGGACATTCCTGGTCTCATGTGTGAACCTCTTTCTCTGTTCTCTCGGCATGGAAATGCTTCCTTTTGTTAGCATTTGTCAAGATTGGAATGACAAACAAAATTGAAAAATTAATTTAGGGTTCTCCTTTTTAGAGGACTGATAAGTCTCTAGGACTAAGTCTCTTGGTCTCTAAGGCCCCTCATAGAACTATTTAGAACTAAATAGAACTAAATTCCCATGATTCCTAGTCTTCTCTGATCTATGTTCCTATTTATTGCTCCTGGGAAAAGAGTGTCTGGGGAAAAGGTAAAGAGGTTCCTGGTTTCTCTGACTTCTTTCAGGTTGTGTGGGGTAAGGGCACCCCAAAAATCCCCTACCTCCAAAAATTAAAAGTCAGAGGAGTCTGGAGGAAAGAACAGGAAGTTTTATTCAGTTCTCAGGAGAAAAGGGCATCCCTCCCACCAATATGAACCAGCACCAGTGGAATGAGGCGAGTTACAGAAGACAGAACAAGAATTAATACCTCAATGCAGTCAAGCCCCCTCTCACTGCTGTCCCTTCTCCCATTGGCTGGGAGGCGGGCTTACAGTCTAGGACAAAGAAACAGAAACAGGGCATAGCCAATCCAAGTGTGCATATCCTTATTTGGCAAACGCCAAAGTGAAAATGATAGAAGGGCTGTAATAGATTCCTAAGAGTTTAATGCTGATTGACAGCAAGGGAAAGGGGAGGAGGATCCTAAGAGATTCCTAAAATTCCTGAAGGGCCTAAGCTGATTGACAGTAGCAAAGAATGGGGGAAGGGTGAAACCAAAACTCAGGTCTATTCCCACCAAAAAAACCTTACTAGATTTTAGGGTCCAGTCCGAGAAGTTCTCACCTCTCCCAGTCAAGGTCTCAGCTGAAATTCTTCCTTCTGCAAGAAGCTTTTCCTGTTCTTAATTTTAGTGTCTTCTCTGTCTATTTTCTTCCATCTATCCTACAAACATAGCGGTTTGTAGGTTGTCTTCTATCTCTTGATTAGATTGTGAACTCCTTGTGAAGCAGGACTGGGTTTTGCCTTTCTTTAAAAAATTGCCTTTAATTTTAATTTTAATTAAATTTAATTTTAAAAATTTTGCCTTTTTAAAAATTTTGTATTCCCACTGTGTAGCACAATGCTTAGCACACAGAAGACTCTTAACAGATACTTGGTGACTAGATTAGAGACACGATCATTATCTTAGAGGCAAAGGCCTTGTTTCTGCTGGCAGAAAAGCTCCTTCCCTGGTATTTTCACGTGAGAATAAGCCACTCTTTTCATATGCAAACAAGCTACTCAAAGCTTCACAGCCTCCTTGAGTACAAATGAGCCTACTCAGTTTAACATCCTTTGAAAAGTAAAGAGTGGGCCACAAAAATCTGAAAAGGGGCTCCTTATCTTCCTCCAGCTGTATAAGGGCCAGTTAGTTCACCATCTGGAATTCCATGACTCTTATCATAGCCTCTTTCTCAGGTTGAATCCATTCTAGGGTGACCCTGACTTTAATCAAGAAAAAAGAATTGGCCCTGAGATTCACCTCTACTTCTCTGGGCGTCTCAGGGAGCTCATCTCTGCCCCTTCAGATCTTAGGCTCTAAACCCAACTAATTCCGATATTACTGTGTAAACAATCCAAACATTTGGTGAGGGGCAGCTACGTGGTGCAGTAAATAGAGCACTGGCCCTGGAGTCAGGAGGACCTGAGTTCAAATCCAGACTCAGACACTTAACACCAAAATTAGCCGTGTGACCTTGGGCAAGTCACTTAATCCCAATTGCCCTCCAAAAAAACCTCACAAAAAAATAAATAAAATTGCAAACATTTGGTGAATTCTTGACTTTTGTTATTGTATCCCCAGTGCCTAACATGGTACAACACATACTGAATCAACTCTTGTTGACTCATCAACTTTCTGGTGACTGAGCTCTAATTCTCTCTTTTTCCTAGTCAATACAAAAAGAAAAATCCTGAAACCTGGTAAAATTCTTGGCAATAATAATAACAACTATTATTTATATAGTGCCTACTGTGCATCAGGAGCTGTGCTAAGCATTTTGTAGATATCATCTCGTTTGATTCCCTACAATCACTCTGGGAGGTAGGTGCTATTCTTATCATCCCATTTTTTGTTGCTGTTCAGTTGTTTCATTCATGTCCTACTCTTTGTTTTGTTTTGTTTTGGAGGGGGGAAAGCAGGGCAGTTGGGAGTAAGTGACTTGTCCAAGGTCACACAGCTAGTATGTGTCTGAGGGCATATTTGAACTCAGGAAAATGAGTCTTGAATGAAAAAACTAAGAGGAATGCAGTGACTTACCCAGGGTCACACAGCTGTTAGTCTCTGAGGCTGGATTTGAAATCAGGTCTTCTTGCCTCCAAGCAGCCCAGTACTCCATCCGCTGTGCTACTTAGCTACCTCTAATAATACTTAAACAGGACTCTGAAGTTTACAAAGTATTATTGAAATGACAAGTCTTAAAAAAAGTGACCACAGAATCCGAATAATCTATTTAAAGAGCTTTAATTTACCAGCTGGGGCTACTTGATGCCAATTCAAAGGGAGAGAGCAGCCCCTAGCTCAGGGGTGAAAAACCTTTTATACAGTTTTTAGGTTTATGTATCTAACTAACACAATTGGTTACTAAGCAGGTTACGTTACAGGTGCAAGCAAGCTGTTACTAAGACAAGGGGGGGTTTGTAGGGTAAGCGGAGGGGCACAGGGCATGACGATCGAGCAAGAAGAAGAAAAATGAAGAAAAAGACAAATTACTCTAAGCTGGTTTCCTGACTCTTATCTCAACTCCATGAAGTTTCTACTTAACTAGTTCCTGGCCACTTCATTATCTCATTTTGTTCTCACAACAAACTTGTTATGGGGGTGCTGTTATTAACCCCATTTTACAGATGAGAAAAATGAGGTGGGATGAGTTTAAGTGACCTGTTGAATGGTCATACAACTAGTAATGTTGAGGTCAGGGTGTAGGGGTGCTCAAGACCCCAAATTACCAACATGTCAGGTCCTGCCAAATGAATTTGACTCAAGCCTTCTCTCAGCCATAGAAAAGCAAAGTTTACCAGAGATTCATCATAATGGGTAGACTCTTAAGGAGCCTTGGTATCTGTGAGGGTTGTACTGGACAAGCAGGCCAGGATAATCTGACACAGAGTGAGTCTGTGCTAGAAAATTCTCCAGCTTTTCTTTTCTCTGGAGGCAAGATGAGGTCTTATATACAGAAAGGTTGTGGGAGGAATCTAGGGGTTGGTCTAGAGGAGGAGTTTGGGGAGGGTCTTCAGGAGGAGTCAAATGAGGTCAGATTGCAGTAATGAAATTGAGGAAGGAAAGTAGCTGGAGGCTACCTGGAGATGAGAGACAATGGAACAGATTTGGCTATAGATATTTTGAGAGAATCAAGGGTGGGAGATAGCTGGACAATGGAGGGCTAGGCTAGTAACAGAGATTTGGGTGAGGGCTATAATGAAAGGCTTATGGCCTCAGACAAATACCTCATCAAGTGGGAAGATTCAATTAGAGTTTAAGGGGTTCCCCAGAACCTATACCTCATCAGTAAGTATCTGACACAGAATTTGAATTTAGTTCTTCCTGACTATAAGTCCAAGTGTGAAATCTCTTTTCCCTTCCCTTCATTGTCAGTCAATAAGGATTTATTAAATACCCCACTATGTGCCAGACATTGTCCTAAGTGCTAGAGATACCAAGAAAAGGTAAATAACAGAAAAAAGTTAAAAAAAGGTAAAAGGTTAAAAAAAAACCCACTACAATAAGAATTTCAAGAAACTCAGTCTGACTGGGGAGACAACATAGTGAGTTTATTGAGGTTTAGGGTTTGGGGGTGTTCGAGATCCCAAAACACCAACACACTGGCTCCTGCAGAATGAATTCGACTGATCTTCTCTCAATCAAAGTAAAACAAAGTTTATTAAAAATTCTCCATAACGGGTAGACTCTTAAGGAGCCTAAATATTTGTGAGGCTTGTATTGGATAAGCAGGCCAGAATAATCTGACACAGAGTGAATCTGCACTAGATTAATCTCAGTCTCTTCATGGAAGCAAGATGGATCATATATACCAGTGGTTCTCAACCTTCCTAATGCCACCCCTTTAATACTCGTATGTGAGCGTACCTGCATGTGAGCGGACCTGCCTGGAGAAGGATAGAGGAGCAGTGTCTCGGTTCCTATGATCATTAGAAATATGCGTTTTCCAATGGTCTTAGGTGACCCCTGTGACCCTTGTGAAAAGGTCCTTCGACCCCCAAAGGGGTGGTGACCCACAGGTTGAGAACGGCTGATATATATAGAAAGATCGTGGGAGGGACCTAGGAGTGGTCTAGAGAAGGGGTTTGGGGAGGGTCTTGAGGAGGAGTCTAAGGAAGATCTTTGATGGAACTGAGGTCAGACTCTAGGAATGGGATTAAGGGTGGGAAATAGCTGAAGGCCACCTGGAGATGGCAGACAATGGAAGGCTAGTTTAAGGGTAACAGATATAGGTATAGATATTTTGATAGGAAAGTAGCTGGACAATGGAGGACTAGCCTAGGTTAAGAGTAACAGATTTGGGCCTAGCAATAATGAAAGGTTTATGGCCTCAGGAAAATGCCTCATCAAGTGGGAAGATTCAATCAGAGTTCAAGGGGTTTCCCGGAGCCTGTATCCCATCAAGTTTAATTTGGATATGTTGAGTTTAAGATGTTTCTAGGACATATAGTTTAAGATTTGAGTCAATTAATAAACATTTATTAAGCACTATTATATACCAGGCACCATGCTAAATTCTGAGGATACAAAAAAAGATGCAAAAGATAGTCCCTGCCCTTGAGAGCCCACAATCTAGTAGGGGAGACAACAAGCAAGCAATGATAAACAAACAAAGTATATGTAGGATAACTAGGAAATAAAAGAGAGAAGGCAGGGGAATTAAGAGAAGTTGGTTGGGAAAGGCTTCCTGCAGAAGATGGGATTTTAGTTAGGTTTTAAAGGAAGCCAGTAAGCAGAAATGGAGCATTCTAGGCAGGAGAGACAGTGAGAGAAAATGCCTGGAGTGCAGAATGTTTTGTTTGTTGAGCAGCAAAGAGGCCAGAATCAGACACTACATAACAGGGAATAAGATGTGAGTAGATTGGAAAGGCTGTGAAAGGCTTTGAATGCCCATCAAAAGATTTTGAATTTGATCCTGGAGGTGATAAGGAATCACTGAAGTTTGGGAGTGACATGATTGGACCTAAGCTGTAGGAACATAACTTTAGTGACTGAATGGAGGATGGATTGGAGTGGGGAGAGACGAGGCAGACAGACCCACCAGCAAGCTATTGCAGTAATCCAGGTGGGAGGTGATGGGGACCTGTATCAGAAGAGTGGCAGAGTGTAATATTAATGGAATAGGAAGATCTTCCTTGTTCATTAATAGACCTGTGTGACCACATGTGTCCCCTTTTCCCTTGGGGCAACAGCTGTGTTTCTGGGTCTAAAGGTACACAGGCATTTCAATCACAGCTGTGATACATCCTGAATCACAAAGAACCCATTGAGGGAGGAACCTACCTAAGGAGGAACTTGCTTAGGGGAGGCTTGGTTGCAGGAAGGCTTTCACACCTTTTGATACTGAGCTTGAACCATGTGGGTCGTGATGCCTTCTGTCTCTCAGCCTATTAGTTGAAAACAACATATACTGGGAATTTTTTTTTTATTTTGGGGGTTTGCTTATGAGAAGGACCTTTTGATTCCTTGGATGGAACTCTGAGTAGCCATTTATTAAGACCTCTCTCCCCAACTACTCAGACATTTGTGCTCTCCCAATCTAGTAGTGTACGTACATGGTTGTTTTACTTTGCTGAGAAAAATGTTGAATCTCTGTGCTAATTTCTCTGCTTGTATTTTCTATTTATCTGTAATTAAAATAAGATTGTTGACCCCCTTTAAAGTTATCTTTCCTTTAACAAAGCAGATCAAAGAACCCATGCTGGCAGGCCATCCTGGGTGTGCTAGGGTGCTTGCTAATACACAGAGTCAGAAGAGAAAAGAGGGCTTTTTTGAGAAATGTTGAAAAGGTTGACAATCCTTGACAATAGCTTGGATATGGAGGGTGAAAGAGAGTTACGGAGTTGAGGATAATTTCTAGGCTGTGAGTCTGAGGGAGTGGGACGATGATGTTGCCCTTGACAGCAATAGGGAAGTTAAGGGGTGGAGGAGGTGTTTAGGAAGAAAGATGATGAGTTCAATTTCAGATGGATAAGTTGAGTTTAAGTTTGACATGTCTTAAGATATCCAGTTTGAGATGTCCTAAGAGCAGGTGAAGATGGGGGACTGGAAATTGGCAAAGAGATTAGGGCAGGATAAGTAAATTGAATCAGTGGGAGGTGATGAAATTTTTAAAAAACCCACCACAATAAAAATCTGTTGATTTAAGTATTATTAACCTTTGCATTTCTTTCTGAAAACCTTGTTGACTTGGAAGAAAGTAGAACAAAGTCTCATTGTGAATTAGTGACAAGAGTTAGGATCAGAATCTAAGTCAGGTCTGTTGATACCTCCTTTTAGTATGAAGACTTCTCTAAATTCTTGTTCGTGTTTTGTATAACCCAAAGACTTTCTACTTTTGTTTTGAAGCTGAGTGAGAACATATACCATAGTAGAAGGCTGTATCTTAGCTTTCTCCCGTTCTTCCCCTTTGGGCTTGACAATTTCTACCTATTTATTACTAAAGTGTAGACATGAAAGTTATCCCATTATGGAATACCATTAAGGCAAGTTTAATGGAGACAGGAGCACATAATAAAAACTACAGTCCAAAATTTACTTTATGAAAGATGCTACTTTCTCCCAACTCTACTAGTAAATAGTCTGTGTTTTATCTGGTCATGCATTAAGGAGCTACTAGTGACCAGGTATGTGTAAAGAAATAATAGAAGATGTGTACTGAAGATTTGGAAAGCAAGGTTCTAATGATCTTCATTTTGCCATTCATCTAAACACAGTACAAAACATAATGGAGCAAAATAATAAGTGAGAGATAATGTGAAAATGAAAAGGGAGGCGAAGGACAGCAGGATTTTCTTTGGGAAGTAGATTAAACCAACCATAGCAAACTTTAAAAGAAACACGGTAATCTTAGCTGTGTTTTCAGGAGCTTTTACAGAATAACTCATTTCCCTTCCTTCCCCCTCCCCAGATTTAATGGACAAGTAATTGGCATAATGGATAGAAAATTCTCCTCTGACATATATTAGTTGTGTTACCCTTGAGCAAGTGACGCAACTCCTCAGTGCTGGATACAACTCTATGAAGACAGAGATGGGACCAATCTGCCATTGGTGGATGTAGATCACTTAACCAGTAGTAGTTTGTATCTATGAAATCATAGATCCATTTCCTTTCCTTATCTTTAATTACCTCAGAGTGAATATATTTATACTCTTTGATTTCTATCATAGAAGAGCCCTCCAGGATGGGTCATTCATGAACCTCTAATGATGAATCCAGGTAGACTGAATGGTTGGCTATAAAAACTCATACTATGAACATGTACATCATAGAATCACAGAACCTAAGAGTTGTAAGGGACCAATTAATCTTATTTCTACTTTGACAGAAATCTTTATAAATTCCTGGCAAATAGTCACCCAGGCCCATCTCATTCACTTAAGTTAATAGAATTACAGATATGAACAAACACAATTTCATTCCAACACGCCAAGAAGTTTCTAAAGAGTTTTGTGTTTTCCACAGCACTTAAAATAATATCATTCAAGGATATCTCTAAACAGAGCTATGACTAGTGAAGGGTTGTAAGGCTTTGTTTCAGGGTGCCAACATTTGGGGAAGCATACTTCCTCCCTGTGGCAAGCCTTTGTTCTCCTGGTCTCCTGTTACTCCCATTCCTTTTTTTTTGCTTTTTTTGGAAGGCAATTGGGGTTAAATGACTTGCTCAAAGTCATGCGGCTAGTGTGTCAAGTGTCTGAAGCCAAATTTGAACTCAGGTCTTCCTGATTCCAAGGTTAGTGCTCTGTCCATTGGACCACCTGCTGCCCCAAGGAATTTACATTCTATTTTTTTTCTTTTTCTTTTTTTGCTAGGCGGTTGAGGTTAAGTGACTTGCCCAAGGTCACATGACTAGTTTTTGTGTTAAGTGTCTGAGGGCGGATTTGAACTCAGGTCCTCCTGACTCCAGGGCTGGCCCTCTACTCACTGCACCACCTACCCACCCCATGTGTTACTCCCATTCCTACAACCAATCCCATTATCTTGGTGCCCATCTCTTGGGGCTTTCCTTCTCCCGCCTCAGTTACTTCTTACCTGATATTTTAGCCCCTTCCTCTTACATATACCTCCACTTGGAAGCTGGTGAGATGATCAGTTAGATTATTGGAGCTTGGGCCAGATTTTCTGGAGACTGGACCACTCCGTTTCCTGACATAATTGTACCTTCTACTGAATCTGACCCAAGACATAAGGATATCTAGTTATTGCTTTGCCTTGGAATTATATTTCCCCAAAGGTAAGCCTCTCATGTGCGTGTGTGTGTGTGTGTGTGTGTGTGTGTGTGTGTGTGTGTGTGTGTGTGTGTATGAATGAGAGAGAGAGAGAGAAAGAGAGAGAGGAACAGGTACAAGTATAACTTATTTCCCCTCATTAAATTTTCACCTAATATTTTTCCCTAAGTGTTAAAGTGGATGATGATTGCGATAGAGTCCCTCAGTGAGTGGCTGAATATCAGGAATACTTTTTTTCCCATTTTAAATAAGCATTTATTTAGTATGAGTAATGTTGCAGACAGAATTCATTCTTAGACAAATCAAATTACTGCTCTGATTTTAATTAAATCTAGTCCTTAAGCATGAACAACACCATTATAAACCATTTCTTATTATCTACAAATCTCTCTTCCCAGTTACTACCTTTTAAACCTTGCTTATGTAGGGTATAAGTGTTGACCATGTAGGTTATGTACAAGTCCATATGTGTTTCACTAAATGTAGCTCTCAGGGATACTTGGATAGATGTCTCTGGAATCTTGTCCACTGTTCTTCAAAGGACACTTTGATTCTTGCCTGGAGAGGAATTAAAGAAGAGGTCATGAAGCTGGTTGCTTTGCTCTTCTTAAAGAGAGGATACTGGACTAGAATTATATCTGACCCATTAAATATTGATTTGTTTTCTTACCCGATATTTTATCCATATCAAATGCTAGTTATATAAAAGACTATCCCAAATAGTAACAAATAAGCAAACTTATTGATTCAAACAAAAATCAGAGAAGTTATAAAGATCAGAATATATCAGACAAGATACATAATGAATGAGTTCTCCCCATTAGGATCAAGATATCAGCACAACCAAGAAAGAATTCCTGATATCACTCAAGGGAAAATTCCTAGAAATCTCTATGGAAAGAAGCTAGAAATCAGGGACCTGTTGAGGCACCAGCTCCTCTAGATGTTTACTGCTTCCTAAAGACTTTCCTCTTTCTCTCCAGATATGTCCCCAGAAGGTTCTGGAACCATGTGTTCTCTCTTGAAGAAAGAAATTCTCTCCTCTCACAAGCTCTCATACCCATTCCACCCATCATGTATGTACACAGCTTTCAGTCATTATTCTCTCCACTAATGTGGAGAGTCTGGTATAAATACTTCTGATTTGAACCTGGTTACATTCATTTAGGTTTTTAATTCAAACTTATAAATTATCTGGGTGTAGCTAAATTATATATCACCAATGGTAGGATTTTTCACCTAATGAAACCATAGTCCTTGATAGCTTTACTCATCTTCTAATGACTTCATTTCTTCATTGAATAGTATAGTGCTTCACTTGTAATAGACATTTAGTAAACGTTGATTGAATAGATTGAGTCCAAGGTATTTATTTCATAGTTTGAACTGAAAGCTATCTTCAATTTGATAATTCAAAGCATATTATAAGTCACAGGACCGTAATAAAAAAATCCCCTTTACTTATATGCCTTTATACAGACTATTTGGCAAGTCATCATTAGCAATTCATATGATATTTAAGCCCTGCACTAAACTGAATGGAAAAAGTAATACCCTAAAGAAGAAATGGTACTTTAATATTGAAAAGACAATAGGTGAGAAAAATGGAACTCCATCTGGGACTATTGACTCTACTAGTAGGGGAAGCCTAGGCCTGAGAAACTTCCATTTTGATCTTCATCTACCCCATAGGATCTATTCTAGGGGAGAGGTAAGAAGATCTGAGGCCTTCTGAGGACTTGCTCAATAATTGAAAGGCTACTGATCCCAAGGAGTATGCCAGCTATCTGGCATCTAGTTTCATGGATGGATAGATTCCCAGCAAGCTGCTAGTGGATGTTGAGGATTCTACCAAGGAAGACCAGAAAGAAGAGGATGGTTCATGACTGTACTGACTCATCTGAAGACGAGGAGAATTCAAGAGTGGAAAAGCCAAAGGACAAACTGTACGACAATGTGAATCCCTCAGACTAGAAGAAGTCTACCTAATGAGATTGGAAAACAGTCTTCTCAATGGTATACCATAGATTGAGAGTTAAAACTCAAAGACATCAGTTCTGGCTACCTCTTTTTACTGAGGCAAAGAGATATCAGGCAACTCACCCAAGGTTACACAGCTAGAAGTGTCTGATGCTGAATTTGAATCCAAGTCTTCACTCTGAGTTCAGTACCTTATCCATTGGCCAGGTCAAGAGACTGAGAAAAGAAGATAGGACCCCAGACTAAAAGAAGAAGGGAATGAAGAGTATAAGAAAGGAGAATGTGCAGAAGGAGAGTATACCTACAGCTGTGACTTTCAGATTTCCTTGGCCTACTGTAAAAAAAAAAAAGTAACCATTGTGTTATTTTCAAACAGAGGTGCTGTGAAGGATGAGACAAGAAAAAATGATACTATTAATGATTACAATAAAGTAACTTAATAAAATCCCATCTATTTCAGGGCAATATTGAGGAGAGTAGAATTATGTGAAAGAGCTGACAATCCCTAGAAATCTATAAATCTGTATCTGTTCTAGAAAAAGATCCACCAGTGTCTTAAGCCTGGGGAGTCTGCATGACCTTGCCTATGCAAATTTATGGACATGATTTAAAAGACCAAAGGAAGCAATGTTAGTTAAACTAAAAAGATTTTGGAAACCTGATTTACCACTCCTTTGAATTATCCATAGAAAGCTTCCAGATTAAACAGTAATTATCAATTGGTTCCTATTTGTCTCATTCAGAATCCAAATAATAACAGCTAACAAGATCACCATAGTAAACTGTGCAGCTTGTGTTTAGCCATGGGAAAAACATGGCTCATGTTTTACTTATAAAAGCACATCTCCAGGGAAAGACAGGAAACCACTCAGGCCAGCAGATGTGGGCAAGATGGCATCAATGGTTGTGAATGGGACTAGTGGGAACAGCTGGATGGAGGTGGACCCACAGTGATGACCTCAAGTGTGACTGGCAGTGTGTCTGTGACCATGCATCTCTTTGACATCCTCAATATCTCTGACCATTGAATCCTCATGTTCTCACAGGTGATTGGGGCATTAATTGGGAAACAAGGGACCAAATATTGAGGTGATGAATTCATTTGAGCTACTGTCTCACACAGTGGAGAAGATCATCATTGACAAAGAATATTACTACACCAAAAAGGAGCAGTTTAAGCAGTATTCAATGAATTGAAGTTCCTATATTGGTATTCCACAAGCGTTCCACTGATGCCTATGACTTCCACATCCACAAACATGTATGTGAGATTTTGAGAACCCTCTGATCCTGAAGCTAAATCTCATGACCAAGCACACCGATCTGCCAGCTAATGCTTTTGAGCCTATCATCAACATCATCGATGGAGAGGCAAGAATACTATTTGCTGAAATGAGCTACAAACTAGCCACAGAGGAGGCTGAGTAGTTTGCTGTAGATCACATGGCTCAAATAACAGCTGTAGGTAGTGGAGAGAGCTCTACTGTGACAGAGCACCCAATAGCCCAGCACAGTGCCATCAAGATGCTGCGCAGTTGGGTCAAGATTTTCTTGGAATATGTCAAGATTTCTGAAGCAGGGGAGGTTCCTTTTAAACATGAAATCCTGTGTGAAGTCTATGCTTTGTGTCATTTCCTCCTTGTACTCAGCATAGATAAGTTCCAGAGAGACCTTTTTGACCAGTGTAATGATGTTGAGCTCATGGCCTACTGTGACACCTTCACTAAAACATGCAACACAATGAACCAGTTTGTAAATAAGTTCAACGTCCTGTATGATTGCCAGAGCATCAGCAGACTCATGTGAGGGATGGCAACACTTTCCTCACGATAAGGGAAGGCAAAGCACAGAGATCTGCTTCACTGAGAAAAACAATTGCCCCCAGACGCAGGACAGTGGCTTATTTCCCCTTTAGAGAAGCCCTCGAGTCTGCATAGCTTTTCTCTATCCAAATTGTTAATAAATGGGGAATAATTCCCCCTCCCATTAAAAAGAGGCATATCTCCAAAGGAAAAACTATTCAACAGAGGATTTTTTTTATTATGTTTTATTGTCAAGATAGACATACACTTATAGATCTGATTGACGAATTTGATCTCCATTTTGGAGTATACACCCACTACCCTTGGGGCCTTCTGCATATCATGTTTGCTTTTCCCCCAGGAAACTTTCCAGGCAAGACTGACCATGGAGAAGCACAAAGTGCTTAACTGTTGTTTGATTCCAGGAAATAATTTCTTGAATCAAGCAAGCCTGTTTGAAGAGTCTAAGTGATTGGTCTTCAAAGCACTCTACCACCATTTTCTCTCCAAATATCCTGCCCCAACTCTTGAGATCAACAATACTTTATTATTTTCCTTTGTGGTGTTAAAGGCTTTCTCTGTCTTAAAATGAAAGCAAGGAAAGAAGAAAGAGAAAGAAAGAAAGAAAGAAAGAAAGAAAGAAAGAAAGAAAGAAAGAAAGAAAGAAAGAAGGAAAGAAAGAAAGAAAGAAAGAAAGAAAGAAAGAAAGAAAGAAAGAAAGAAAAAAGAAAGAAAGAGAAAGGAGGGAGGGAGGGAGGAAGGAAGGAAGGAAGGAAGGTAAGAAGAAAGAAGTAAGCAAGGAAGAGAGTGAAAAAAGAAGAGGAAGAAAGGAAGAAAATATAGATTGTAATAAATTCATCATATGAATTTAAAATGAGGAAACCCCAGTTTGAGGGAAGTAAGATATAGCATGGGGTGAACATGTTTATCTGAATTTAAAATTTCATGGTCAGTGTTGTGTTCTTGTAAAAACAGACTCTTACCAGTCACTTCTTTGACAATGTAAAACAATACTTTTAGTGCATTTAGTCTATAATTCTATTGACTTTAAATACATTGCTGGTAAGATAGGTGTTAATATGGCATCCCTTCTTGGATATGGCTACAACTTTTGCTCAGGTTAGTTCCCACAAAGGACAAATACCCTTTTTCAAGGTGGAACTGTACTCCTAAAAGTATGTTTCATGATCCTCCATCAATATGTTTACCTTTCATAGATAGCTAGAGGAATCAATTAACTCAAAGGAAATGTATTGAAATGGCATAGCATAAATAGTGGTTAAAAAAAAACACTTCTCGCCAAAACTCAGGGTATGATTCTCCCATGAATATGCACATGGGAAGAGTGAGCACATATATAGACTACCCAGCCAAGAGGCATACCCATTGGGACCACATGCGGCAAAGATCATTTACATCTTCAGCACTGTAGGACTTCCAATGTTTTTTTTCTCATGGTTTCCTCACTAGTTGCTTCCTCTTGCCACAGCAGCTCTGCTAGGCAGATTGTTTCTCTGGGTGCCCTGGGCTTAGTTCTCTCTACCACTCAGTGCTACACCTGGATTCTGCTGGTCATAGCACCTTCAATTGGATGAATTGCTTCTGCTATATGACTCCATTGCAAACGAGGAATGGGGCATAAGGAATTCCAAGATAAGAGAGAAATCCCCTTCCTTCTGCTGTTCTTTAGTAGAGATGTAATGGAAAAGGCAAAAAGTAAATCTCTCTCAAGAGCTGTGATCATTTTCCATAGGTGACAAATATAGTAAAAACATTGAAGCAGTCAAAATTGGAGGGCTATATGAAGACAAGAACACTAATGTATTTTTGGTGAACTTAAAAATCAGCCACATGGTTCTGGAAAACACCTAGGAATTTTGCAAAATAAAAGATAATATTCTGTTTATACCCTCTGACCTAGTGATCTTATTCCTGGGCATAACCCAGAAGAAGTTAATGAGAAACAAAGAAAAACAAAGTTGGTGGGCATTGAATGAGGAATAGCCAAACAAATGTTGCTATTTGAATGTAATGGAATATTATTGTTTCAGAAAAAAATGATGACTACAAGGAATTCAGAGAAACATGGGAAGACTTGCATGAAGATATGTGAATAGAGAAAGCTGATCCAAGAAAATACCACACATAATGATTTCAGCAATGCAAATGAAAACCCTCAAAGGCAACTTGACTTGGATGAATTACAATGAACTATCTTAGTTGTAGAGAACAGAAGATTAAGCAAACATCCTCTCCTTGGTAGAGAGATAGAAGATGGGGTAGTATGGAATTTTGAATATACTGTCATATCTAACAACTTTTGTAATTTGACAATTCTCTTTCTTTGTTACAAGGGATTTATCAGGGTACAGGAGCATACAATGAAATGACTGTGATGAAAAAAAATCCAAAAAAGCAGAAAGAAAAAAGTGGGTGTTGGGGCAGTTACTAAACTTGCCTGAAAATTAACATCTGATTTTCTAATCTTTTATGTAGTCAGAGATTGCTGATTTTTTTCACTTTTGTTTATTATTGATTGATTTTATCTATGGGTCATTGGCTTACGTTAGATCAAAGTTCCCTTCTCCACTGTGTAAATCTTACTCTGACTATATCTATGTGACCTGGTTTCTTATGACTACCTCATTATTTAGATGGAAATGGTCAGGTAGGAATGGTAGGAATTATCCTTTTCAATGGATGAAAAGTTGCTTTGGCTTTTATTTCATATATTTTTCAGCTACTCAGACCAGGACCATGCCCCAAGTTTGTACTCTTTTCCAGGAAAGTCCATTTATCCATGCAAATTCATACCTGGAAATAAAAGTAAATTTCGTAACAAAGCACTTCTCTTTTTGGAAAAACTTAATTCCATAGAATGACTAGTAAGAGCAGGGTGGGGGTGGGGGTGGGTCAAGAGCCAGAATGTGATGGGTAAAATTATTTTGAATTTCTGCTTATGGAAGAGTAGAATGACTAGGAAATGACTGGAGGGAGATCTTACCACTGGTTATATTTCATCCATCTATATCACTAGAATATTTGTTCTATCCAAGTTTATCTATATTTGCAGGTGATTTAAATCTGTCATGATTTAACTAAACATATGTTCTTTTTATTTTTACAATATTATTTTTTATTGTGAGCTTTGAAATGTCAACAAACATTGATATAAAATATCAACATATGAAGGTGTCCCAAAAGTCTTAATGGCTAAGCCATTTAGTTGGTGACTTGGTGTCTAAGATTTTTGGAACACCTGTACATACATAGAAGCAAATTGAGACCTTTTTCTTAAAGAAAATATTACTACATAAATACTCCTCCAGTCTAAAGCCCTTTGTAGACAAATCTGAAAGCAAGAAGGCTTATTAGTACTTCTAGGAAAATAATCTCATTTACTAAATCATTTTTCCCTTCTCCAAATCTTTCTGTTAGGAACCTGGATAAAGGTTGAGAATGATCTTAAGGTAACAGAAAATGAATTAAGGGAGGTAATTAGTCTTAGAGAAGGAATTTTCATATTTCAGTCATTTTTTCAGTTATCTTTTTTTCCCCCTTGAAATGTCATCCAGGTTTTTCTTTTTCTTTTTTCTTTTTGTAAATAGTATTGTATTGTTTTCCCATTAATGTGTAAAGACAGCTTTGAACATTCATTCTTTAAGTAAGATTTTGAGTTTCAATTTTTTTCTCTTTCCCTTCCCCTCCCCTCCCCCCCTTTTCCCCTAAAATGGCGAGCAATCTAATATTTGTTATACTGGGTGAAATCACGTAAATATATTTCACATTAGTCATGTTGGGAAAGAAGAAACAGCAAAAGAGAAAGGCTGCAAAAAGTTTTAAAAAAAGAAAATAGCATGCTTTGATCTTCATTCATACTCCATAGTTCTTTCTCTGAACATAGATTGCATTTTCTATCATAAGTCTTTTGGAATTGTCTTGGATTGTTGCATTGCTAAGAACAGTTAAGTCAATTGTAGTTGATCATTGCACAATGTTGCTGTTACTGTAAACAATGTTTTCCTGGTTCTGCTCACTTCACTCAACAGAATTTCATGTCTTTCCAGGTTTTTCTGAAATCTAACTGTTCATCATTACTATTTTTTTAATATTTCTTTTTTAAAATTTAGTATTTGTCCCCAGTTACATGTAAAAACAATTTTAATATTCATTTAAAAACTTTGAGTTCCAAACTCTCTCCCTTCCTTACCCTTTACTCCCCCTCATCAAGAAGGCAAGCAATTCAATATAGTTTATATATGTGTACTCATGCAAAACATATCTGTAATAGTCATGTTGTGAAAGAAATTGTCGACAAAGAAAAGCTCAAGAAAAATAAAGAAAAAAACATGCTTCAATCTGTATTCAGATACCATCCATTCTTTGTCTGGGGATGGATAGTATTTTTCGTTATAAGTCCTTCGGAGTTGTCTGAATAGCTAAGTCATTCACAAGTGATCATCTTAGAATGTTGCTGTTACTTTGTACACAATATATTTCACTTTGCAGTTTTGCACACTTGCACATGCAAGTCTCTCCAGGCTTTTTTGAAAATATCCTGCTCATAATTTCTTATTGCACAGTAGTATTCCATTACCTTAATAAACTACAACTTGTTCATCCATTCCCCAATTGATACGCATACTATCAACTTTCAATTCTTTGTCAAATGTACCTATTTTGACCATATCTTGGAATAGGGTGTGATATTGGTCTATGCCTAGTTTCCGCCATACTATTTTCCAGTTTTCCCAGCAGTTTTTGTCAAAAAGTGAGCTCTTATCCCAGAATCTGGAGGCTTTGGATAGTATAGTATAAAAGTATAGTAGAGTATGGCATGGCATGGTATGGTATGGTATGGGGCCAGTGGGAAATTCTAGTATTTTGTGATAACACCTGGTCATGTTTTGCAATATCTTATCAGAACATTTCATGGCTGGCCAACTTCCTTGCATACCATTTCCTGGAATGTTTTATCTCACTGGAACATCCTGCGGCCTATCTACCTGTGGAAATCCTCTACTTCCTTATATACTCATGCCCTTGCATACAATAAAGGAGACTTGATCAGAAAGCCTGTCTTGTCTCCATTCTTCGTGTTTCTTGTCCCCCATCCCTCTTTCTCTTCTAGGGTCCACGTTGTGCCGCAGGCCAGGGCAATGGTATGGTATGAGAGATTACTATAATCATTTACTATTGTGTGTTGTGTACCTAACTATTCCACTGATCCACCACTCTATTTCTTACCTAGTGCCAAATACTTTTGATGATTGCTGCTTTATAAGACAGTTTTAGATCTGGTATGGCTAGACCACCTTCCTTTGTATTTTTTTAAAAAGTTAATTCCCTCGATATTGTTGACCTTTTGTTCTTCCAGATGAATTTTGTTATTTTTTCTAGCTCTATAAAATAATTTTTTGGTAGTTTGATTGGTATGGCACTGAACAAATAAATTAGTTTAATTACAATTGTCCTTTTTATTATATTGGCTCAGCCTAGCCATGAACAATTGATATTTTTCCAATTGTTTAAATCTGACCTTATTTGAGTGGAAAGCATTTTAAATTGTGTTCATAGAGTTCTTGGATTTGTCTTGGCAAATAGACTCCCAAATATTTTATATTATCTACAGTTATTTTTAAATGGAATTTCTCTTTCTATCTCTTGCATCTGGACTTTGTTGGTAATATATAGAAATACTGATGATTTGTGTGGGTTTTTTTTATATTCTGTAACTTCGCTAAAGTTGTTAATTATTTCAAGAAGCTTTTAAACTGATTCTCCAAGATTCTCTAAGTATGCATCTTCAAAGAGTGATAGTTTTGTTTTTTCACTGCCTAGTCTAATTCCTCTTTCTAGATTCAATAGCCTCTTTCACAGAGACTGCACACAAATTCTTGAAGTAACAGTACAATCTATGGGCAGTCATCTCCCAAAAGCCCATTTTTCCAGTTTTTCAGGGTGATCCTGATGCTAGCACCCACTTAAGTCAGGTTTGATCTGGGGGTGAGGCACTCATAAGTTATTGAACAGTTAACAAAAGGAGGTTTACTTAGCCCCAGCAGCGAGGTTATGCAACAACAATAAAGTTGTGCCCTTTTATATACAGGGCCCCCATGTATCCATATGGAAATGTGTTTTATCAACGGGGTCAGATATGCTGACTCTTGCAACTTTCAGACATCAACTAAATTCAAAGGCCCCTCAATTCCACCTGAATGGGACTTTTTTTCTCTTTAGGTAACTAAGAAGTTATGCCAAGGGTGGCAGGGACCCATCAGGTCCTGAGAACAGGTTTGTCATCTTTTAGGAAAAGATAATAGGGTTTCTTTTTGGAGGGAGAGAGGGAATGACCTTGGCATATACTAGTCCTATAATACCAGTCATGGCTAGGACCATAGAAATAAGATGAGGAGTATTTCTTTCTTTATAAAAGTACTGTAACCATTACTGTGTGAAGAGAACAAGGAATGTTCTTGAGAAGAGACTTCATTTATTATCCTGAATGTACTCAATGCTGTGTGACTCTGTCCTCAGAGGTGAAGAAAAATAATTTATGGTTACAGTGAGAATTTAAAGTGATTCTGACTGTGATTATTCACAATGTGATCATTCTGTCTAAAATATTATAATGACCTATATCTGTTTTATTATTGATTTCATTTTAAATAAATTGTAAGTTCAATAACTTTATTTTTAGTTCTAGGAGACTAGGGGATATAATATATAATAATATAATGTACTTATATACATATATACACATTATTAGGAAAGGAGACTTCTCCAGTTTCTTAAGTAATAAGATAAGGGCTCTAGGGCCAATATTTTATTAATAGAACTCTGAGCTTTGTTGATTAATGGGGAGACATTTTAAAATTTTAATAATTAATAAAAAATAACCTCAGCACTGAATTACCTTAAAATTCAAGATGATAAGATTAAATATGTAAAGAATAAAGAAGCAGGCTGAGGCATGTTTACGCTCACTTGTGCCATATTAGTTATTGCAAAAATTACTTTCTTGGTTCTGTTCACTTCACTCTTCATCAGTCCACATGCATCTTCCCAGATTTTGCTGAATTTGTCCCTTATATCACAGTACAGAGCACAATCATCAAACAGCCTTTGGGCTGCATGTGGTTTCGAACATACATATATACATAACATACATTACATTACATAACATAACATACATAACACACACATATATATTTGTGTCTAATGGTAGCCATATGGTGAGGTGGAAGGGGGAAGAAAAAAAAAAGAAAAATAATGAAATTTACATGATAATTTAGTTATATATTTAAAAGGAATAGCAAGTTGTTCATAATAGATTTGCAGTTTCATATGCAATCTTTCTATCATACTATGTTATGGAAATGCTTGTTTTATTTCATAAATTTTTTAAAGACTATGGGCCCCCACCACCAAAACAAAACCAAAACAACAACTTTACAGTCTAGTATTTTGTATTTTAGTAACTCTTAGTCAATAATGAGTTTAAATATTGGTTTTTCTTATCTTGTAATGGTGGATAAATCCTAGGGTTTATTATTTCATATTTAGTTTAGATAAAACACTTAGAGATTCCTTATGTTCATAACAAGTTTTTTTAGAATTTTATGAATCTCTGAAGTCTTTGAATTTTTTTAAAAAAATATTTATTTATTTATTTTAATTTTTAACTTTCACTTTTATAAGATTTTGTGTTCTAAATTTTTCCCCTTCCCCTTCCGCTCCCCAAGATGGCATACAATATGATATAAGCTATACATGCACAATCATATTAAACATATTTCCACATTAGTTATATTGTGGGGGGAAAAATCAGAACAAAAGGGAAAAATCATGAGAAAGCAAAAAAAACCCCAGCAAAGTAAAAATAGTATGCTTTGATCTGCATTCAGACTCCATAGTTCTTTCTCTGGATAGCATTTTCCATCAGGAATCTTTTGGAATTGTCTTAGATTATTGCATAGCTGGAAAGGGCTGAGTCAATCATAGTTGATCATTGCAGTGTTGCTATTACTGTGTACAGTGTTCTCATGGTTCTGCTCACTTCACTCAGGATCAATTCATGTAAGTCTTCTCAGGTTTTTCGGAAATCTGCCTGCTTGTCATTTTGAAGCCATTTCCCAATTGATGGGCATCCCTCAGTTTCCACATTAAACTAACTTGGAGGGAAAATAGCCTAACCTTAAAATGAGTCTAGTTCCAGACTGTCTCCCTTAGGGAGCCCAGTTCTAAACTGCAGTACACATGCATACATGCATGTGGAACACTCTGAGAGAAATAAAACAATGGATATAGCCTAATCCTATTTGTCTTTCTTAGACCAAACTCTGTGAGGTTGACAGAGTAAAGCTTTGTTCTAGATTTGATGGAAAATACAACGATTAAAGAAAGTGGTGCCTGACTTCAAGGAGTTTATAATCTGATAGTAATCTAGTAGTTTGAGGGCAAAACTTTTTTTATTCAACGCCATTAGACAATCGTAGATGACATCATGTAATTACTGCAATCCTGGAATGATGGGGTACAGGCTCTAGGAAACCCCTTGAACTCTGACTGAATCTTCCCACTTGATAAGGCATTTTCCTGAGCCCATAAACCTTTCATTATTGCTAGGCCCAAATCTGTTGCTCTTGACCTAGCCTAGCCCTCCATTGTCCAGCTACATTCCTATCAAAATATCTATACCCAAATCTGTTACCCTTAGACTAGCCTAGTCCTCCATTGTCTGCCATTGCCAGGTAGCCTTCAGCTGTTTCCCACCCACAATCCCATTCCTGGAGTCTGACCTCAGACCCATCAAAGATCTTCTTTAGACTCTTCCTCAAGACCCTCCCCAAACTCCTCCTCTAGATCACTCCTAAATCCTCCCACTGTCTTTCTATATATAAGATCCATCTTGCCTCCATGAGGGGATTGAGATTGATCTAGTGCAGACTCACTCTGCGTCAGATTATTCTGGCCTGCTTGTCAATACAAACTTTACAGATACTTAGGCTCCTTAAGAGTTTACCCATTATGGAAGATCTTTAATAAACTGTTTTACTTTGACTGAGAGAAGACTTGAGTCAAATTCATTCAGCAGGACCTGGTGTGTTGATATTTTGGGGTCTTGAGCACCCCTAAACCCTAAACCTCAACATTTATAGTTCCCTGACTGGGAATTGAACCCAAATCATAGCAGTGAAAGTGCTGAATCCTACCTACTAGGTCCCACCAAGGGCCACCAGAGAACCATAAATGTTGATGTTTAAGGTATAGGGGTGCTTAAGACCCTAAAATACTAACAGGCTGGGTCCTGCCAAATGAATTCAACTCAAGCCTTCTCTCAGCCAAAGTAAAGCTTACTAAATATTCACCATAATGGGTAGACTTAAGGAGCCTAAATATTGGTGAAGCTTGGATTGACAAGCAGGCCAGAATAATGTGACACAGACTGAGCCTGAGCTAGACTGAATCTGACCCCTGAGGCAAGATGGATCTTATATATAGAAAGACAATGGGAGGATTTAGGGGTGGTCTACTTGAGGAGTTTGGGGAGGGTCTTGAGGAGGAGTCTAAGGAGGATCTTTGATGGAACTGAGGTCAGACTCCTGGAATGGGATTATGGGCGGGAAATAACTGAAGGCTATCTGGAGATGACAGACAAAGGAGGGCTGGGCTAGGTTAAGATTAATAGATTTGGGCCTAGCCATAATGAAAGATTTATGCCTCATCAAGTGGGAAGCTTCAATCAGAGTACAAGGGCTTTCTCAGAGCCTGTACCCCATAAGGAGGGGATATCAGAGAGGAAAATTAGACTGGAAAAGATATAAGGGAATGTAGAGAAAAGTGTGAGTTTAAATCATGCCACTGGTTTTTCTTAGGTATTTGGAGTCTTCCTAAACAGAAGCTCTTTCTTGGAAGTCATGGGTAAGATCAGAATTGTTTTGTTTTCATGTAAACTGTTTTGAATTGGCATTGTGTTTCAAACTTTCCAAAATTGTCATGGTTCAGAGATTGTTTTTTAATTTACACTTCCATGAGAACATAAAAATTTGTGAATGGCCTAAGGCATAATTGCATAATCAATCTATTTCATTACCTCTCTCTGACAGTGGTATGAAGGGACACATTTTTGGAAGGAAGAGAATTCGCTATACCAGGGACTTGCCTGTTCTAATTGAACCCGGGATTGTAGATAGAAGAAGTAGGAGCTACGAGCAGAAGTTGAAATGAGGGGATTTAAGTCTTGTCAACTTGAATTTAAATGAAAACGGCCAACATAGCAAAATTGAGGTCTTCAATCAGGGTGGGTGAATTGCAGCTGGAGGCACCATATACAAGGGCTACTGTGCTGTAGGAGGGGGCTGGGAACAGCTTTTGTATAGGATGTGAAAGCAGAGAAAATTACTAAACTAGAGAAGGGAGGGGTCATGCATCTCATAGTTTCACAAGGTAAATTGTTTTGCATAACAAGCAAAAGTCCATAAAGAAAACTTGGGAATCTCTGGATGGGAGAGTTTGGGAGACTTACAAAATAATCAGATTCCTAGTAAATCTGAGCTATTATATTGTCAATAGGAGCAGGCAGAGTTCCCAGTGATTGTGCAATTTTGTTGGGGTAAGATTGATACTTATGTACAAGAAAAGATTTTGAGAAGATCTAGATGGCATTAAAGAGTGGCTAGTAGGCTGGGGTGGGCCAGGGGTGCAGACAATGAAAGTTAAGTGATGTGGGCTGAGTTGGGAGAGCAAGGTGAAAGGGAAGTTAAAAGGATTATTAAGTATCTAGGTGGGCTAGGTTGGACCAGATGCCTCAGGGGAAAAGCCAGAGACTGGGCTTTTTCAATGACATTATCTTTCCCTTTTAGGGGTTCATGTCTCCATGTCCCCACCATTTCCATCACATTTGGGGAGCTTTAACTTTCCAGGGAAGAATTTACTCTTCCAATGCAGATAGTTCATTCCTTTGCCTTGAGCACTTTTAAGGAATGGCCTGGGGCTGCTGAATAATTGCAATTATGCCTTAGACAATTCACAAATTTTTATGTTCTCATGGAAGAGTAAATTTAAAACAAAGAGGTTAAATGATTTTCCCAGGCTTACTCAGTCAGCAAGTATGAGAGATGGGACTCTAACTCTGGTCTTCCTTGATTCTAAGGCTAGCCCTCTATCCCCTGTGTCATTGATGAGGGATAGGTTTTGGGGGATTTCTAACGAGAAATCCTTCCTAGGTTTGCGTCTGAAAAGAATTACAGACTCAGCTGTCTTTTGGTAGATTTACAAAAGTTTATTGATTCACAGGACAAAAGGGGTAGCCTGGCTAGGAGAAGCTCGAAAGGGGCAAGGAGGGGGAGTCAGAGAAAGTCTGGAAGTGTGACGCTCTACAGCGGGCAGATGGCCTAGCAGAATGACTACCTGACCTGCCAGAAAGGCTAGAGCTACCAAAGGCTGGCTGCTGGGAAGTTCTAAGGGCCAGAGAGCCATTTTTAAAGATACAAAGCTATCAATCATAAGTTCATTAGACTAATGAGGTGTACAAAGGTAGAGTTAGGGAGGGACCAGGGAGTGGTTAATACTTAAAGGAACATGCACCTTTCACATCAACTGTGCATGTGTTTTACCCATAATACACTGAGACAAACAGCAGGAGGGAAGGGGCAGGGGGTGTGGCTTGAGCCCTGAAATGTCATAAGGTCGACCAGGGGTCGCAGATTTGAGGTCAGGTTAAATGAGATGCACCCATCCTGATTTCCTGATTTGCAAGTGGATGGGTTGGGTTTGCTAGGACAAAAGGAGGTAGTACCTTGAATGAAGAGTTAATGGTTTGAGAGGAAATACCTCTAGGCTGGGGCTGGGAAAGACACAGTAC
>CM053585.1:352404744-352431596 GCA_028646515.1 Pseudochirops corinnae
GAAGGGACATGTAATCAGACTCTCACAGTGTGCTCACTGTGGAGAGGTTCTGCATAATTTCACATGTTCAGCCTGTATTTGATTGCTTGTCCTTCCAGTGGGGGTGGGTGACAAGGGAGGAAGAGAAAGAATCTAGAATCTAAAGTTCTATAACCAAATGTTAAAAATATATATGTATATACATATACAATTATTATTATTATTATTATTATTATTATTATTATTATCATTATTAACTACATCCAACTGGAACTTGAGATACACAGGCACTGTGGTTGGGAGACCCATCCTGCCCTACCGAGAAGTCAGAGGGGTGAGGTGGGAAGACATAGGAGAGAATAGATTGGGGGACAGGGGGACACACTGGGATGGCTGTTTTGGGGCGGTGGGGAGAAAATTTGTAACTCAAAATTTCATGGAAATGAATGATGTAAACTAAAATAAAATTTAAAAAAAAAGGAATTTGGTAAAACTCTTTCTTTGCCTATTGTTCTAGTGTATTTAATACTGGAATTCATTGATTGTTTGATGTTTGGTAGAATTCAGTTACAAATCCATTTGATCCTGATGCTTTTTTCTTAGGAAGCTCATTTCTGGTCTGTTCAGTTACTTTTTCCAAAATAAGTTTATTTATATAGTCTATTCCTCTTCTGTTAATCTAGGCAGTATATATATTTTTGTAAGTATTCTTGTATTTCACTTAAATTGTTAAATTTATTTATTAGTTAGGCAAAATGACTCCTAATAATAGCTTTATTTTCATCTTAATTCGTGATGTATTAATCGTCTTCATTTTTAATCCTAGTGATTTGGTTTACTTTATGCTCCTTTTTAATCATACTAATCAATGGTTTATATATTTTATTGTGTTGCGTTGTTTTGTTTTTTGTTTGTAAAACAAGCTCTCGTTTTATTTGTTAATTCAATGCCCTTCTTATATCCAGTTTTTTTAATCTTGCCTTTAATTTTTAGAATTTCCAATTTGGTGTTTAATTGGGGGTTTTAAATTTGTTCTTTTCCTAGTTTTATTGTTGCAAACCCAGTTCATTGATCTGATCTTTCTTTATTCTATTGATGTAAGCATTTAGAGATATAAATTTCTTCTGATTACTACTTTTGCTTACATCCCATATGTTTTGGTATGTTGTTTCATTATTATCATTCTCTTTAATAAAATTATTGACTTTTCTATGACATGTTCTTTAACCCATTCATTCTTTAAGATTAGGCTACTTAGTCTCCAATTATTTTTTAATCTGTGTTACCATTATTAAGGGTAATTTTGTTAAATTATGATCTGAAAAGGCTGCACTTAATATTTCTGCTTTTCTGCATTTAATGATAGAGTTTTTATACCCTTACATATGGTCAGTTTTTATAAAGGTACCATATACTGTTGAGAAAAATGTATATTCCTTTCTATTACTACTCAGTTCTCTTCAGATATATATCATATCTAACTTTTCTAAGATTCTGTTCATCTTCTTAACTTCTTTCTTATTTATTTTTTTGGTTCGATTTATATAGCTCTGACAAGGGAAGGTTGAAGTTTCCTACAATTGTAGTTTTGCTCTCTATTTCTACCTATAATTCATTTACCTTTTCCTTTAAAAATTTGAATGCTGTAGTATTTGGTACATATATATATATATATATATATATATATATTTAGCCCTTAATAACTAAGGGCTAAGTACCTCTGTGAAAGAAACAGGAGGTGTGAACTCTGTCTCTTGTTGCTGACATAACAGGAAGGGATTGACTGAGACAGGAAGCCAGTGTGTGTGTATGTGTATGTGTGTGTGTGTGTGTGTGTGTGTGTGTGTGTGTGTGTGTGTGTGTGTGTGTGTATAAGAAGAGGTCCAGAGAGAGAGAGAGAGAGTCAGAATTGAGAATCTTTTCTTCTGGCGAGCTCCTGGTAGACGAAGCAGAATTGTCCCAGCATCTGGAACTTTCTGGACTGAGAAATGAGTTAAGAGTTTTCTATGAGATCAGAATCTGGTGAAGGCTGAAGTTGCTGCTGAGAAGGCTGCTTGGAAGGCTGAGATTTCTTCTGGATCCTAGAGCCAGCCAAACTACTGGAGGACTGAAGAAGCATGACTGGGATAAGACTTCGTTTGTTTGTGGCTTGGTTGATCCTTGAGTTCGGGGCAACAGAAGTTGTGAAGGTTTTGAGATGTGTTGGACCCTGTGAACTTCAATGTGTAGCAAGAACTGCCTGGAGGACTGGATGAGAACCTGGGCGCTGTCTGCCTCTGAATCCAGGTGACTGTTTGGTGGATTCAGGTAGGAGCTGGGACCATGAAAGGGGATCCAAAGAATCTGAGAGACCACCTCGAGTCAAGATGAAGCAAAGGCCTCTCCTTGGGTATGGAGATGCATGATGAAATTGAAGTTTACTTGAGACCCAGGGATGGAGGGTTTGTGTAATTTTCTAATGATTGTATTTGGTGAGTAACAATACTTAGTGACTGATTGCTAGATAAGTGACTGATTAAGTTAATCTATAATTGCCCCATGAGTGGAAGATTGATTATTATATTGTGAGATGACTTAATGACTGAGTAAGGAGGCAAACCTCCTTAGGGATATCAGATGATTATTCTTCTGTTCTTTGTTCTTAATACTGTGACCACTTTGGTGAAAACTATGTGACCATTCTAATGTTAAGCTGTTGTGAACACTATATTGTGATTTTCTGTGATAAAATGTGATGTTGTGAATATTATATTGTGATTTGTTGTGAATATTTGCCTTGACTTGTTATGGAATAAACAGAGTGTTCACTATACTGTGTAATCAGAACTTTAGAAGCTATTCACAGTAGCATTCTTTTGGGAAGCTGCTTGTGCATGGCATTACAATTATCTTTGATACCTTTTAACAAAATATTGTTTCCTTGTTTTTCTCTTTTAATTAAATCTCTTTTAGCTTTAATTTTATTTCAGATATTGATGCTGCTCCTGCTTTTGTATATCAGTTGAAGCATAATGAATTCTACTTCAGCATTTTATTTTTACACTGTGTGTGTCTCTCATATTGAATGTGTTTACTGTATACAGCATATTGTCAGGTTCTGGTTTTTGATATATTCTCCTATCTATTTCTGTTATATGAGTGAGTTCATCCTATTCACATTTATAGTTGTAATTTTCATAAGTTGTGTGTTTCCCTTCATCCTGTTTTCCTCACTGTTTATCCTTCTCTTTTTCTCTGTCTCTCTGTGTCAGTCTCTCCTTCCATTTCACCTCAGAAGATGAATTTACTTCTGGCCACTGATTCCCTAATTTGCATACATTTCTAAGAATCTCTCCCTTATCCTATCCCCTTTCCCTTCTATTTCTCCATAAATTAAGAAGACTTTTATGCCTTACTAGATGTATATATTATTTCCTCTCTAACACAGAATAAGCTTCCTGCACTATCCTCCCTTCACACTCTCTACTCCTCCACTATCATAGTTTTTTTTTTCCATTTACACCTCTTTTGAATAATTTGCTGTTTTACCTCTCCCTATCCAAATTTATTTTTCAAGGACATCCTATCACAATCAACTCAGCCCCAAGCCCTTGATCTATGTATGTTCTTTCAAACTACCCTAGTAATGATAACATTCTTCAGAGTTAGAAATACCATTTTCCCGTAAAAGAGGTAAATGATTTAACATTATTAAATCTTTTATAATTAGTCCTTCATGTTTAACATCTTATGTTTCAAATTTTCTGTTCAACTCTGGTCCTTTCTTCAAGAATACCTGAAAGTGGGGCAACTAGGTAGCACAGTGAATACAGCAATAGCCCTGGAGTCAGGAGGACCTGAGTTCAAATTCAGCCTCAGACCCTTGACACTTAACTAGCTGTGTGACCTTGGACAAGTCACTTAATCCCAATTGCCTTGCCTTCTCCCCTCCAAAAAAAAAAAAAAAATAAAAGGAATACTGAAAGTCCTTTAGTTCATCAAATATTTATTTTTTGTCTTGAAGGATTACACTCAGCTTTACTGGATAGGTTATTCTTGGTTGGAAACTTAACTCTGTTGCTCCTTGGAATATTATATCCCATGTCTTTTATAATAGAAGCTGTATGACCCTGGGAAAGTCATTTAACCCTCTTTGTCTCTGTTTCCATATCTGTAAAATGAACTAGAGAAGGAAATGGCAAACCACTCCAGTAGAATCAAACATGAGTAAACAACAGAGTAGTTACTTATAATATTTTCTCCTTAGCCTGGAATCTTTGAAACAACTATATTCCTGTGAGTTTTCATTTTGAGATCTCTTTCAGGTAACAGTGAGTTTTTTTAAATTTCTATTTTACTCTCTAGTTTTAAAACTTCAAGGCAATTTCCTTAATAATTTGTTGAGGTGCTGTGTAGAACAGGGGAGGGGAAACTATAGCCTCAAGGCCACATGTGACCCTCTAGGTCCTCAAGTGCAGCCCTTTGACTGAATCCAAACTTCACAGAACAAATCCCCTTGATAAAAGGATTTGTTCTGTAAAAAGGGCAGAATAATAGCTCAGGAGTTGGAAATTTAATCATCACTAAAATACCATGTAATAAAATATGCAGACTCATTGTCAGCTTAAGCTTGTTATCTTAAGCTTCTCAAAATCTGGCACTAAAGCTTAAACATGCACTAAGACTTTGGGGACACATGGGTGCCAATAAGAAAGTATAGGGCAATTTGAGTAAGGATCCAGGACCAATAACAGAAAAATGAGGAAAAGACTTTGAATAAGAGAAGAAACCTAAGTCCTTAATGAAGTAGAGATTTTAAAGGACTGAGAATAGTGGGAAGCTAAGGACACTGGAATGAGGATGTTGAGTTCATGGCTCAGTTGGAACATAGCACATGTGAAGGGAGTAATGTAAAATAAGGCTAGAAAGGCAGGTTGGAGCCATATTGGGTACCATGCTATGGAGTTTGCAGCCTACCTTAGATACAAAAAGAGTTGATGCTTTTTGAGCACAGGATTGATATGATCAGATCTGTGGCTTAGGAAAATTACTTTGTCAGGAGATAGCTTAGGGAGTAGAGAAATGGAAAAAGGTAGATTAATTAGGAAGCTATGAAAATAAAAAGTCAAAGCAAGAGATAAGGAAGGCTTGATCTAGAATGCACATTGCATGAGTGGAGAGAAGAAAAGGAATACCAGAATTGTTGTGGAAGTAGAATGAACAATGTGGTATGCTGAGAAGGAATAGAGGATCAATCCCACCCCTTTAGCCCTAGGTTGTGGCAGGTTGCCCATTATTTCTCTAGTCTTTCAGTCCAAGATACTTGAGCTGCACTGAAAAATTGTCCTAGGCAAAATTCATTCTGAGCAGGTCTCTAGAATCTGTGGTTGGAGCCTAGCACAGAAATAACTCATGAGTCTGGAAGAGAGAATGAGGCTGATGACTTACAACTCTTGTCTCATTTAAATTCAATTCATGGGCAAGTCAAGATATTTTCCCTGATGTCATTGGTTCTCTTTGAAAATGAAAGATGAACAACTCCTGAGGCCAGCACCAGGAGGGAAGGACCATAGGCAGAACCTACCAAAGGGAGAAGTATGGGAACTCTCTGATAAGCAGGAGCCCCAAGGCAGAGACTTAGAATTTCTAAAATAAGGGACCTAGTCTGGTCCACTAGACTTAAGACCAGATAGACTTCCCTCACCACTCAGTTGTGAAGATTGATCCAAACACATCTCTCTCTCTCTCTCTCTCTCTCTCTCTTTCTCTCTCTCTCTCTCTGTCTCTCTCTCTCTTTCTCCTCTCTCCTCTCTCTCTGTTCTCTCTCTTTCTCTCTCTCTCTCTCTCTCTCTCTCTCTCTCTCTCTCTCTCTCTCTCTCTCTCTCTCTCTCTCTCTCTCTCTCACACACACACACACATACACATACACACACACACACATATACACCACCCATTCTCAGCCCAAATTAACAAACCAAGGAAAACTGACCACCACAAGGAAACACTTTGGTCTGAGAAATGTCCAGGGAATCAACATCAAAGAACATAGTGAACCCACAAGTCCAGGTAAAGCCTTAGAGAAAAAAATATGTCCCAGCCCAGGAACTACAGACCCACTTGGAGAAAATATAATAAATACAGGACAGAAAAAACAGAGAGGAAAGAATGACAAGGAAAATTGACCCCCCTTAATGCCAGTGCCTTGATTCTGTTTATTATCTCCAATTTATCCTGCCTGTATTTTCTTTGCACACAGTTGTCTACTCCCATAGGCGTGAACTCTGTGAGAACAAGGACTATCTTTTGCCTTTCTTTGTATCTCTGGTGCTTAGCACAGTGCCTGACACATACCAGGCACTTAATAAATTTTTGTTGACTTGACAATGGTACTCTTCCTCATCTATCATGTAGGGAAGAAAAAAATAGGCAAGAATATGGAGGCAGTCATCCCTGTGCTGGCACAATAAAAACATTTTTAGTGGAACAAAACTCAGTTCAAACTCAGCAGAAATCTTTGATTCTAAATTATTACAACCAAAGCACACATCCTTCTTTTCTGTTAGCAAAAGGTAAACTATAAAAATTGGAAAGAGGTATATTCCATTAGCTGCATTCACACTATTAGGTAGTCTAGCTTAACTTCTCTTATTTTTGTGGAAAAGTAGTATGTGTTGGGGAAGGTGGTATTTTTGTTAGGATTAAGTTAATGTGTCAAAGCCAAAGAAACAGAGGCAAAAGAAAGGGAGAGACAGATAGAGGGAGGAAGGGAGAGATAGAGAAAGAGAGAAAGGCAGATAGAGAGGGGAAGTAAGAGAGGAAAGGAGGGAAGGAGGAAAAAAGAAGAAGGGAGGGAGAGAGACAGAGACAGAAACAGAGAGAGAGAGAGATAGAAAGACAGAGAGACAGAGACAGAGAGAAAGAGAGACACAGAGAGAGAGACAGACAGAGAATGTCTCTCTACCCAAGATCTAAGTCAGAGAGACTAAATCTGGGGGCAATACCTTCCCTACCTACCTGAGAAAAGGGATGCCTCCCCACCCCAACCCCTCCATCCTGCCCTATTGTAGTAACACCGCTCTCCAGCATGGACTTTCCTCAAGTTTAGGTTTAGAGTACTACGATCAATCCATTGTCTCTGGTTCCCTGGTAGAGGATAGCAAGGAAGAGAGTGAAATTTTTCAGAGATGTATGTGACAAAGTAGATCCATCAACTAACTCAGGTATATAGGGATAGTCAACAGGTCACATGAGAGCTAAATACAATCAACCAGTGACTAAAGTAAGTGATAATGTTACAGGGGAAACTGAAAAAGTTGTTATTTACTTATGTAAGGGATATTTAGTTATGTAATGTTTCCCTTGCATTTAATTGCATGTGTTCATTGATACTTGTGCTAATAGCTGCTTATTGGAAGTATGCTATTGTTTTATTATTAATGTTTCAATCAATCAATAAGTATTTATTAAGCACCTCAATGGCACTGTGCTAGGCACTGGGGATGCAAATATAAAGAATAAAAAAAATCTGGGGTGACTAGGTGGCTCAGTGAATAGAGCACTGGTGCTGGAGTCAGGAGGACCTGAGTTCAAATCTGACCTCACACACTTAACACAAAACTAGCTGTGTGACCTTGGGCAAATCACTTAACCCCAATTGCCCTACCTTCCCCCCTCCAAAAAGCAAAAAAAAAAAAAAGAGAGAATGAAAAAATCCTTTCTCACTTGCAATATAATGGGGGGAACAACGAATACCTATAAACATATGCACCATAAATATAAAGTTAATAAATACAAGGTAGTTAAAATGCAAGGTATTTGTTTAGAAGAGAGGGTACTACCATTTGGGGAAAGGGAGCAATAAGAAAGGCTTCATGCGGAAGATGGTGCCTGAGATACATTTTAGAGGAAGAGGACTCTCTAAGGAAAAATCTCCAGATGGATTTACAAGCAAATTCTACCAAACATTTAAAGAACAAGTATTTCCAATATGGAAATAGGTGAAGGAGTTCTATGAAATTCTTTTTATGATATGAATATGGTACTGATGCCTAAAGCTGGAAGAGTGGAAACAGAAAAAGAAAATTATAGACCAATTTCCTTAATGAATATTGATGCAAAATTTTAAAATAAAATATTAGCAAAGAGATTATAGTAATTTATCACCAGGATAATATACTAGGACTGGATAGAATTTATACCAGAAATTCAAGGCAGGTTCAATATTAAAGAAAGTATCAGGATAATTGACTATATCAATAACAAAATTAACAGAAATCATATGATTATCTCAATAGATCCAGGAAAAGCTTTTGATAAAATACAGCACCGATTCCTACTAAAAACACAAGAAAGCATAGGAATAAATGGAGTTTTCCTTAAAATGATAAGCAGTATCTAAAACCATCAGCAAGTATTATATGTAATGAGGATAAGTTAGAAGCCTTCCCAATAAGATCAGAGGTGAAACAAGGATGCCCATTATCATCACTATTATTCAATATTGTACTAGAAATGTTAGCTATAGCAATAAGAGAAGAAAAAAATGAAATGGAAGGAATTAATCACTAGGTGTAATGATACTGGGATATGAAGATCTTCCATGCCCCTTGAACTTGCTGATGTAGCAGCAAAGGATGGAGCAAGAGAAAGCCAGAACCAAGCTAGCGTCCCTGCGGTGGTGACTGGAAGCAGCAGCAGGGGCAGCGGCTGTGGTTGTGATGCGAACTCCTTTTCCTTTGAGCCTGCCAGAATCTCTGCTAAGAACTCCTGCCGAGGACTGCCAGGGACGGGAACTGTGGGGGGGAAGTGGGGAGGCCAGAGCTGCCTGGACACGGAGCAGTTGTCATGAGTGAGAAGAGGAGGATCTTTGCTTGAGGTAGCCTGTCCTGTTTTGAAGGCTTGAGAATGTGGGTGTTTACTACTTTAACTACATGTACCAACTTCATAACTACTGTGTTGGCTTTGACTTTCTGGTTATAGGACTCAGTTTTCTGGTATTTAAATAAAGTTCTAGCTATATTTCTCATGTAGAGAGCCTGTTATATTTTGTGATTAATAACCATATCAGCATGCTTACAGTTACTGTAGGCATTGTGAATACTGCATTGTTGATACACTAGGCAATGAGGAAACAAAACTATCAGTCTTTGCAGATGATATGATGGTATACTTAAGAGAATCTTAGAGAATTAACTAAAAAACTACTTGAAACAATTAACAACTTTAGGATATAAAATAAATACACATAAATCATCAGCATTTACATATATGTATGTATGTATGTTTGTATGTAACCAACAAAGCCCAACAGCAAGAGATAGAAAGAGAAATTCCATTTTAAAATAACTCTAGACAATATAAAATACTTGGAATCCTACCTACCAAGACAAACTCAGTGTTTGGGATGAAAAATACCCTTCATCCTTAATTTAGTGAAAAAATAAACACAGAGATCTCTTAGGATAAAAACAGGAGTTTATTCTCTTCCCCAGGAGAAGATGATGGTCTTCCCCATGACTCATCATGGAGAAGAGGCATGTTACAAAAGACAGTGTAAGAATTTATAACTTAACTTAGTCAAGCCCCCTTCCCAACTGTCTCCTCTCTCATTGGTGGAGAGGCATACTTCACCAAATTCTTCCCCAAATGGGACAGCAAGAAAAGGGGGGGGAGGGTCCCACCAAAGCAGGAAAGCAGACAAAGGAAGATAAAAGTGATTGACAGCAGCAATGGAGAGGGGGGGAAGGGAAAGTTAACAATCCCAAATGGAGAAGTTTTCACTCATCCCATACACCAGGAACTATATGAATACAGTTCCAAAGCACTTTTCAAACAAATAAAGTCAGTTCTAAACAACTGGAAAAATATCAATTCCTCATGGGTAGGTTGAACTAATATTAAAAAAAGATAATTCTACCCAAATTAATTTACTTATTTAGTGTCATAACAATCAAACTACCCAAAAATATTTTATAGAGCTAGAAAAAATAATAAGATTTATCGGGAAGAACAAAAGGTCAAGAATATAAAGAGAATTAATGAAAAAAAATGCAAAGGAAGGTAGCCTAGGCATACTGGATCTAAAACTATATCATAAAGCAGCAATCATCTGTACTATTTGGTACTGTCTAAGAAATGGAGTAGTGGATCAGTGAAATAGGTTAGGTACACAAGGCACAGTAGTCAGTGATTATAACAATCTACTGTTTGATAAACCCAAAGACTCCAGCTTCTGGGATAAGAACTCACTATTTGACAAAAACTTCTGGGAAAACTGGAAAATAGCATGGCAGAAACTAAACACAGACTGACTTCACACTCTATACTAAGATAAGGTCAAAATGGGTACATGATTTTGACATAAAGGGTGACACCATAAGCAAAATGGTCAAGCAAGGAATATTTTACCTGTCAGATCTATGAAGAAGGGAAGAATTTATGACCAAACAAGAGAACATTATAAAATGCAAAATGGATAATTTTGATCACATTAAATTAAAAAGTTTTCACACAAACAAAACCAATGTGACCAAGATTAAAAGGAAAGCAGAGAGCTAGGAAACAATTTTTTTGCAGTAAATGTTTCTGATAAAGGCCTCATTTCTAAAATATATAGAGAACTCAGTCAATTTACCAGAATACAAGTCATTCCACAGTTGATAAATGGTAAAGGATACAAACAGGCAGTTTTCAGAGGAAGAAATTAAAGCTATCTATAATCTTATGAAAAAATGCTCTAAATCACTTTTGATTAAAGAAATGCAAATTAAAACAACTCTGAGGTACCACCTCACACCTACCGGATTGGTTAATATGACAGAAAAGGAAAATGATAAATGCTGGAGAAGATGTGGGAAAATTGGGACATTAATGCAATATTGGTGGGGTTGTGAACTGATCGACCATTCTGGAGAACAATTTGAAACTATGTCCAAAGGGCTATAGAATCGCACATACCCCTTTGATCCAGCAATAACACTATTAGGTCTGTATCCCAAAGAGATTATGAAAAAGGAAAAAGGACTCACATGTACAAAAATATTTATAGCAGGTCTTTTTGTGGTAGCAAAGAATTGGCAATTGAGGGATGCCCATCAACTGCGGAATAATGGAACAAATTGTGGCATATGAACGTAATGGAATACTATTGTGCTATAAGAAATGATGAGCAGGCAAATTTCAGAAAAATCATGGAAAGATTTACATGAACTGATGCTGAGTGAGGTGAGCAGAACCAGAAGAACAAGGTACACAGTAACAGCAACATTGCATGATGACTAACTGTGACAGACTTAGCTCTTTTCAGCAATACAATGATCCAAGACAATTCTAAAACACTCATGATGAAAAATGCTATGCATATCCAGAGAAAGAACTTTGGACTCCGAATGCAGATAGAAGCATACGATTTTCTCTTTGTTTTTAATTTTTTCTTTCTCATGGTTTTTTCCTTTTGTTTTCATTCTTCTTTCACAACATGATTAATGTGGAAGTGTTTAAAATGATTGTATATGTATATATATATATAACCAAAAAAAAGGAAGAAAGGGATTCTTTGGGGCTTAAGTAGAGAGAGAGAATGGTCAATGCAGAGACACGGGGATGGGAAATAAGAGTGTTGAATGTGAAGAATAGGGAAAAGGCTAGTTTGACTAGATTGCACAGTGCTGGAAGTAATTCCAATGAGGGTGGAAAGATAGTTTGTAGTCACACTGTACAGAGTTTTAAAAACTAAATAGAGGAATTGATCATTGAACCTAAAGGCAATAGGAAACCACTAGAGTTAATCACATGTAAAGAACACTGGATCTAGAGTCAGGAAGAACTGGGTTAAAATCCAACTTGAGACACTTAGTTGCTGTGTGACCCTGGGCAAGTCCCTTAACCTCTGTCTCCCTCAGTTTCCACATCTATAAAATGGGTATAAAAATAAAAGTACGTCCCTCTCAGAGTTGCTGTGAGAATAAAAGCGTTGCAAATCTTAAAGTGCTATATAAATGCTAGGTTTTTGTTATTATTACATTGGGAATAGTGTGAAGGATGGATTGTCATTGTCATGGTAAGGGACTTGAAACTGGGAGATCAATTAGGAAACTATTGCAATAATGTAGACAAGAGAGGGTGATAGCCTGAAGGAAGCTGCTAGCCGTGAGGGTGAAGGGGTTATCTGTTCACTTTTACTTATTTATTTGCATCATTTGTTTCTTTGCTTCTATTTTCATATCATACATGTAATATAGGTGTCTTATCTATATATAATTTTGTTATTTATATGCTTTGAATATACACAGATATTTGTGCATGCTTTGTTATTCTGCATGCCTGCTGAGGTTATTATTGCTTTGCTTAGATTGTCAGGCCCATTTGTTAGTATTCTATGGATAGGCATGAACTGCAATTACATGGATGTGCACTCTATCATACATGTAATTTAGACCTGCAGCTACTGCAGCAGCTTGGCAAGCAGTGTTTTACACTGTGGCAGGTTTATTTCATGTATGGTTCACGTACCTTTGCTGGGAAGGGAACGCTGAGATAGTTACCAGGGCCTCTAGGGAAGCTAGGTAGTACAGTGGATAGAGCTCTAGGCCTATAGTCTAGGACTCGAGTTCAAATGTGGCCTCAGACACTTACTAGCTGTGTGAGCCTGGACAAGTCACTTAACCCTGTTTGCCTCAGTTTCCTTAACATTACTTCTGCACTCTGCAATCTGGTTAAATTAGCCTTTTCCCTGTTCATACAACACCCTATCTGCCATGTTCATTACTTTGCAGTGGCCATCCTCTACCTCTTTATACAAGCCTCAGACAACCCCTCTCTTCCTTTAAGAAAGGCATCTAATTGTTGTTGTTCCCTTCCCCCAAATGGTAGTACGTTCTCTTCCAAACTCCCTTGTATTTAATGACTTTGTATGCATTTGTGTGTATGAACTTTATGTCTGTGGGGTGTATATCCTGTACGTATTTGTTGTCTCCCTCACTATAAGCGAGAAAGGACTATTTCGTTCTTTGTACTTGCATCCCCAGTGCCTAGCACAGTGCCATAGAGGTGCTTAATAAATACTTGTTGATTGAATGAAATATTAACAAGAAAATAATAAAATAATAGTATATTTATAAAAGGCAATGAACATATAAAATGAACTGGAGAAGAAAATGGCAAACCATGCCAGTATCTGTCAAGGAAATCCCAAATGGAGTCACAAAGACTTGTACACCTCAACAAGATGTTTACATTGTGATGTGAAATTACAGATGTCAAGCTAGCCCCTCTCATCACAAGGGATTCTGGGAAGGTCATCTGTGTAAGAGCAGAGGCTCCAAGAATGAAGAGTCAAAAAAATCAGAGGAAGGAATTAGATCAGCCTCTATGAGAAAAAAGGAGGGAGAAAAAGAGGTAAAGAGTGCACAACATTTGCTAGGAGAGCCTCAGTACCAGACTCCAGGACTGGTACACTGTGTATGTGAACAGTGGTTGTAGAATGTTGTGGTGAACTATGTCCTCCTTGGACTGTAAACCCATAAAGGGAGATTCCTACACTTTCTATCCCTTTCTCTCTGTCCTGAGACAGCATGCACTGATTTCTCAGAAATCATCTCTGTTTCTCAAAAACTTATTGCTTTTCTGTTTCTTTTTCTCTTACACTAGTTATCATTATAAAGTAATTGTTCTGTAGCTAGCCATGTGTGTTGATAGACAAATGCAGCAGAGAGAAAATAGAGGAGCATTCAGGAAAGGAGAGAAATAGATTTTACAACTATCGTGTTTTTCCTAGAGCAGCTTTCTGGCTGGGTGCTATAGAAAGAATTATTGATTCAATTTCACAACTTTGGAGAAAGTCCAAGATGGACAGAGAAAAAGAGAGAGAGACAGAGAGAGAGAGAGAGAGAGAGAGAGAGAGAGAGAGAGAGAGAGGGAGGGAGAGAGAGGGAGAGAGAGGGAGAGGGAGAGAGAGAGAGACAGAGAGAGAGAGAGAGAGAGAGAGAGAGTTGAAAACAGAGACAGAAAAACAGAGATAGAAAGAGAGACAAGAGAAAGACAGAAAGAAGACATACAAAGATCTTTTTCTCTTGGCAGTGAGTTAGCAGTTTGGTTGGGAAAGGATGTAACTAACTGATTGGCATTCAGAAGTGGGAGTTGTAACTTTTTGTCCTGTTGTTTCCCATGGCCAATTTGAAAAGAAAATCATTCTTTCATAGGGGAGGAGCAAAGGAAGTAGCTAAAAAGGAGTAATCTAGATCTCATAAGGGAAGATGAATAAGACAGATAGCTTTTTGATAACCATGTTTACCCATACAACCTAGGAGCACATAAACACTGGACCACTACCAAACTTGGATTATAAGGTATCATGGGTCATTGGAAGAAAATGAATGACCACACAGGAAATATCTTAGAATTGTTTGAAAAGAATCAGCCATACCTTGTGCTGCTAAAGATAAAACATCAAGTTATTGATCAAATCCAATAGTGCATCTCTCTCTCTCTCTCTCTCTCTCTCTCTCTCTCTCTCTCTCTCTCTCTCTCTGTCTCTGTCTCTTTCCTGTGTCTTTTTCTCCCCACCCCCATCCTCTGTCATTACCAATTGGTGACCTTGTGAACTTCAAAGTTTGAAATATTTTATGTATCATCATTGTATTCATTAGAACCCATAGCAGTATCCCAAGAGCAAAGATGGCTAACGTTAGCATCAGCATCAGGAGGACAAGGGACACACAAAGACAAATTTGATATGCCAAGGAAAGGTAGATTCAGAACTGTATATGGTACCTGAACCTCAGAGTTCATCCAAGGGTTTAATAAGGACTTGCTGAAGAGGGAAAAGTCCGTCCAATAACCGGGAGCTCTGAATTTACCCTCTTCTCAAAGTCAGTGTCTACAATCTTCAAAGATCTTATGTGCTCAAGGGGATAATGCATCCCTAGGTTGGGGGAGATGTTTCTGTAACAACTGTCCAACTGTCCTCACTGCCTGCTTAATAGATACTCTTTCTAAACACTATTTAGCCCTGACTGATAATCAACGAGAATTGCACATACCAGTGGGAGATCATGAGTAACAGATATTAGAAATCTCAGCTCTGTAGAGTTACCTTTAGAATCTCAAGTAGGGGAGTAGCCCTCTGGGTACCTGGGCTGCTAATGCAGAGGGAACTGGATAAATTTCCTGGGGTGGGTGCTACATAAGGGAGGTGCTTTGTTAAAACCCTTAAGGTACTCTAAAAATGTAATTTATAAAGGCTGAATGGTATGGTAAGTAGTGGACTGGACTTGGGAATCAGGAAGACTGGGTCCAAACATGCCTTAGATACTTTCCATTTGTTTGACCTTAGGCAAATTACTTGACTCCTGTAAACAGTTTACTACTCTATAAAATAGGGCTCATAAATGCATCTATAGCATGCAACTATCAAGATCAAATGAGATAAAATAAATGAGACCTTAAAGTATCATATTATAAATAAATAATATAAAGTATCATATAAAAGAATAATAAATATTATCTTTGTTGTTATATTACTTCTGAGTGCATTTTTGAACATTAAGTAATAACCTAGATCAGTCTCTAGAAATAACAGACAGCAATGCCAACCAGGGGTGCCAGGCAGTAGGTATAAACACACAGGGAAAAAAAATTAGACTAATGAAGTTAAATACAAACCTACATGGGCAGGTTGAGAATGCTTCTGTTTTGCCTATTTCCAGTTTTAAATGTTTATTTCCCTTTGACACAGGAACATTATTACTGGTTTCAGTGAGTTGTCCAAGTGAATCAAGGGTAAATGGAATGATGTTCCCTTTGTTTTACCAACCATTGACCCAGTGTCCCAGAATGCATGTCCACATGCACAGTGCTAAGGGACAAATGGAAAAAATCATTCTCAATGGAAAAAAACCAGATAATTAGAGCTAATGATAAAAAAAATAATAATAATATTTTATGAACTGCTTTCCTCATGACAAGAGTTTTTAGAGAGTTCCTAGCTTTGCCCAGTTTGACCTTAGAGGACAGGATGAAGAATAGGTATAATTTTCTTGGCAAAGGTTACCAAAAGAGGGAATGGCAAAGCCAGAGCAGCTATACAAAGTCAGGAATATTAATGCATTATTGGTGTAGCTGTAAATTGGTTTAACCATTTAGAAAGGAGTTTTAAATTCTTCTAGGAACATATCTAAGATGTTGATATCCTCAGACTTAAAAATGTTATTATTAGACATATTCCTCAAAGAAATCAAAGATAGAAGGGTTGAAATGTTGTCATTGTGTCCACTAGAGCCCATAGCAGTTCACCAAAAAATATTTATAGCAGCACTTCTTATAGAGACAAGAAATGAGAACAAAATAGATGTTCATTGACAGGAAACCCAAGTGTTCTACAAGTATAATGGAATGTTATTGTGCTGTAAGAAATGATGAATATGAAGAAGACAGAGAAACCAGGGAAGACTTCTATGATCTGATGAAAAGTGAATTAGGCAGAACTAGGGAAATGATATACATGACAATAATATAAATGGAAAAAGAAACAATGAAAAGAAATTAAATACTACATAATTATATTGACCCAATTTGTTCTAGAGGAAGTGATAAGAAAGTTTATCTTCCTTTTTTCTTGAAGTGATGGGGGACTATGGGGGTGAAATATTGTATGTGCAGTTAGACTCAGTTAATGTGTCAGTTAGTTTTGCTAAACCAGTTTTTTTCTTGTTGAGAAGATCAAATAAGACAATATGTGTAAAGTGTTTAGCCCACTGACCAGCACACAGAAAGTATTTAATAAATGCTTTTTCCCATCCTCTTCCTCTCTCTCTCTCTGTCTCCCTGTCTCTGTCTGTCTCTCTGTCTCTGTCACTGTCTCCCTCTCTCTCTCTCTCTCTCTCTCTCTCTCTCTCTCTCTGTGTGTGTCTTTGTCTATCTCTGTCTCTGTCTCTCTTTCATTCTTCATTACAGGAGATGACTTTCAGGAGGAAGAGAATATATTTTAAAATGCAGGTGATATAAAAAGAAAACATAGCAATAAAAGTTCATTTTAAGTGGCAGATTTGGGATTCATAGAAGGAAAAAAAACTGTGAATAATGAAAGCAACTCCAACAGGGAATGGACTGTCCTCAGGAGGAAATTAATTCCTACTTACTAGGTGAAAACTAGACATCAGATCAGGAAGGATTTTGTATGGCAGGCATGCTTACTGTCTGACTGACTATTCAGGTATGGGTTGAACTAGATGGCCTTTGAGAATCTTTCTAACTCTGCAGGTGAGATGATCATGGACTTTCCTTTTGCTAACTTGGTACTATGTGTTATGAAGTGAATGGGAGTGAGTATGCCTTATTTCCTGATTTGTACCAATGATTTCATTAGAGTTATGGTATGAAAACTCCCTCTGCTCATTCAGCTCAATATTTTATCTATAACATAGATTTTTAAAAAAAATATTAAATTTATTGTTCATTTGACATTCTTTTCTTTAAAATGTTGAGTTGCAAATTCTCTTCCTCCCTCCCACATCCTCCCACATCCATTGGGAAGACAAGAGATATGATATCAATTATGCATGTGAAATCATGCAAAACATATTTCCCTATTAGCCATATTTCCAAAGGAAAAAAAAAAAAAGCAAGAAAAATTAAGAAAATGAATTAGGTCCATTCCACTAGGCAGCACCTTTCCCTCTCCCTGAACTATTCTGTGCTGTGTATATCTCTGCTTCCTGACATCACAGCCTGTTCTCTTTCTGCCTCGCGGTGCTATTTACTTACTTAAAACAGGTACAGATTTTTTTAATGAATATTTTCTGTATAGCCTCACACACACACACACACACACACACACACACTCAAATGACTAATGCAGTAAATACTTTTTAGAATGAAGATGAAGCAGTTATCAAGGTTGAAAAGAAGGTTGTCATTCTCTGCATTGGTCTACCCATACTCAGATATTCTTGTTGTCAAGTCCAATTCATTCTATGAGATAGTACTTTTCTCTCCCTCCCTCCTGAACTATTCTGTGCTGTATAAATCACTGCTTTACATAAGTTCTTTTTCAAGAAAGTGAATTCAGATGTTATGGTTTGGTGAATGTCTATGATCATGGATAGGAATAAAATGGATTATTTGAGAGCTTTCATTAAAGAAAAAAAAAGTAGGTTGTCCTCCCACCCATTTGAATTACCCTACATCCACTGCTTTGTTGCCCGGGACTTGAACCTTTGAGAAAAAATAGCTGTGTCCCCACATTAAACCATTTAGTATCTCAGGATGTATACATTGGCCTATTACTAACTGTATGCCCTCACAGTAGCTTCAAATCAAATCTAAGCATAATTTCCTAAGTTAATGCTGGAAATTTGCTCCATTTGCTAGTATGAAAGGGAATGAAAGGACTAAACCGAGTGAAATATTTCTGATGACCAGCTCCTTTCCTTACTTGGGACCTGTTCCTCACCTCTAGAGCACCTTCAATTTTGTTAATCAATTAACAAGCCCTCATTGGGCACCCTGCTGGGTGCTGCTACACCCAGAATATAAAGAATCCAAAGAAGAAAGTGAAAACAGCTCTCCCTTGTAAGTGTTTACAATCTAATTATGGGAGGGTGGGAGACCAGAGAGGGGGAAGTGTCTATGTACATAGATGGGTGTCCTTGAAGCAGCCACTTGGCATGGTGGATAGACCCCTGGGTCAGGAAGACCTGAGTTCAAATCCAGAAACTTACCAGCTGTATGACCCTGGGCAAATAAGTTACTTAACCTCTGTTTACCTCAGTTTCCTTATCTGTAAAATGGAGATTAAAAATTATACCTACTTTGCTGGGTTGTTGTGAGGATCAAATGAGATAATAATTGTAACATACTTACATTGCCTGGTGCAAAGTGAGAGGTATATAAATGTTACTTGTTGTTATTATACAAAGTAAATACAAGGTAATTTTGAAGGGAAGGCACTAGCAAGAGGGAGAATCTAGAAATCTGTTTTTAGAGCAGAAAACATTCCCAGATCTATTGAATTTTCTAGTACTCACAGAATAGAATGGATTAAGATATTGAGAAAGAGTTGAATCTATTTTTAATATAGTCGTAAACTCACATATCTCATCATTCAAACCCTTGATTTTATATATTCATAATAAAAACTTCCCATGGCCCATTTAAGGTGACAAGAAGATTAATGTTTTCCTTCTAAGAAGCAATTAAATTGCAGAAACATTCCTTTGTAGCACCTATTTTTAAATACAGTACTACAAGCTAATGTGCCTAAGAATATGAAACAACTAACACAACTTTGTTGTTATAAAATATTATTATTCACCATAGAATCCCTATCTTAGGTGTACAAAATATTAGGCATACATATCAAGTTGTACAAGACTTTCTAGAGGTGTACAAAACAGTAGTCCTAGGTTGCTGTTGTTTTCAAAGAGGACCAATAACATTACAGGTGATATCTTGACTTGCTCATGAATTGGACTTTAGCAAGGCAATGCTGCACAACGTTATCAGCCTCACTCTCGCTTCCAGAAACATCAAAGTCCAGGGGTAAGATAAAAGTCGGGATGACTGGTGATGACCCAGGAGGCACTGGCTGACCTTGGCATCTTCATGTCTGACAAGCTCAAAGTGTTTACAGGAGTGCTATCACAAGGTGGTCCCTAGAAGCATGAAAACTGTAGGATTAAAGATTAAGCTCTCACCTGTTTATATATAGCAGTACACACATCATCCCACCTTGATTTTCACTCAACACTTTTGTGGGGCCAAATCGGTTACAAATAATCCACCACAGCAGAGGCTGTGGTAACATTAAGGAATCTTACAGCATCCCTCTGATAAAACTGACTTTGCACACGACTGACATGGACAAGAGCAGTCTGAGAGGGTAGGGTTTCTTTCACCTCAGCATCCTAAAACCCTCAAATGATGAGGCATTCCAGCAGAGAAGGAGCATTCCTTTAAATCTCAAATAGAACAGATGACACCTCCTTGGGCAACTGAACCTGGGAAGGAGCATGGAATGGGGCCATCTCTCACACGGTTCCAATTACCACCATACCTTGGATGAAAGGGCTGGATTTGGAGTTTAACCTTGGTTCTGTCACCCACTGCGTAACCTTATTTTTCTGGGATTTAATTTCTTCAATTGAAAAATAAAGGGGTTGGACTATGCAAACTTGCAACTATAAATCCATGACTCTTTAATCCTATGATTTTCCAAACAGGAATTTGAAAACTGTAAACTTGTGGGGTCTATATTCATTTCTGTCTAGGTAAATAGAATAACAATAATGATGATGATGATGATAAATACAGTTTGCTGTCAACAAGTCATTACTACTATTACTGTTACTAAAGTAGACATTTATTTAGTGTTATAATTTTCATACAGTTTTAAAATTATTTTTTTCCATTAACAAGCATTTATTTTCTCTCTCTTCCACCCATTAGAAAAAGAAAAAACAAAATCCTCATAACAAATATTCATAGTCAAGCAAAATAAATTCCCACATTGTCCATGTCTCCAAATGTGTGTGTGTCCTTTTGCATCTATGTCCATCAGCAGGAGATAGACACAGCCAGGCAGGCCTGTGACTGGTTAGTTCATTAGATTCTCACAATAACCCTGTTGGATAAGAACCATAGATATTATTATATCTGTTTTACGAATGAGCAAACTAACTCAGAGAGGTGCAAGTGGTTTGTCCACAATTACACACAGAGGTAGAATTCAAACCTGGGCCACTCTAGATTTCAGCTCCAGCACTCTATTTGCTATTTGGTGGAATAGAGAGAATGCCAGATGTAGAGAGTCAAGGAAGACTTGGCTTCAAATCTGGTCTCAGATACTTACTGGCAATGTGACCCTGGACTAGTCACTTAAACAGTTGCCTCAGTTTCCTCATCTGTAAAATGAAGATAATAATAACACCTGCCTCCTGGGGTTGTTGTGAAGACCAAAGAGATAATATCTGTAAAGTGTTTTGTAAATTTTAAAGTGCTTTATAAATGCTTGTGGTAGTAGTGGTAGTAGTAGCAGTAGTAGTGGTGGTGGTGGTAGTAGTCATAATAGTAGTAGTGGTGGTGGTGGTGGTGGTGGTGATGATGGTAGTGGTAATAGTAGTAGTAATGGTAGTAGTAGTAGTAGTAGTTGTAGTAGTAGAAGTAGTAGTAATAGTAGTAGTAGTAGTAGTAGTAGTAGTAGTAGTGGTAGTAGTAGTGGTAGTAGTGGTATTTATGTAATGCTTACTTTGTGTCGGGCACTGTGCTAAGTGCTTTATAAATATCACATTTGGTTCTCATTATTGTTGTTATACCACACTCAAAACCAGGGCAAAGGTTTCAAAGATATTCACATGAAATATAAACAAAAACATGTCAGAGATAGCTTTTTTCATTTTCAAAGAGATAATTTAAAAAATTTTCCTATCTTCTTTTCAAACTCTGCTTCATATCCAACGTAAATTTCACAGACTGTTACAAGAAAAGGCTCTTGAAAGCAAAATTCTTTTCCTACTAATTAATAAACACTTCTGTGCTTTAAAAATGTTGCTATGCATACAACAAATACTGTAGCTCACCGGTGAGGCAAGTGTACACATACATAACCCTTGTTGCTCCAACATACATTAGAGATCACATCAAACAAGCCAAGTCATTGAAAGAGCTGGCTAAAACTAGAAGAGAGCACAGATAGAGTTGATGAATAACTCAGTCCTTGTTTGCTGGACAGTGCTGGACAGCTTTCTGAAGCAATGCTTTCCTAAATCCTTGAATGTGAATGCTTACATATCCACAACTCTCCTTTAGTAAGTCACTCACTCAACCATGAGTTCGTTGCTTGGATATTCCAAACTGGAAGGCAATTTGCATACTGAATTAGTCACTTATTGACATAGAAACTGACCTCTTCCATTGGCACTTAATACGCCTCAGCTGATGTCTTGTCAGATTAGAAGAAGCTTGGGGTGAGAAGATAGAACCTGAGCAAGCAGTCAGGACCACATGGATTCAAGTCCCACACATGCTGGTTGTGTGGGGCCCTGAGAAACTCACTTTACTTCTCAGTAATGCTGGGCAATATTCTAAGACAGCGGTTCTCAAACCGTGGGTCGGGACCCCTCTGGCGGTCAAACGAACCTTTCACAGGGGTCACAGGAGTCACCTAAGACCATCAGAAAACATATTTCCGATGGTCTTAGGAACCAAGACCCTGCTCCTCTATCTGTCTCCAGGCGAGTCCACCCACATGCAGATACGCCCACATACCGGTATTAAATGGTCACAGCATTAGGAAGATTGAGAACTGCTGCTCTAAGACTTTGTAAATCACAAAACAGCTGCACAACTACCTTAGCAAAGAGAGTGTTCCCATTAGGAGCTTCCTATGTGTATAAAATCACAATTCCAGAACAACAACCACAAGAGTGCATGTTATTTATCTCAGAGTGAAAACAACAAAATGTGTTCAAAGGGAGGCACTTATTATGCATCAGAGTAAGAAAGAAAAAATTGTGATTTTATTTAAAAAATTCTTTATGAATTTATTTTCTGAGAGAAAACCTAATTGCATTAGTTTTTCTCTCCAAACAATTCTTATGTATAACAAAAGTGGAGGGACAAGGAAATCACAGAATCTTATCATTAGAAGGTACACGAGGGGTCGTCTAATCCATGCCTAGTAAGATTTTCCTCTACAATATTTCCAAAAAGTAGCCATCCAATTTCTGTTCAAAGATCTCAGGAGATAGGGAACTCACTACTTACTGAGCCAGAATATCCTGTGTTGGAGAAGGAAAATAAAATCTGGACATAGTCTGGCATGCACTCTAGATTTGAGATTAATAGATTTCAGAAGGTTCAGAGAAAAACAGGAACTCACAGATTAAATTCCATTCAATAAGATAGCCCAGAAAAGATGGGAAATTTTTAAGGATGAAAATTCAGACATTTCAGAAGGATGAAAAATTTTAATGAAGATAAAAAAGTAGAATTGTCTAAAGAAAATGATGGATATACAAAGGCAATATACTTATCAAGTTGTTGTTCTTGTTTGTCCTTCAGTCTGGGAGAGGACCATGACATCAGAGAGGGTGATGTCATGACATGAAAGTGCATTGGATTTAAGTGAGGCAGGGCTGTGCAAAGTCTCTAACCTCACCTTCTTCTCTGGAACCATCTGGGTTCAGCGGCAAGATACAGATCAGGACAACTGAAGATGGTCCTAGATGCAGTGGGAGACCTTGGCCTTTTTAAGCTAAGGTCTTTCCCTGGTCTCAGTTTGAATGAGGCAGCACCCATTCAGTGATTAAGGCTAGGCAAGAAATGAGGCAGAGAATGGCCTCTTTACCTAGAAAAAAAAAATCCATTTGGGAGAAGAAAACCCTCAGGGTTTCTGGCCAAAACAGAAACAATTACTATTTACATTCACCCTGAGTCAATCAGGGCCTAAACAATGACCAAGGAGGGGTATAGCCTGTGATCCATTGTTGACTAGTTAAGGAGAATACATACAGAAGATGGAAACAAGGGTTACTAATGAGATACTTTTAAAAATATGGTGGTCCTATAAGAATAATGCTAAAACATAGAATGAACTGAGACTGATCGGAAAAGTAAGGAAAAACAAACAAAAATGTTAATCTATATTGGGGGAAAGTGAGGCAGAGAATTTATAGAAATTTCATTTACATTGGATGGGACAATGATTATAGATGATGGAGAGAAGACAGACCTATTCAACTTTCATTTTGCTTCTATTTTTTTTTCTGGCCAAGGAGAATAAGCTTTGGACTAAGAGGACAAAAAAATGAATAACATAATTATATAGATATCATCAAAGAGATAGTAAGAAAGTAACTAACTGTCCTTACTAAATTCAAGCCACCATTCACAAATGAAATGCATTCTGGAGTATTGTAAGCCCTGGTAGACTGGTGCTGATCCACTGTCATCAGTCTTTGAAAGATCATAAGAGGCCAAATGACATAACTTTCAAAAGAGAAAAAGAATGGTGTCTGCAAAGCAGACTGATTTCTGCGAAAATTCTAGAATGTATTGTAAGATGGTTAGTGGAAGTCAAGAAAAGGAAGGGAAGGTCATGGACTTCATCAAGAACAGTTCTAACCATATTTCCACTTTTGACATGGTTAACGAGCATTGCAAAGATTGCTTACTCGATTTTAGCAAAGCATTCAGCAAAATTTCTCATGTAATTTTAGAAAAAATAGAGAAATACACTGTATATTTAGGTGATATTACAGTTATGTGATTTTGGAATTGGTAGGCCTGAAGATAGCTATTAATGACTCTATCTCGTCTTTGAAGGAGACCTCCAGTAGAGTACTCTAGAAATTTGTGTTTGTCTACGTGTTGGGTTTTTTTTAAGCAATAGTATTTCTTATCAAATCCAAAGGTAATACAAAATTGGAAAGGGTATTAACATGGTAGGTGACTGATTAGCATAAAATAAAAGTCTTGATAAATTAGAATGGTTGGAAAAATATCTAATAAAATAGAATTTAAGAGGGATAAATGTCTTACACTTGGGTTAAAAAATCAACCTCATTTTGTAATACCGGATCTTAAACTACATTATAAAGAACTAATGGTGTCTGAATACAGATTGAAACATACTTTTTTTTTAACTTTATTTTTGTTGAAAATTTTTCACAACATGACTATTATGGATATGTTTTGCATGACTATACATGTATAATGGATATCAAACTGCTTGCCTTCTCCATGGAGGGTGTGGGGAGTGAGAAAGGGAGAGAATTTGGAACTCAAAGTTTTAAAAATGAATGTTAAAAATTGTTTTTACATGTAAGTGGGGGAAATTTTTTAAATACATAAAAAGAATAAATGGCTTTCAAAAAATTATATTAAAAGGTAGTAATTATTCAACTATCTGGTACTGGCTAAGAACTAGAAAGGTAGGTTAATGGAACAAAGTAGACGTGTAATTTGCAGCAGCATATATAATAACTTTATGTTTGACAAGTATAGAGATTTAGGATTTGGGGATAAGAATTCATTATTTGGTAAAAATTGTTGGGAAAACTGGAAAGCAGTATGTCAGGAAATAGGCATAGACCAATATCTTACACCATTTACCAAGATAAGGTCAAAATGGATACATGACCTACATAGGAAGAGACAGATTACAAGCAAATTAGAACATGGAACATATTGCTTATCTGACTTATGGATAGGTGAACAATTTATGAATAAATAAGAGATAGAAAGGAAAATTAGGTACAAAATGGATAATTTTGATTACATTAAATTAAAAAGTATTTACATAAATAAAATAAGTGTGGCCAATATCAGAAGGAAAGTAGAAAATTGGAGGGGGGGGGGGACTTTTATAGGCAGTTTCTCAGATAAGGGTCTCATATCCTATTATATAAAGAACTCTGTCAAGTCTGTAAGAATATGAGTCATTTCCTAATTAATAAATTGTCAAAGGATGAGAGCAGGCAGTTTTCCAATGAAGAGATCAAAACAATTTATAGTCATATGAAAAAATGCTCTTAATCATTATCATCTGGAGAATACAAATTAAAACAACCTTGATATATGATGTTATACCTATTAGGTTGGCTAAAATGATTGAAGAAGGAAGTGACCAATGTTGTAAGGGATGTGAGAAAATTGGGACACTAATTCACTCTTGGTGAAAATGTGAATTGATCCAATCATTTTGGAGAGCAATCTGGAATTATGTATGCCCAAAGAATTATTAAACTGTTAAGACCCTTTGACCCAGCAATACCATTACTAGGTCTATTTCCAAAGATGATTAAGGGTAAAGGAAAACAGCCTGTATGTCCTAAAATGTTTATAGCAACTCTCTTTGTGGTGGCAAAGAACTGGAAATTGCAGCGATGTCCATCAGTTGGGAAATGCCTTAACAAGTTGTGGTATATAATTGAGATGAAATACTACTGTGCTATAAGAAATGATGAGTGCGATGATCTTAGAAAAATGTGGAAAGACTTGCATGAAATAATAAAGAGTGAAATGAGCAGAACCAAGAGAACACTGTATATAGCAACAGCAATATTGTTTTAAGAATGACTTTGAGTGAATAAGTAATTTTGACCATTATAAATATTCAAATTACATGTAAAGGACATATAAAGAAAGATGCTGTCTGCATCTGGAGAAAGAACCAATAAATAGAAGTATGTATAGAATGATTTTACGTATATGTACCTATTTGTGTCTAATGGTAGCCATCTCTAAGGTGGAGAGGGGAGCAAAAAGGAGGGGGTAAGGAAATTTATGTGATAACTTTCTTGTGTATTTAAAAGGAATTATAATTTGTACAGTCAATTTGCAGTCTCATGTGCAATCATCTTTTTTATTATACTATGTTATGGAAATGTTTGTTTTATTCCATAAAAATAAATAAATAAATAAATTTAAATTGAAAAATCAACTTCATAAATAGTGGAATAGGAAGTTATGATTGAGATACTATTTCATTTGAAAAAGATAAAGGTTTTGACATTTATTATAAGCTCAGCATTAACCAATTGCAGTATGACCAGCCAAAAAAGTGAAAATTATCATATATGCTGCATAGTTTCTAGGACAAAGAGAGTATGATATCCTGTTCTCTTTATTGTGCCATATCTGGACTGCTGTGTTCAGTTCTGGCTGCCACATTTTAGAAAGGATATTGATAATTTGGAGAGTATCTGGGAAAAGGGCAATCATGATAGCGAAGACCCTTGAGATATCATCTAAAAATCATTTGAAGAATCACCTACCCAGCAAAATTGAGTATAATGTTCCAGGGGAAAATATGGTCATTCAGTGAGGTGGAGGACTTTCAAACATTCTTACTGAAAAAACCAGAACTGAAAAGAAAGTTTGACACTCAAATACAAGAA
>CM053585.1:352432096-352453422 GCA_028646515.1 Pseudochirops corinnae
GGTTGGTCTTTGTTTTCTTTCACAACATGACATATGGAAATATGTTTTGGATGTCTACACATGTATAACCTATGTTGAATTGCTTGCCTTCTCGATGACAAGGTATGGGGAGGGAGGGAGGGAGAGAATTTGGAACTCAAAGTTTTAAAAATGAATGTTTAAAAGTGTTTTTATATATAATTGGGGGGAAATAAAATACTAAGAATTCAAAAAAATTAAAAATTAATATTTTAGTATTAGAACTGAAGAAATCACAAATTAAAAAATATTTGGGAAGGGATTTGTGATTTAATAAAAGTTATTGGGATAATTTGGAAGGAGCATAGTTAAAGTAGGATTTTGTCTATATTTCTCTGTATAAATTTTGTTATCACTTTATATAATCTTATGAAGCTCTTTGTCACTTAGATTCTGATTGCAATAATTCTATAAATTAAATTGAGTAGTATTGCTACTGGCTTTTCTTAGCAGTATAGATTGGATATCTGTGAAGTAATTTAATCTTTCTTTTTTTGTTGTTAAAATGACTAGTTTTCATTTTAATAGAATTGTCATGAAACTCAAATGAAATAATAAATATAAGAATTTTTTTCAAACTTTAAAGTGCTATATAAAATTCAGTTATTATTATTATAGTTGTTCTAAGGTTATCAATGTTGTCAAATGCTATAGAGAGGTCAAGAAGGATGAAAGTTGAGAATCTTCCCCTCTTCCAAACTTCCATATTTCTACCATGGCTGTCACTATACTTCTAATTTCCCAGATTCATAATCTAAGCTTTATCTTCCACTCTTCCCTTTCCCTTACCCCAGATAGTTGCTAAATCTTGCTATTTCTGCCTTCACAACATCTCTCCTATCTGATTCCTTCTTTCCACTCCAACAACTACCATCTTAATTCTGACCCTCTTCACCTGCCATCTAGATTATTATAACAGCTTCCTAATTGGTCTCTCTACCTTCAGGTCTTTCCCCACTTTGGTCTATTCTCTACATTATTGCCAAAGTAATTTTCCATAAGTACAGATCTGACCTTATTTAATCTGATTTAATTAATTAATTAGCCCTTATTTAATCAAGTAGAATGTCTTCCTACTACCTCTAGGATAAAATATAAACTCTTTTGTTTATCTTTTAAAGCTCTAGACAGCCTGACTCCAATCTATTACTCACCCCCACACCCCGATCCCACCCTGCTACTGGACATTACTTTCCCTCCTACACTCTGATCTTCATACAAAACGTGCCATTTTCCATCTCTCCATTTGCACTGACAATCCTATACGCCTTTAATGTACTCCCTTCTTGCCTCTTTTTCATGGACTTCCTCTCTTATTTTAATATGCAATTCAAGCAACATCTTTTGTTTGAAACTTTTCCTTATCCCTCCAGCTTTTCATGCCTTCCTCCCCAAATTACTCTGTATTTAATCATTTTGTATATGTTTATGTTTGTTAACTTTACATTTAGGATGTGCATATTTGAAATATGCACTTGTCTCTCTAATTAGAATATAAGCTCCAGGGTGACTAGGTGGCACAGTGAATAGATCACCGGCCCTGGAGTCAGGAGGACCTGAGTTCAAATCTGGCCTCAGACACTTAACATGTACTAGCTGTGTGATCTTGGGCAAGTCAATTAACCACAATTGGTGCTGCCCTCCCTCCTCCAAAAAGCAAAAAAAGAAGACTATAAGCTCCTTATGAGTAGTAACTGTTTCATTCTTTGTACTTTTATCCCTAGTAGCAAGCAGTGTCTATCATATAGTAGGGGTTTAATAAATACTTGTTAATTGATTGATCAGATGGCTTTCCTATTAGTTTTCCTACCTCAGCTCTCTCCCCATTCGGATCTATCCTCCTCTCAGCTATCCAAGTGCCATTCTAAGAGCTCGGGTCTACCCGTGCTACTGCCCAAACCCCTGTTCAATAAACTTCAGTGGCTCCCTATTATCTCCGGGATTACTTAACTATAAATTCCTCTATTTGGCATCTAAAAGCCTTCACAACTTGGCTTCTTCCTATCTTCTCAGTCTTCTTGCACTTTATTGTACTCCTCTCCACCAACTCTATGATTCATCTACATTGACCTACTTGGGCTGTTTCTTGCTCTTTCTCCCATCTCCCTGCTTTTGAACTGGCTGTTCCCCATGTTCTCCTTCCTCATCTTTGACTTGTAGTTTCTCTAGCTTATGGAGTTAGGCTGATAAGTGGATGTCAAAACATCAACATGAACTGATGGGCCAGTAGAAGGGCAGGCTGCAGTCTGACAATCAATATCACTCATTGGTCAAGTGCTCATCGTCACCTCCCCTTGTTGGGCAATAGAGGCATGGAAGGACAATGAAAATACTGGAAGGGCTTTCCATATAATGGCATCACCTCTGCCATGGTGGGCTTGGTCACTGTAAGAAGGAAAAACTACGGGGGTGGCTCTCTGGTTAGCTTCCTTTGATTAAGTAAGTTAATTTACGATACATAGTTCACAGCTCTGAGGTTTACTATCAGACCTTATAATCACTACCCCTGTGGAATCATATCAAACTCATTAATACTGATTGGAATAAAATAGAACTCCAATAACATAGTGGTCCAATTAATCATTTATCACAGTACTTAGAACAATACCTGGCACATAGCAGATGTTTCATAAATGCTTATTGATTAACTGTCTCTTTGTTTCACATTTGTGGAAAGAAGCAAGATGGATCCTATGTGGTCATTCCTCAATGCTATTCCTATGGTGCTTTCCTTCTTTGTATCCCCTGTGCTTAGCACAACATCTGGCATGTAGTAAATGCTGAATAAATGTTTGCTGATTGGTTGGTTGGTTTTTAATACATTTTTAATTGACAAAAATCCATTTTCTTTCCCACCTAGCTCTCTCCCCAAACATTGTGCAAGAAAAAGAAAACCCTAATAACAAATATGCATAATAAAGCAAAGCGATTCCCCATGCTGACCATATCCCCAAAATATGTCTTATTCTATAGCCTGAGTTCATTACTTCTCAGTTAAGAAGGGGTTAGAAAACTTCAATATTAGTCCTCTGGCATCATGGTTGGTCATTGTATTGATCAAAGTTCTTAAGTCTTTCAAGTGGATCTCTTTACGTCATTGTTGTTATTGAATTAATTATTGTCTTGATTCTTCTGCTTTCCCTCTGCATCAGTTCATATAAGTCTTTGTGCATTTTTCAGAAACTATGCATTTCATCATTTGTTATGACATAACAATATTCCATTACATTCATATTTCATGATTTGTTCAGTCATTCCTCAATTGATAGATACCTCCTTAGTCTTAGTACTTTGTCTCCACCAAAAAAAGCTACTATGATTGATTTATAAACAGAAACCAGGAAGAACTCAAATGCCATATGAGAGAATCTGACCTCACAGTCTCTCAGTATTTTTTATCTTCTCTTGGGATACAGTACAATGGTAGGTTTGGTACTTAGTGACCAGTTCCTAACCCAAATACTCACACTATACTCACACTACTCACTATCCTCATATCACTATATTCACACTGCTTCCTCTTTCAAGGCACTTCCCAAATATACCAGAATCACTTATGCTCTCATCATGTTCACATACTGAACACATCACATTCTTATATTCACCTGAACTGTCTCTTTCATTCCCTAATCTCAGCTAAACCCTCCCAGAACAGATTCTTACTTTAGTTGTTCTCATAGCTTTAGATCAGTGGTTCTCAACCTGTGGGTTGCAACCCCTTTGGAAAACACATATTTCCGATGGTCTTGGGAATCGGGACACTGCTTCTCTATCAGTCTCCAGGAGGGTCCATCCACATGTAGATACGCCCAGATAAGAGAATTAAAGGGTTGGGGCATTAGGAAGGTTGAGAACCACTGCTTTAAATGATCTCCTAAAACATGGCAGACATAAACCATCCCTAAGGCTAGTTTCTAATGGTCCTAAATATCCCCTGCAGAATTTTAGACTTTTGCTCTCTTTCACAACTGCCCCTAAAATGGCAAGATATGGGGAAAATCTTCAATGATGGGGCACATCCATATCTTCTTTTTCCTCTTCTGGCCCCATCCATGGCATTGGAAAGAAACTCAGTCACTGGGGTAATTGCTTTTACAAATTCATCTCATTTGTCCCTCACAACAACACTGGGAACTAAGTGCTAAATTATTCCCATTTACACTTGGGGAAACTGAGGCAGACAGAGATTAAGGTGCTTGCCCAGGGTCATACAGCTAGTAAATGTGTGAGGTTAGAATTGAGTTAAGGCCTTCTTGGCTCCAAGTCCAGTGCTACCTGGGAGATGTTGTGGCAAAGATAAAACTGATAGGCTTTGGCAAAGGCTTAGATGGTAAGAGATGGTGAGGAGTCCAGGATGACCCCTAGGTTGTGAATTTGAGGGACTGGGAAGATGGTGGTGTATCTTATGATTCCATGTGACCCACTTTCAAACAATAGTTTCCTTAACTATTAACTTTTGGGGAAGAAGAGTGAAATCCTTCTGATCCTTTAGTTTTTATCTTCTGCAGAAACTGAACTTTAGAGACAATGATTCCTTTAACAATCAATCTGATTCAAAATTTTGTTCCAGATACAAACTGCTTTCTAATATGGAACTTATGGTTACAGTTGTCTTGGCTTGCACCAGAATTATCTTGTATCTTTTTCACTTCAGAATATTAGATTTTGATTAGAAAACAGCATCTTTCACAGGCACCCAGTAAATATTTGTGCCAAATGAGTGTTGGATGAAGAAAGAGGTTTCATCACAGTTGGTGATTAAGATTTTGTTCAAACCTGTCATCCCCATGCCATATCCTTGATGTCAAGGTTTGTGATGCACAGAAAGTCCTTGATTAACTGAAATGTTCAGGCACATGTAGGCTGTGCTAAGCAATTCACCTTCCTGTTTGACTGAAGTATTTAGTTTAAAATCTTTCTAAAATTCAATTCAATTCCTCTTGAATTATTATTAAGAACACTTTATTAAGAGACTTTGGTAGATGTGAGGGAACCAAGGATAAAACAAAATTTAGTTCCTACCCTTAGGGAGCTTTTGCTAAAGGAATACAATATCCACACAAGTGATAATGTGAGAAGTGTGGAGAAAATTGCTATGAAAAATTTGAGTCAGGAAAGCTCACTTTCCCCTGGAATAATAATAATAGCTAGTGTTTATGTAGCACTTTAAGTTTTGCAAAGAAATTACACAGTGTCCCGCTGGATTCTCATAGCAATATTATATTATTATTTCCCCTGTTTGCTCTATTTTCCAGTTTAACATGGTGAGTCTGATAAAGGCTATGCAGCTTCCCTAGGATCACACAGTTAGGGAGCGTCTGAGACAGCAACAGAACTTAGATTTTCCTAACTTCAAATGTAACATTGTATCCACTGTGCCAACTGGCTACTTCAGATGGGTTGTGGTATCACCAAGGTTTTATGGACATGATGACTCCTGGCTTAGACCTGGAAAAGAAGGAAGAGAGCCAGGAAGGAGGGAGGAAGGAAGGAAAGAGGGAGGAAGGAAGGAAGGGAGGGAGAGAGGATGGAAGGAAGGAAGGAAAGAAGAAGGAAAGAAGGAAGGAAGGAAGGAAGGAAGGAAGGAAGGAAGGAAGGAAGGAAGAAGGGGAAAAGGAAGGGAGGAAGGGAGAGAGGGAGGGGGAGGGAGGAAAGAGGAGAGGAAGGAAGGACAGAAGGAAGGAAGAAGGGAGGGAGAGAGGATGGAAGGAAGGAAGAAGGAAGGAAGGAAGAAGGGGAAGAGGAAAGGAGAGAGGGAGGGGAAGGGAGGAAAGAAGAAGGGGGGAGGGAGGAAAGAAGAGAGGAAGGAAGGGAGGGAGAGAGAGAGGGATTTCAACAGGTAGAAATGGGGACAAGTCCAATCTAGTTATGGACTCATCTGTGATCAAAAGTGAAAGTTGAAAGATAACAAAATGAAAACTGGGAAAAGGAAAGTACTTCAGTTGCTTTAGTGCCTTCTCTCCCTGGACATCCCTCCACCATGCCAGCATCTTCTCCTAATGGTGAGTTCTTTCTCCATTTGTGTATGGGCCCAGACCAGTCATAATTAATTTTCTCCCTATTAGGCTTTTGTCTCTCTGGACTTTGCCACCGTCTCCCTTTCCAGCTTCTCAGCTCCTTTTTATGTGTTGTCTCCCTCCTCCCACCCCCATACTGTGCCTAAGAATATAAGCTCCTTCGAAGGCAAGGACTTTTGCTTATACTTGTATCTCCAGGGCTTAGCACAGAGCTTTGTACATAGTAAGTGCTCAATAAATGCTCGTTGCCTGTATAGAGTAAGTAAAGGGAGAGTAGTGTAATAAGGGGTGGAAAGATCATTGAGAATAAGATTGCTATGGACCTTGAATGCCAGGATCAAAAGTCTGTGTTTTATATAACAGGTAATGAGAAGTCAATCAATGTTTTAGAGCCCAACAATCATGTATTCAGAGTACTTTACAAGCAATAGTGTGAAAGGCAGCTTGGAGAGCAGGCAAGAGCCAGAGTTCTTAAATTTTTTTGTGTTGTAGGCCCCTTTATCATTCTAGTGAAGCCTATGGACCCCTTCTCAGAAGAAAGTTTTAAAATATATACAATCTGAAAATTACAGATGAAACCAATGACATTGAAATATATCCTCAAAATTAAAAAATTGAATTAGGCAATGGGAAGATAGTAGTGCCATGTGAATGATAGTGCAGAGCAAGAATCATCTGCTTTTATGCCATAAATGAGTCTGCTAAACATCACTGACTTGTGTGATTGGGCATATAAGAAGTCTTTCAGAGCAATCACCCTGAATGTGAGTTTTCACAGTACGTTGCTATGCAAGGATAGGAAACTGAGTTGAACACAGACTAACTCTAGGCCAGACCCTGGAAGTAGGGTGTACATGTGTGTGTGTTTGTATGTATTTAAAGATTCAATACCAGCTTATTTTCATGACGTTTTATTTTATCTCTAGATTCTTATGGGCTCCAGTCATTCTTTTTTTCCATTGTCTTCAACTCTACATGACCCCATTTGGGTGGCAAAGATATTGGAGTGTTTTGCCATTTCCTTCTCCAGTTCATTATACAGATGAGGAAACTGGGGTAAACAGGGTTAAGTGACTTGCAAAGGGTCACACAGCTATTAAGTGTCCGAGGTCAGATTTGAACTCCGAAAAATAAGTCTTCCTGACTCCAGACCTGGTGCTCTATCCACTGAGCCACTTAGCTGCCCACAGATTTTGGCTACATAAGGTATTAATGATTTTCGGTAGCTATCTATGGCACAGTAGACAGAGTACTGTTTGCCTCAATTTCCTCATCTGTAAAATGAGCTGGAGAAGGAAATGGCAAACCACTCCAATCTCTTTGCCAAGAAAACCTCGAATGGGGTCACAAAGAGTCCGACTGCAATGACTGAACAACAACATAGCTATGGTAGCTAAGACAAAAGGTTTTCATGAGGATAAAATGAGATATTATAGGTGAAGGTGATAAGCCTTAAAGTTCTATAGATATGTTCACTATTATCACCATCATTTATACTTTTAATATTTTTTTTTGGTGGGGGAATGCTTGCCTCACCTCACCTCTGTCAGACAGGCAGTTCCAATAAAGATAGGCAGTTTCACTTTACACAGGGGAAAAATGAGACTTGGAGAACTAGGAAATATCAGCTGAGATTTGAACCTAAATCTCCTAGTCCAGTGTTTCTTCCTCTATGTCATATTTCCATTCAAGGTAATTCAAGTAAAAGTAATTTCAGGGTAAAGTATTATTATTGTTGTTTCAAAGATGAGGAAATGGAAGAAATTACATATAATTTTAAGTGACATAGCTCCCAAATAAGGAGCTAGGTCCAGGGCTCCAGGCTTTTGATTCCAAGTCCATATGTAATTACAGCAATCAAAACACTCCAAGGTAAATGGTCATTCGGGCACTGTGTCATAGAGCTTGGAGTCAAAATTCGGCAACAAAATTACAGAGAACCCAATCTATTTTTAACAAGAAATAATGGAATGGGGACCTGCCCTTTCATTAGATTCTAAATTGTGATTTTATTACAAACTTCATTATGCCACAAAGGAAAACAGGCATTATAGAAAACAAATTAGAACATTAGGATAACGACAACAACATCCCATTAAATGTGGATGGAGTTCAAACCATCATATATTAGAAATGGAACAAAATAAATTAGAGCCCATTGCCCTCATAGTGAGTACAGAACAAACAGAAGCAGGCTTGACACTGGGGAAATGATGGGCTCTTCTTAAGCCACAAGCAGCAATGTACAAGTGCAGACATAAGGTAAACCTCAGAGTACATCAAAACAAGAAGGGAAGAGAAAATGAATCAGTTTTGAGGGGAAATAAATTCCCTTTAAAGTCATCCCATACAGCTAGTTTGAGGCAGCTAAGTCAGCTAGGTGAAGTGGATAGAGAATTGGGTCTAGAGTCAGGAAGATCTGAGTTCAAATTCAACATCAGATCCTTCCCTTTCTCAGGGTTCATGCCCTGAGAAAGTCACTCTGTTAAAGTTTCTTCATCTGTAAAACGGAAATCATAATAGCACCTACCTCCCAGAGTTATGGAGATCAAATGAGATAACAATAGCACCAGGAACATAGTAAGTAATAGACAAATGTTAGCTATTATTATAATATAGATGAGATATTTATTATATGTTATAGTATACATAATATATAAATTTAGTTATTATATCACATATTATATAATAGTATACATGATATATAATATAGAAATGTTTGCTATTATATAGATATATAATAGTATACACAGTATATAATAGGTATTATATATATTATAAATATATGTGTGTCTGTGTATAAAATAGGTGCTACTAAGTGGAACAGTAGATAGAACTTTGAATCAGGAAATCTCATCTTCATGAGTCCAAATTCAGCCTCAGTCACTTACTAGCTGTGCGGGCAAGTCACTTAACCCTGTTTGCATCAGTTTCCTCATCTGTAAAATGAACTAGAGAAGGAAATGGCAAACTACTTTTGTATCTTTGCCAAGAAAACCCCAAATGGGGTCATGAAGAGTTGGACATGACTACAAAGATGCAACAACAACGAGAAAAACATCATTACTTACATGAAGAAAATTCTCCAGGGAATTTAACCCTAAATCACTGGTTTCTGTATAAAACTGTTGAAGCAATTTGCAAGACTTTGATCCAATGAGACGTCTTGTATAATTAGGTGCCTTCTGCATTCTGAGGATATCCTGTGCAGATGCCTTCCTTCCTCTTTTAAGTCTTCCTCTGATGCCTCATTGTAATGTGGAAATGATCTTGTGTTCTCAAAGTTGTGTTAGTGCAAGTCATGCTCTGGTGGGTCCTACTAAGTTAAAAAGACTTCAAAAATAGAGACAGCTAGGTAGTGCAGTGGAAAGAGTACTGGACCTGGAGTCAGGAATCTGCCTTCAGACACATATGACTGTGTGATCATGGGCAAGTCACTAACCTCATCTACAAAAAAAATGAGGATTATAATAGCCCCTATTTCCCAGCATTGTTATGAGGATAAAATGAGATGATATTGTAAAGTTTTTGCAGACCTTTAGTATGATAGAAATGTTTGTTGCATTTATAAAGTACAGACCCAGCAATGAATTGGGAGACTCTTGTCTGAGCACCAACCTAAGTCAGTTTGGCAAGGATCAGTACCATGAGGACTATGAGATTCTTCAGACTTAGAGATTCTGTGGTTTTGATTGGTCACCAAGTAGGAATTCTTTTTTGACCAAAGCAGTTCTCAAGAGTCTGCTAGAAAATGGAGATGTTTTAATTGGCTCCAGGAGAGTGAGTATCCACCCACCTTTGGCAAAATTATGGCTCTTTTGAAGAAATGAATTCCACGTATAAGTTATGAAGGGGCTGGGCTGTATCACTTTGAAGAAAAGGAAAAAGGGCAAAAGGAATAGGGACATTCAGAGAAGGAAACACTATGGTGAAACTTGAGTCTTGACAATATTTTTTTGTATACTTGTAATTATATAGTCCTTCATGGCTAGTAAAACATTTCCCATAAACTCTCAGGTATTCATTCCAACTATTGCTTTCTCTATTTTGTGGATGAGGAAATTAAGACTCAGTAAGGTTAAGTGACTTACCCACATTCCAACAGTTTGCAAGCATTAGAACCCTGCTTTCTTCTGATGCTAAATTCTGAGTTTTTCCCACTACCCCTATTGCCTTGGGTGCCATTTCTGAATCACATATAGACTTTCTTCCTCTAGGTCTGCTCTACTAATATCTTTTAGGCAGGAAAGAAAGATTGTATTACTCTCTTCTAGTCAACCATCTTCCCATGTGTATTAAAAATTTTAGAGAAGAAATAGTGATATCTGAGATCAGCCATAGCCTGCTGGTTTTGCAAATTGCCTAATGGCTGGGAATGCCATCAGAGAAATTTTCTCTATCTGCAAATTAGTTGTAGAGAAGATCTAACTGTGCAGATGATTTCACCATGTAATTTATTTCTGCAGATCATAAGAATCAGAATTTTAGAAGAGAGTTTTGAGGTAATACAGTATAACTCTCTCATTTTACAAATGGGGAAACTGAGGTCCTCAAAGTAGAAATGACCTATTCTAGTCATGGGACTGGTTTGAGCCAAAGCCAGATGAGGTAGCCTTGTGCTCTTTCCTCTACAGGTTGTTGCTCTTATTCTTTTTTATGTAAATAATATTTCATTTTTTTTTCAAATTACATGTAAAGATAATTTTAAGCATCCATTTTTTACAAGATTTTTAAATTCCAAATTTTTTTCTCTCTCCATCTCCTCCACCTCCCCAAGATGGCAAGCAATCTGATATAGATTATATATGTGCAGTCATGTTAAACATCTTTTCACATTAGTCATGTTGTGAAAGAAGAAATAGAACCAAAAAAACCAAACCACCAAAAATACTCCCATAAAAGCAAAAATAGTATGCTTCGATCTGCATTCAGACTCCATAGTTCTTTCTCTGGATGTGGTTAGCATTTTCTAACATGAGTCTTTTGGAACTGTCTTGGATCATTGTATTGCTGGGAAGAGCTAAGTCAATCATAGTTGATCATCACACAATGTTGCTGAACTGTATACAATGGTCTCCCGGTACTGGTCACTTCATTAAGTATGACTTCATTTAAGTCTTTCCATGTTTTTCTGAAATCTTCCTGCTCATCATTTCTTATGGCACAGTAGTACTCCATTATATTCATATACCACAGTATATTCAACCATTCCCCAATTGATGGGTATTTCCTCAATTTCCAGTTCTTTGTCACCACAAAAGAGCTGCTGTAAATATTTTTGTACTTGTAAATCCTTTCCCTTTTTCTATCATCTCTTTGGGATACAGACCTAGTCAGTGGTATTGTTGCTACAGCTTGCTTGCCCTTTAGACATAGTTCCAAATTGCTGTCTAGAATGGCTGGATCAGTTCACAACTCTACCAATAATGCATTAGTATCTCATTTTCCCCACATCTTCTTCAACATTTATCATTTTCTTCTCCTGTCACATTAGTCAGTCTAATAACTGTGAGGTAATACATCAGAGTTGTTTTAATTTATCGCCCTTATTCTTGAATAAAGAGGAGTTTGTAATTCCCTTCATCAATCAGCTTCAGAATTTTCCTCTTGCTATCACTCAGGAAATATCCACCAATCAATTCATTAAAACTAAAAAACAACAACAACCCAAAACATTGAGTAGAAAGGACTCATTACTGAAGAGTAAGCACCACTCAGTTTATATTATGAATATCAGTCTGTATGTTGGCACTCCTCCATGGAGGTCCTACTTTCAGCTTCCTTACAGAGTGGAGGTTATCCTGGACTTGAAAGCTGTGGCAGTGGAATGCAAATGCTAGCGAATCCTACCAAGCATGAAAAGCTTCAAGTATGGTTTGGACAATTGACTGTTAGGCAAGAATAGTGAAGAAGGGGACTGGTCAATGAGCTCCATCCTTATGAGCATGCACAGCTTGCTTGGCTGATGTAATCTCCGCATGGACTTTGGAGAACAGAGACATTCTATAACTGGTTCTAGTGTGCTAACCACAAGGTGAAGAAGGCCCTTTATGACTGACTGTGGAGCCAGAACTGGGGTGCATTCTAAAGACATTAAGCAACCAGAGTCAGCGTCTTTAGTCTGCCTCTTTCCTGACTGGTGGCAGTAGATTACGGCAGCAAGATATTCTATAAGCCTCTAAGTCTCAGGCCTTTGTCTCATCACTCAGAGTGCTGTAATGTGGCCTGTAAGTACATAGCCCTGTTGCTTCTTTCTCTGTTGAATCTATTATTTTTGCTTTTAGATGAAGGAGTATTGGAGACAGTCACAATTACATGAACTTTAGACAGTAAGTAAGCCAATAGAGGTCTGGGAGCTGGAGTTCATGATAGGTTTTGCAGCCGGTCACCTCAAATTGGGGCCATGAGGAATGATCTTCCAGGCTCAGACCAACAGGGAAGACTAGAGGAACGACTTAAGAGACCCAGCCCACAAATGGCACAGAAGAGAACTCACCCAGTGACTGCTATTTTTGGAACTATATTTGGTGGGACTAATGGTTTGTTGAAACCATATTAAGTTTGGACTTATTCTCCCTAGAGATAATGTGCTATAAGGGGGTGTATGCCTCTAGATATTGGCAGAAAACATTTATAATTCCATTCTTCCTATATTTTTTTTTATTAAATATCCTTCTCCAAAAGATAATTGATATTAAATGGTTAATGGAACTGGGGCACTAATCACTGGCAATTAAAACGGCAAGATCACAATGCATTGGGGACTCAAACTGATTTCATTAGAGAGGAATCTCTCTACCTCTTCAGAGGCACCCTTTCTATAGTACTGAGAGTACTGGTAGTGGCGGCAAACAGCCAGCCTTGCTCTAGAAGAGTGAGTCCAAAGTCTAATTTCACCAAGTTTCAATAGGCTTATTACTGCAGGATTATTCACCAGCTCATGAATTTTTGTTTCTGAGACAACTCGTGAAATTATCTGTTTACTATAGTTACGGAGGGACCAGGCCTTATGTAGATCAAGCACTAACACTGATGGTATTTCAGAGCCTTATCGATAACCAACACATTGTTGGAGAGAGCATGATAAACTTGGAGCCAGGAAGACATGTTGTGTAGACATGTCTGCAAGTATGTTTGCACTGGGTTTATGTTCACTTTTGGTTTTGCAAATTTCCAATAAATGTTTCAGCACAAAACAAAAAACAAAACAAAACAACAAAATGCCACCTGTTGTGTCTACTACTTTTACATTCATGGGCAAGGCATTTAATCTCTGAGGCTCAGTTTCATTATGATAGATAATACCTATAGTATAGAGATAATACCTATAGTGCAGACCTGTTTTTAGACTCAAATGAGATATTCTTAAAGTGCTATGTAAATGTCAATTGTTATTAGGAATTTCAATTTTATTGATTCAATTTTGTTATTTACTGAGACTCTTCCAGGCAAAGTGGGGTTACACAGGTGGTAGATAATAGAAGTAGGGAGAGCTGGGAATTAAGCCCTTGATGATATGATTCCAAATCCAGTGCTCTTTGCTGGATAACTTCCATTTCCTCCCATAGACTTCATTAGAGAAGTGTGATGAACTGACTTACAAATTTGTCATTTCATCAGAGTGACTTCAGAGAGCTTTCTTTTCTTTGACTTGTCCTATTAATTAACAGTCATGAAATATTTGTAAGTTTTTGCATACGTTGCCCAGGGTTTTTGCTCAACAGATCTTTAAATATGTAACATAAGGTAAAGGTGCCAGGGAGAAGAGGAAAAAATGAAAGTCAATAAACATGGCAGGTAAAAAGAAAATAAAGCATTTCCTTCCATTTCCCAAATAGGATCATGACCAAGACACGGGGATAACAATTCTGTGTGTATGTGTGTGTGTGTGTGTGTGTGTGTGTATACATACACACATGTTTGTTTCTAATGGTAGCCATATCTATGGTGGGAGGGGGAGAAAAGGAAAAAGGGAGGAAAAGAAATTTACATGGTAACTTTATTACATATTTAAAAGGAATAATATCGTACATAATGGCTTTGTAGTTTGATGTGCAATCTTTTTTATTAGATTATGTTATGGAAATGCTTGTTTTATTCCATAAATTAAATTTTTTTGAAAATGAAAAAATAGAATACTGTAGTCTAAAGTGAATACCGGAAGAATTTAGTAACTGCTCCATCCCTCACTCCCTGTGGGACTTTGGGTCTTAGTTTCTTCATCTATAAAATCATAGATTTGTACAATCTCCAGTCTGGAAGGGACCTTATAGATCATGTTGACCAACCAGTACCTGGACATGAATTTCCATACAATATCCACTACTTGAATACTATAAAAGGCAATATAAATATCCTTTCACAACCCTTCTTTTCTGTGATACTGCCACCATATTGATGCAGGTACTCATCACCTTATCCCTGGACCACCACAATAGCCTGCTGGTTTGTCTCCCCACGAAAAGTCTCTCTTTGCTCCAGTACATCCTCCACTCAGCTGTCAAAGTGATCTTCCTAAAGCACAGACCTGACCATATCCACCTTCTCTCCCCATTCAGTAAACCCCAATGACTCCCTATCCACTCCAGGATGAAATGGAAAATTCTCTGTTTGGTATTCACAGGCCTTCATATCCTTCCCTCTCCATACCAACCTTCTAGTCTTCTTCCTTGTTACTCTTCTACTCTAAAGTAGTCTATAATTTTGTGACACTGGCCTCCTTGCTCTTCCTTGAACAAAATAATCCATCTCCAAAGTCCAAGCATTTCCATTGGCTATCCCCCATGCCTAGAACACTCTCCTTCCTCACCATTTTCTGACTTTCTTCAAGTGCCAGCTAAAAACTCAGCTTCTATAGGAAGCTTTTCCTTAATGCTATTGCCTTCCCTCTGTTGATTATATCCAATTTTTCCTGTCTATAGTTTGTCTGTACATAGTTCTTTACACGTTTTCTCCCCTATTAAGTGTGAACTCATTGAGGGCAGGGATTGTCTTTTGCCTTCCTTTGTATCCCAAGTACTTAGCACAGTTCCTTGTATATATTAGGTGTTTAATTAATGTTAATTGACTGATTTGGCCAGACACATGAAAATTGGTTGTCACGGTAGAGGAAGGTTATTATATGATCAAAAGTTCTCTATTCATGGTTTTTTACTGACAGAAAGGTAGAGGAAACAAACATCCCTTCCTTCTTAAATTTAACGTCATGTTGGGACCCAAGAACCTGAGAACAGGTAGGTTTGCTATTTCCCATAATTTACAAATGAGGAAACTGAAATATGAACTGGGTAAGTGAATTTGTCAAGGTCATAATCTAGTAAAAGGTGAAACTGAATCTCAACCCCAACTGTCTAAAAAAATCTAGCACTTTCTTTACTACCCCACTGTTACCTAACTATTAATATTGCTAATTTGTTGAATAAAAAAATCCCATTATATCTTCTTCTGGTAGGTTCTATCTATGTATTAATAATGCTAGAAATATGAAACATCTGGTAATCCAAATTGCTATAATACAAGAAATTTAATAAAAAAAAAAAATCAGCCATTGGAAACCAGGATAGTCCGTGGGTGAAGCTCATTTTCTCTTGAGTGTTTTAAGAGTTATGCTTGATTAACCTGAGACATCAGATAAGTATATTCACACATTTTTCATCAGGATACCAAATGGCTTGGTGAATTTGTTTTGATTAACTGCTTTAATCAGAATACATTTTCTCCTACTATTCTTGCTTTTTTTTCATGATGATTTAGCAATTTTCATTAGTATATTTTTCCAAGTTCTAGAATTTCAGGTTGTTTGAAAGGATTTTCTTATCTTTATTTTAAAAAATTAAGAAATTTCATGAAAATGGTAAAAGTGAGGGGAACAATATATTCAGGGCCAGTCTTGATATTAAAATGAGAGTTCAAGACTTTCTTTAACATATGTTGGCCATCATAATTGGCAGGTAACTTCCCCTTCTTGGTGTCCTAAGAACTAAGACTTTAAGATAAATTTTAGATAAGATTTTCTTCACTAGGATTTCCTCATAACCAATAAAATCACAAAAAGACCTAGATCAGTCATCAGATGGAGATGGTCTGCTTGGCCATTGTTCTCTAAGACATACTACACCTTGCCATGTGCTTTGCTGCTTAGGCCACACATCATATGGCCTTTGTACCTGCTATAAAGCTAAACTCTCCTTTATTTATTATTTATTCAGACTCAATTAGAATGTGAGCTTCTGGAAGGCAGGGACTGCCTCTTTTTTTATCTGTATCCCCAATGGTCAACACAGTGCTTGGTGCATAGTAAGCCCTGAAAAAAACCTTTTCCATTCCATTAAAAGTAAAGCTTGCAGAATTACCAAAGTTTTCATTTTCTTTATATTTTAGTGGTTGATGAATGTTCTAGTAGCTCCTCCCCAAACAGAATGTCTAGACCTTGTTCATTTTAAAGCCAATATTCATCAGGATAAATAAACATTTTTTTTTCCTATGGAACTAAAAGTACTTACAGTGATTACAAATCTAATAGCCTGCAAAAGCAACTCAAATGACTATTTTTATTAACTTTAGATAATGTATTTCATTCATCTATGCCTTACACAAAAATAAGGAATATGCTGTTCTCATTTCATAGAGTTACCCTCCTTTAATTTATCCGAAATTGATGCTCTTCCAGTAAAGACATAGAGGGCTTGAGAATCTTCAAACATGAAGATGCTTCTGGGTTACAAAATCAGAGTCTATCACTTCCATTTGGACATAAAAATTGAATTTTCAGGGAGCTTGTTAGCTTCTGATGGAAGCACCCCAATTTTAGCCCTAAATGTTGTGTGATGAAAAGAGAACAGGATTTCTCATCAGGGCTAGTCATGAGGCTCACATTCCAGTTCTGATACTTGTTGACAGAGAGGTAGAGTGTGCCAATACCCATTCCTTCTTATGTTATCTTAAGTTAAAGACCATGTTGGGCTCCAGGAATCTGGATAAAGGTAAGGTAACTATTTCCTTTATTTTACAGGTAAATCAACTGAAATTTGGGATTTTTGAGTAAGCCATTTCAACTTCTGGGCCCCAATTTTCTCATTTGTAAAACTGGACTATATTGATCTCCAAAATCCTTTCTCATCGTTGTTGGTAATATTCTGCATTAAGTCTGATAACCTTGCTATAAAGAGTCTTTTACTAATGGAGACTAGTGAATAATTTTTTTTAAAAAAAGGTCACTTTTCTGGGGTTGATGTGCTAGACAAGTAGGAAAAATGATTCATTGCATCACCATGATTAAGATACATTCATTGAGGCTTTACTCTAGACAAGCCATTGTGTCATTATATTACTCTGGGTATACTACCTGATGGCAAAGTGGGCTCATATGTACATTTGTGGGCTTTAAAATACCCAGTATGACTTGAGAGCATCATAGAAAGATTGCTTTGACTTGACAATTAGAGCCATAACTAGGGTGGAACAACCAAGGCATATTGCTTTTAATTGTTTTAGTTGTGTCTAACTCTTTGTGATCCCATTTGGAGTTTTTTTGTTTCTGTTTTGTTTTGTTTTTGTCAAAGATACTGGAGTGGGTTGCCATTTCTTTCTCCAGCTCATTTTACAGATGGGGAAACTGAGGCAAACAGTGTTAACTGACTTGCCATGGGTCACACAGCTAGTGGCTAGATTTGGACTCAAGATTACTCTTCCTGACTCCTGTACTCTATCCATTGCGCCCCCTATTTTGTAATTTCAATTATGTACAAATCTTTGTGATCCCATTTGGAGTTTTCTTAGCAAAGATACTGGAGTGGGTTGCCGTTTCCTTCTCCAGGTCATTGTACAAATGAGGAAACTGAGGCAAGCAGGGTTAAGTGATTTGCTCAGGGTCACATAGCTAGTAAGTGTCTAAGGCCAGATTTGGACTCAGTTCTTCCTGACTCTTGACCCAGTGCTCTATCCACTGAGCTGTCTAGCTGCCCTACCAAGACATGAGCTCATAACACTTCTCTGGTTCTACTAGCCCTGTGGTCTGTGTGTGACTTCTCCTGTCCCCTTGTCTATCCCAGGGCTGACATCCCATGGATCTTCTTGCCATGTTGCCCATCTTCCAGTGCTGTCTCTACCCTGCCGCAGCCTCTGCCTGCCTCCTTCTCTCGTGGATAGTATCATTCTAAACCAATGCCTGAAGTTTCTAATCCTAGAGCAACATAAGGGAAGCAAGAACATGTGCAGGAAAGATATCCTTTAGGCTCTGTGGTCCCATCTAATGACTACATTTTGATCAAAGTCCCAAATTATTGCCAGGACATCAGGTCATGTCACAAAGCTGAGGCAGAGAAGCTTGCCAGACATGAGTGAGACTTGAGGGGGCAGATTCTGCTCACAGGAAGAGCAGAATCCCTAGCACTCATGATTGTCGGCTCTACCCACAAGGGTTTTTAGCTGCTTCCTCTGGGGTCCTGAGGAGTCCTGAGCACTAGAGACACTGACAGTAGATTTTAGTTCCAGATAACCCATTCAAGCACTTGAATGCTCCATTTATCATACAGGCTGGAGTGAGATGGCAAAAAGCCACTAGAGGGAAACTTAGATTCTGGCAAAAGGTAATGAACCTTAACAGAACCAGCTGGGGTTTGTTCACAGGAACTCACCCATGACAAAGGCAGGGTAGTGAGCCTTCCCTCAGGCCTCTCACCAGCTACCAGAGGCAGGTGAATCTCAGCAGTCACACTTTCAGACAGATGTATGGCCAGACTCATCTGAGGCCAGTTCTCAGTAGCTATTATCTGGGTTGGGCTTTTTAGAAAGTGTTTGTCTGTTTCCAAGAGCCCTTCAGCAAAGGAGCTGAGTATGACCTGACAATGCATCTGGATTTCAGCAAAAATCTTCAACAAAGCCTCTCATAACAAGCTTGTGGACAAGATGTAGAAATTCCTAAAGCTCAATTCTGAGCATGTCCCCCACCAACTCAATAAACTCTAGTGATTCTCTCCAGCTCCATAAACTCTATACCCTCCTAGATCAAATACAAAATTGTCTGTTTGGCTGCTAAAGACTTTTCACAGCCTAGACCCTTCCTATCTTCCCAGTCTTCCTACATTTGACTTCCTTCTGCATACTCTGTAATCTAGTGACACCAATCTCTTTAATATTCTTCAAAGTTAATACTCCACTTCCTGACTCCATATTTTTTCAATGACTTGTTCCCCCTGCCTGGAATGTCCTCCCTCCTCATCTTCCCCTCCTGGCTTCCTTTAAGACTCAACTTGTATCCTATCTTCTATGAGAAACTATTCAAAATCCTCTCCCCATCCTTTGAGAGTGTATCTATCTCATTTATATACCAGATCTCTCTCTCTCTCTCTCTCTCTCTCTCTCTCTCTCTCTCTCTCTGTCTCTCTCTCTCTCTCTTTCTCTCTCTCTGTACATATACATATATCTACATATGTATACATGTAATATTTTATATACTTTGTGTAGTTATGTGGTACAGTGCTACCTTGGCATAGGAGTGCACCAACTTACGAGATTTGGGAGATACAAGTTGTCACCCGGTTGATTTTTTGCTTTGAATTGCGAGCCAAAATTTGAGGTATGAGCTGCCGCTAGTTGGCGCAGCGAACACCACAACCCAACGCCCACCCAGCATCCTGCACCTCACTCATTCAGTTCATGTGTTTACCTTGCCGGTGAAGAAAATTAAGTTAAGTGAAAGTAAAAAAGATATTGTAACAATTAAGTTCAGGGATAAAGTGTAGCATTAAGAGTATAGTGAGTAAGTGAATGAAAGTGACTGAAAGAGCAGGAAGCAAAACTCCTCTAACCTCCTCCATTTATCTCCTCCACCCTCCACCTCTACCAGTGTCTTCTGTTAGCTCAAGTCATCCAAGGCAAATATACACTTTATAAAACCAGTTTATTTCTTTACATTCTCTTTTATTACGTTTTTATACAATATTTGTTATTTATAAATACTTTTTCTTGTTTAAAAACACATAACACAAAAAAATACCGGGGTGGCATTTTGGGGGCTAGAACGGAATAATGGCATTTCAGTTTATTTCCTTTTTTAATTAATTAATTAATTTTTTAAATCTTTAAACTTTTATTTATTTTAGTTTACATTATTCATTTCCACGAGATTTTGAGTTACAAATTTTCTCCCCATCTTTCCCCTACCCCCCCTTCAAAACGGCCATCCCCTCGTATAACCCCTCCCCCAATCTATTCTCTCCTATGTCCTTCCCCATCACCCCTCTGACTTTCCGGTAGGGCAGGATGGATCTCCCTATCACAGTGCCTGTGTATCTCAAGTTCCAGTTGGAATGATAATAATAATAATAATAATAATAATAATAATAGTGTATATATATATATACATATATATTTTTAACATTTGATTATAGAACTTTAAATTCTAGATTCTTTCTCTTCCTCCCTCGTCACCCACCCCCACTGGAATGACAGGCAATCAAATACAGGCTGAACATGTGTAATTACGTAGAACCTCTCCACATGTGGGCATATTGTGAGAGACTGATTACATGTCCCTTCTTCCTCTCCCACCCCCTCCCTGTTCCACTCTCTACCCTGTCCCTGTCCCTGTCCCTCTACAGAAGTGTGCACTTTTGTCAACCCTTCTCCCCACCCTGCCCTCCCCTCCATCATCCCACTTCTCATCTCTCTTTCCCCTACTCTCCTGTGTGGCAAGATGCCCAGTTTGGAGTTTTATGTCATTCCTTCCCTAAGTCAAATTCAGTGAGAGTAAGGTTGACTCTTTCCCTTTTGCCTTTCTGTTCTCCCCCTCTATTGTAGCAATTATCCTTTGCCTCTTCCATGAGATGCTCAACCCCATTCTGTCTTTCCCTGCCTCCTCTCAATCTAATCCTCTCTCACCTCAGGATTTCATCTTTTAGAATATTGTCCCTTCCTATTCAATTGATCTTATACCCTCTATGTATTCAAATATACTTATACTGAGATATGTGCTTGTGTGCATATATAAACCCTCTTATATAGATATATGTATATGTATATATACATTTCTATTCCCATCCTCTATCCTCATACTGAGAAAAGTTTCATCAGTTACAATTGTCAGTTTTCCATGTTGGCATGTAAATAGTTCAACTTTGATAAGTTCCTTATGATTTCTTTTCCATGTTTATCTTCTCATGCTTCTTGTGTTGGAGTGTCAAACTTTTCTTTTCAGTTCTGGTTTTTTCAGCAAGAATGTTTGAAAGTCCTCCACTTCACTGAATGACCATATTTTCCCCTGGAACACTATGCTCAATTTTGCTGGGTAGG
>CM053585.1:352453922-352480475 GCA_028646515.1 Pseudochirops corinnae
GGAGCTTTTAGGAGGCTGCTGGGGCCCTCCCCCACTCCAGCTCACTGAAAAGAGATCCCAGGACCACCACCCAAGACCTCTATCTGGATCTAGGCCACTCAACGCGAGAGCACTTGGCCTCTGAATGATTGCTTGGCCCCCCTGCAGTCTGCAGGCTGGGAGCTCCGAAGTGGCAATGTGGAGGGGGGTGCAAGACCTCTTCTTGTGCTGCTTCCTTGCCCTGGAGGTGGATTGGCCGGACCCGCTTTTCTCCCCTGATTCTGAGTTCCACTAACCTTTTAGTCCTTTTTTTTTTTCTTTATGGCTTGATAATTCTGGAGACTGCCACCACTGCCACAGATCCGCTCTTCTGGTTGCTCCAGCTGCAGCTCAGATCATCTGGCTGCCCCCAGGGTCAAGGTGCCGTTTCAGGCTGGGTTGATTTCAGCTTCCAGCCCTGAGATGGTGCCTCCTAGCCGAGCTGCCTTTAGTGGAAAGTATATTTGTGTGTGTATTTTAGAGTTCTAGAATTTGTTTAGAGTCATATTTTATGGGTATTTTGAAGTGGCTATATGGGAGCTGTGATATTTTGCTGCTCCTATGCCGCCATCTTGGCTCCACCCCAATTTCAGTTAATTTCAATGAGGAAAATTGTTTTGATATATGAGCAAATTGAGTTAGGAGCTCAGTAACAGAACGAATTAAACTCATAAGTCAAGGTACCACTGCATATATTTGCATGTGCATATGTAAATGTAAAACATACACATATGTTTTGTATGCTGTATGTATTTATATTGCATATATGTATATATACACATATCTATATATGAACATACACACATATATATTACTATATGTATACATATTTTTGTGTGCTTTATGTATTCATACTGTATATATATATATATATATGTTTTATGTACTGTATATGTTTCTACTGAATATTTGCATATGTGTGTGTGTGTGTGTGTGTGTGCAGCTGTTCAAATGCTGTCTTCCACATTAGAATATAAGCTCTTTGAAGACAAATGTAATCTCTTTGTATCCCCATTGCTTAGCCCAGAGTCTGCCACATAGTAAGGGCTTAATAAATGATTACTGATGGTGATGAGGATAAGGATGAGGATAAGGATAAGGATAATGATGATGATGATGAGTAATAGACTAAGGTGATTCTGTAGTCCAGTGGGAGGACAATACTTACTGAATGTTGACTAATACACAATTTCCCACCACTCTGCCCGGGGCTGGGGCTGACTACACACTACAAATCAGTGGGATCCATGTTGCTCATTAGACCTTCTCTTGTTTCAGAAGCACAAAGTGATGGGAGGATGAGACAGGGGAAAGGAATTATGGCTTAGAAGTCAGAATAATGCTCAATAACCAAGCTGGCAGGGCCAGAGACAGTAGGCGGTATCTGAAGTGGAAGCAATTAAAACCAGCAGTCATGCTCGAGAGTTAATAAGATATAAAGTATGAGGTCCAAACTGTAATAGTTTTATAACAAGCAAATAAAAAAGTGTCAAGCTATGTAACATTATGTCAGTTTGATAAATCCAATTGTTCTGTGGGCACATACACATTTTTATGGCCAGCCATGTATAGTCAGCTCTATTTCCAATTTGTTCTGAAGATCCTGCAGTCTAGAGACCTCCTGCAACTTTCCAGTTCATTGTTTTCCATGACTACAGCTGAATTAATGCAATATTGGATAAGTAAATGGACAGATGTCAACTTGGAGAGAGGTTTCTGGTATCATGCTACTGAGCTTAGCCCTGTCCTGCCCAACCTTTTATCTATGATTTAGAGGAAAACAGAAAGCTTGCTTATCAGATGTGTTGTTTGCTCAAAGCTGGGAGGATTACCTAATACATCAAATGACAGAATCACAATCCAAAAAAAAGATTTCAATAGGATAGAATGAAGGGCCAAATCTAATTGGATAAAAAATAATAGGAATAAATATAAAAATGCATGCTTAATTTTTAAAAGATGGATAACATAAATAAAAGATAAAGATGTAAAAATACCTAGCATTTATATAATACTTACTAGCATCCATGCGCTAAGAAGTTTAAAATAAAATTTCAAATTGCTCCTCACAACAACATTGAGCAGTTTACAATTGAAGAAACTGAGGCAAACAGAGTTTAAGTGACTTGCCCAATGTCACACAGCTAGTAAGTGACTGAAGCTGGACTTGAACTCAGGTCATCTTGACTTTAGTCCCAGAGCTCTACGTATGTAACCCACTGCACTAACTAGCCTCCTCAATGTGACTATTCATCAGTATATATGAAAATGGCTTATAGATTTTGATTGACAGCAAGCTTAATATGAGTCAACAATGTGATATAACTACCCCCAATGCCATTGCAACATTTTGTTTCATTTATAAAAATAAAATTCCATCCTCGGAAAATGTCATATTTTAATAGCAACTGATCATTTCATCAGATACACATGGCCATATCCAACCAGGGATCAGAAAGTTTCCACAGTCCTGAGGATAGGGTGGGGAATCTACCTTCACCTCAATTAATGTAATCATAGAAGGCCCTGATGCCTCAATTGAACTGATAAATCAACAGCATAAACTAGGTATTAAGGAATTTTCCTACAATCCCACCATAACGTACAAATAAGAAATTAATCAAGTTGAGAGGATTTGATCTTATCATCATTAGATGAAGGTAGATGAACCACATAGGACACATTTTGGGGCTGGCTGAAAAAATCAAACATAGCTCTAGTTTAAATATAAAAATAAGCCTGTTAAGTGGTAGGCCAGTCCCAAGATAGAAGACTCCAAGTTTGAGAGCTGAAGTTTCCAGAAATAGAGGGAATTGCTCTTTGGAAGAGGAGAGAGTTTTTCTAACTTTCTCTTCTCCCTCCACCATTGACCATGTCACCAGAGAGACAATACCAGGAGAATGCAGTATATCCAATTAGAATCAGAGAACCTGAAAAATAGGAGAGAAGACATCCATCTGGGAGCATAGTGACGTGCCAAGAACATATGGATGAAGAATGACTGTAACCCAAAGAGACAGAGTCAGCTTCAAGCATGACCCTTTGAACCAGAAAGGAATGTAGGCTATTGACTCAAGAAAGGACTTATAAGTCACAAAGCACCAAGAACTATGAATTATCTCTTTTGTACTTGTGTATCCTACAAGTGTGCCTCTGTACGACTGTACTTTTAAGTCTGAATTCAGTCTTCCCAGGGACTTCTGCAGCAGGAAACGGCAACTTTGAGGCCACATGTGGCCCTCTAGGTCCTCAAGTGTGGCCCTTTGATTGAATCCAAACTTCACAGAATAAATCCCCTTAATAAAAGGATTTGTTCTGTTAATACTTGGACTCAGTCAAAAAACTGCACCCAAGGACATAGAAGTCCATGTGTGGCCTCAAGGTACACCTGTACTTGTGTATTTGTGTTTTTTGGAGAGTACATCCCAGGATTTGGGGGTCAATGTTTTATACCAACTTTTCTTATTATGCCATTTTAGTAATGCCTTTGCCAAAAACTAATTGAGTCACCTGGTTGATTGTTCATTGGAAACACACTGTTGGAGCTCAGGGATAACAATGCTAGCAGCACAATGACTCAGGGTAATCCCTAGAACCATGAGAACAAGTATCATCTGCTCTCTGGGGACTCCACACCATGAATGAGTACAAACTGGGGGAATATCTCAGGAAGCCAAACCAAAAACCTGTTTCCAAAGTGTCCAGAACAAGGAAAATAAGTCATGCTGAACATTATGCTTAGAATGGCACTTAGCACAATGCTTGGCACATTTCAAATGATTAATAAATTCATGTTGATGTGCAAGAGAGACTAGTTTTTAGAATGTCTAGAGAATATCATAATCGATTTTTGGATACCGAAGTCAAAAAGCCAAATAGTAATACAGGTATCCAGGATACTGAAAAGACTTTTAACTTTAAACCACTGAATGAACTGGGATTGGGAATATTTAGCACAGAAAAGAAAATTTTTAGAGAAACCTTGATCACAGGTTTTTTTAAAAACAATTTTTGGTTTTCCTGGGAAGAATATTGACTTATTTTCTGAAACTCTAGAAAGACAGAACTAACACTAACAGAAGAAGTTCTAGAGAGACAGATTTCCATTCAGTATATACAACTTCTTAGCAGTTGGAGCCTTGTGAGTTTCCTATCCCTGAAAGTGTTCTAGTCTGGTATGGATCACACCTTTCAGGATGTTATGAATGCATAGCAAGAGGGTTAAACTAGGTTATCTAAGGTTCCTTTCAGCTATAAGATTCTACTTCCTTTTTCCCTAACCAAGGATGGGACAATATGAATTGGTCCCTCTAGAGCCAGCCCAGCTCACTTGCAAGTAGATTTTAATGCATGATTTTCTATTATGCTGAGCTGAATTAATGCTTTAGAGAAATAACCTGTAAAGAATATTTTTGAGCACATTGAACAAATGATGCTTCATCATTTCCACAACTGTAGAATGATGGTCTGAAAATTCCCTTTTTCCAAATTGTTATAGTGTTGGGTGTATAAGAAGAGCATTGTATGGTAAACAAAGTGCTTATCTTAGAGTCAGGGATGTCTGGGTTCAAATTTGACCGCTCCTTGCCATGTGATCCTGAGTATGTCATTGAACTTCCACGTCCCTCATGGATCTGACTAAGATTTATTGCTTAAGGTCTAAAGGGGTTCATATTTGTGTTGGTTCCCACCCCATGATTTCCCAATGCTTGCAGGATCAAAATTCCTTTGTGTAGAGCGGTATGGCATAGGAGGAGAGTTAACATCATCAAGGCGCTATGTCGTAGAAAGAACATTTACTGGGAATTCTCTCCCAGAGGAGGTTATTTCCCAGAAAATGCTTACCATGGGACTCATCAGCAGGGAGGCAACTATTTCTACGTACCCAGCCCATTGCCTTTCTGGGAATTGCACTGGTTGTATCAATCCAGGGTATGGAAAGGATCAGAGTAGCAGTGAGCACCGTATCACTACAGGGGAAATGTCAGTGATGCAAGAGTTCCTTCCAGACTCAGCCGTCTTCTTGTGCCTGACGATTCCCTTTTAAGGAAGTCTTGCCAAGAGTGCTACCCACAGAAGGAGCCTTGAACCTTTGACAAACATGAACATTATAATGAACATTGAAATATTTCTATTTTCTAAAATGCGGAAAGATTTAAAGACTGTAGAAACTTATGTTATTTTTACCGTAATGATGTTCTGTAACTGCATATTCAGTGTTGAAAGTTATAACATTCTATATACGACATCAAAAATGTTTATATACAAACAAATTGTAGTAAGTAAAATAAATACAGATTCAGAGGTATATCATGCAATAGAAAAAATAAGTTAGAAATCAGTGAATTTAGGTTCCGGACTGTGTCTACTGATTTATTTGGTGAGAGACAGAGACAGACAGACAGAGACAGAGACAGAGAGGCAGAGAGCTTGGCAATTTAACTTCTCCAGCCACATTTTCTTTGCTGTAAATAAGAGAGTTCAAATAGATGACCCTTCATACAGTTGTCAAATTGGTATTCCTAAAATATTGAGGTGACCATGTCACTCTCCTATCAAAAAATCTTCACTGACTCCCTCTTTCCTCTAGGACAACCTGGTATTTAAAACTCTTCCCTATGCCTTTTCTACCTACCCTTTTCAGTCTCGTTTTAGACCATTCCTCTTCCTCATTCTAGTAAAAATCAAGTGTCCTATGTATGGTGCTCTATCTCCTACCTCTGTAAGTTTATATGGCTGGTCCCCTATACCTGGAAATGTCATTCCTCTTCACCTCTCCCCCCCTAAAATCTTTTGTTTTCTTCAAAACCCAATTCAGATGTGATTTCCTACATGAAATCTGTTACCTTTTCTGATCCTCCCAGTTGTTTGTGCTCTCTCATTTCTGAAAGTTGCATATATGTAGTTCCTACTTACTATGTACATTTGTGCCCCCTCCCACCACTATTAGAATGGAAACTTCCTAAGGTAATGGAATGTTTTGTTCTTGCCTTTGTATCCATTATTTTGTTTGAATGAACTGAAATCTAAGGTTCCTTCTAGCTCTACATTCTGTACTTTTCTGATTCTATCCATTTCTTATCTTTTCAACAATAATTATGAAACATCAGTCTAAGAAAAAAAAATTTTTATATTTTAGCTTATTAATACTAACACATTGACAGTGAAAACTCAACAAGCAAATATCTTCAAGTGCTAATACATAAACTCTGGGGAACAGGAAGAAGAAGAAAAACAGAATCATACACTTAGAAATGGAGAGGGGCCAAGTTAGAATGAATTTTCACTTTTATCCCAGGATGAAAAGAGGAAGATTTTTCAAAGGATCATAGTTTTAGAACTGGAGGGAACTAAAGGTCATGGAGACCACCCTTTCACTTTAAAGATGAACACACTGAGGCACAAAGAAGGACTTGGCCAGTGCCTCAGAACTAGCCCTCTTATTAAATAAGCTGTCTCATTTCTATCTTGAGCTATCTACATGTAAATAAATGTACAAGGTCTTTCCAGAAACTCTGCACAAGGATGACAGCACATCCATGAAGCATTCCCTATTTTTTTCTCCAAATGAATATGCAAAGAATGGGACTCACCATATTTCTTCCTAAATTCAGTCATTTGCTAGACTTTCATGTTTCTGTTGAGGGATCAGCATCCTTCCAGTCACCCCAGGTTCACATCCTTAAAAGTCACATTTGACTTTTCCTTCTCTCCTTTACATGCCATGTGCAATCACTTGCAAAGTCCCACTGATTCTCCCTGCACAGCATCTTTTACATCTATCCCAATAATTTTGCACATTGGCACTCGTTCAGATCACCATGACCTCTTAATTGAGCTATTATAATGACTTCCATATAGATTTCTCTGCCTCTAGGCTGTCACTCAACAAACTTCTACCACCATGTCTCCTCCAGAATCATAGAATATCAGAATTGAAGGGGCCTCTCATAGGACTGGATGTGAGGACAGAAGAATATGTGCTTGAATTCTGATTCTGCCACCTTATTTGGGGAACCCTGGACTGATTACTTGACCAGTTCCTTAATTTCTTCATATGTAAAATGAAAGGTACTTTTGCTTTTCTTTGTGCCGCTAGTACTTAGAAGAGTACCTGATAAATAAGAGGCATTTAATAAAGTCCCACTGCAACCAGGGCCATCATCGGTTGTCTTGGTCTATGTCTTGCCACTGGACTCATGACTCTGGAGGAGAGAGTGAGGCTGATGACTTTGCACAGCTTTTCTTCGCTTAAATACAATTAACTTGCAAGTCAAGACATCACCCTCCTGATGTCATTGATCCTCTCTGAGAATGAAGGACAAACAACAACAACAAAAAAAACATTTGTGTTGACTTTGAGGTCTTTTCCACTTTCATTCTGTAAGCCTATGATTCATCTAGTTCCAACCTGGCCCAACCAAGAGAAGAATTTCCTCTTCAACATCCCTGATGAGTGGTCATTTAGCTTTCAGTTGAAGACTTTCTGCAAGTCTTCACTACTTCCCAAAATAACCCATCATATTTTTGTATATTTCTAATTGTTAAGAAGTGGTTTCTTTCAATTGGCCAAAATCTACATCTCTGAAACTCCTATCCCTTGCTCCTTATTCTGCCCTTTGGGGATAAACAGAACAAAATATAAATCATCATCCACAAATATTTGAATATAGCTGTATTTCCTACCTAAATATTCTTTTCTCCACAGTAATATCCCCATTTCCTTCAACTGACATGACATTATCTTAAGGCCTCTCGCTATCCTATTTGCCTTTCTCTGTGTGATCTCTAGCTAGTCCCTGTGTTCCCTAAAATCTAATGCCCAAAATAGAACATAATATTTCAAATAACTCTGTCTGGAGTAGAGAACAAGACCATGCCCTTACTTCTGTATTAGGTGTCTCAATATAGCCTAAGTAGTAGCTTTGGAGCTAAAGGACCTGGGTTTAAATCATGACTCTGTCATTTTCTACCTGAGTAATCTTGGGAAAGTAGTTTAAGTGCCCTGGTCCTCAATTTCTTTGTCTATAAAATGAAAGGATTGAAGTAAGTGACTTCTAATGTCCCTTCCATTGCTAAATTTTTTGTCTTTTTGAGTTAGCATTTTTGGTTGCCATATCTCAGAGCTGGCTCACATTGACCTTGTAGTCCACCAAAATACCTACTTCTTTTCAGGTTACTGTTTTGATTTTTCCTTTTTTTTCAGTCATAACTTTGACAAACATCAACAAAGATGAATAGCTTCTATATACAAAGAAGAACAGCAAAAGAGGATTGTGTATTAAATTTTAAGTCTTTATGGTAATTTAACACAATAGTATTCATACTTCTCTACTCTTCTGTGCCCCTTTCTGAACTTCCTTCTGCTTTCTTCAGCATATTTTTAAGATGTCTCATTGTCATTAGTTCATAATCTATGGGGCTTTTTGGTACCATGTAGTTTCCCTACTTTTTTCTTTTAATCATATATGTTTTTACTGTTGACTTGCCCAAGATCATAGTTGCCACCCTAACCTCTGCTTTCTTGAATCCACCTGAATCATAATCAATTTTCTTTCAATCTCCCATTCAAACTCTGTATAAATATTTATGTTTCAAGTGTGTTTCTTATAAAACTTGTTCGACTCTGCTTTCTATTCTGTTCTACCACCCTCTTCAGTTTTATGGGTAAATTTATCCAAAGCACACTCATTATTCTGATGACTAATTGTATATTTTTCTCCATCATATCCTTAATTTTTTTCTTTTCTTTGTCCCCCGTCCACCTCTTTAGAAGAAAAAGAAGGTGGTTAAAGAGAAAGAAAATGATCAACATTAGTAATCTATAATTGAACTAATCTGTTCCAACTTCTCTCTTTATCTAGCTCAGAACTCCGTCACTGGCTCTTACACTTTCTTGTCTCTTAATCACATCATTTACATTTCTTTTGCGTGTAACTACTGCCTTCTATGAAAGTCAAAAGCATATTTCATGAAGTTCCTCTCCAAGTTTCTATGAAGATCCTGCTGATCATTCTGATTGGCTGTACAAGAATTTTTTGTACCTCAGTCCCTGGACAAATCATGGCCAAACACAAACCTTTCCTTGTTGACCCAGTTGTTGGTGCTCCCCTAGAGACCAGAGAAATTTATTTTGTATTTATTTAAGTTTATATTTAATTTATCTGTGGATATATTGTTGCTCACCTCTCTCCCTTCCCCCAAAGAATGTAAGCTTCTTGAAGGCAGTATCTATTTTCTTATTTACTTTGTATCGCTAGCATACTGCCTGATGCTTAATAAATGCTGACTGATTGAATGAATGAACTGTCCTTTTCTTTTTTTTACTTTTTGTGTAACCAGAGAAAAGTCAATTGAATTTATTTCTTCAATTTAATAATAATTGCCGCTCTCACGGACTACTGTGTGGCTTAATAACCTATTATTTATGACTATCTCCACATGCCATCAAGGAAAGCATAATGTTTCAGTACAAAATATTATCATTTTTCTTAGTAGAAATCCAAAAAGGAGGATTAGGGTTACTAAAAGTTTCTTTAAAGATATCACTTGGATGAAAGCCATTTAATTATTCTTTTTTACATCACACTTCCAGTCAATGAGAGACAAAGCTTTTGGGAAAACCTAAATTATGACCTTTATTTAGTGTTGTTTTTTAAAATATATTCTTTTGATTTGGAATGTTCTAATCAAATACAGAATTACAATATATAAAAAGAACTGAGTTCAAATCCTGATTCTAACACTGAATAACTGTGTGACCCTGGGCAAGTCAATATCTGATCCTTTGTTTATTCCTTTGTAAAATGTGGATAATCATAGTACCTACCTCATGGGATTATTGTGAGCATCAAATGAAAGGCAAGAAGTCCCTGCCCTTAAGTAAGTAGTTCACCTTCTTATGGGAGAGGAAATGTAAATGTCTAGGTACATATGGGATTTATACAAAGCTGATGGAAGGTAACCTCCAAGGAAAAGGCATAGTAGTTGGAGGGCCCAGGAAAGGCCTCTAGCAAAGCTTGGATCTCGAATGAAGTCTTGAATGAAGCTAAGGAAAGCAAGAAGCCAGGATGAGGAAGAAAAACATTCCAGCCAAGGAAGACAGTGCAAAGATAAGGAAAAGGGAGATGTGGTTTTCTGTGTGAGGAACATTAAACAAATTCTTCTTATCCATCCATTCTGCAGGTGGAAGTCTTCATGTGTTTGTTGTAGACATGTAGAGATGAGAAAGTATAAGAGCCAGTGACAGAGTTCTGAGTAAGGTAAAGAGAGGAGTTGGAACAGATCAGTTCGATTATAGATTACTAGTGCTGATCATATTCTTTTTCTTTCACCACCTTCTTTTTCATATAAAGAGGTGGGCAAGGGACAAAGAAAAGAAAAAAATTGAGGATATGATGGAGAGAAATACACAATTAGCCATCGGAATAATAAGTGTGCGTTGGACTACAGGGTGCATGTAAGGGAGTGAAGTGTGAGATCAGACAAGCAGGAAGGCACCAGACTGTGAAGATATTTAAATACCAAAGAGAAGACTTTCTATGTGATCCTGGAGGTAATGAGGGGAGAGGTACTTAAGTTTACTGAGTAAGAGGTGACATGGGCAGAGCTACATTTTAGGAAAATCACTTTGGCAGCTAAATAGAGCAGGGAGAGACTTGAGGCAAGAAGACCAGTTAGAAAACTATTGCAATAGTCTGAGTGAGACTGAAATATTGGATAAGAGTAATTTGGGGATGTTGTAGAGTGAGAGATGATGAAGGCCTATTGTTTTTGTCCTTTGTTTTCAAGGAGAAACAAAGATATCATGGGGTGATGTCTTGACTGAATTAGGTAGATGAGCAGCCCTGAAAAAATGCTTGGCAGCTCTCACACAAGAAGGGCTAGTCTTCCCTGCATACCCTACACCCCTGAGCTCCTATACGGGGAGGGCAGGTAGGTGCCCCTCCAGAGCACCAGCCCTGGAATCAGGAGGGCCTGTGTTCAAATTCGGCCTCAGAGACTTGACACACTTACTAGCTGTGTGACCTTGGGCAAGTCACTTAACCCTAATTGCCCTGTCTTCCCCCTTCCAAAAAAGGGAAAATAGAAAAAGAAAAGGTGTACATACATGAGATGTTTTGAAAGTCAAAACATAAGATTTGGCAAAGCATTAGATATATAGAGTGGGTAAGAAAGAAGAGGACAATAAAATTGTGAGCCTATGTGACTGGGACAAGAGTGGTGTCCTCTATAGTGTTAAACAAATAAAAATAGGATGAACTAAATCATATATAATGATCCTTGTGGATTGTACATTGACTTAGAAGACTATATATTAACATTATCTATGTTGTGTTGTATTTCTATTTATTTTGTTAAATATTTCCAAATCATAATGAAATCTGGTTCAGGCTGCATTATGGGCTGCATGCTGCCATGGACCATGTGTTTGACACATCAGCTCTATAGTTTTAGGGAAATTCAGAAGTGCAGAAGATTTTTAGGGAAAAGTAATGAGATGTCTTGGACATGTTGAGTTTGAGATACCTATGGGATATCTCATTCCAAATGTCCCAAATGCAAGAGATCAGGACTAAATATGTAGAATTGGTAATCATCTACATAGAGGTGATAATTGACCCAATAGGAGCTAGTGAGATTACCACTTACATTTTTGCTGTTATTATTATAGACATACAATATGGGACTGACTAAGCCTTTTGAGCATGTACCACTGATGCAATCCCCATGTGGGCTACAGAGCATCAGAGTTATTCTATATTTAGGTCCCCTGAAACACAACCTTAACGTTTTTTCTTTTAAAAAATTATTTAGTTTTAATATTCTTTTAAAATTGAGTTCCAAATTCTCTCCTTCCCTCCCAACCTTCCTCTGTCCATTGAGAAGGTATGCAATATGATGCCAATTATACATGTGTAATCATGTCTATATGTGTATATGTATATATGTATATGTAAAAAGTCCTCCTCTACCCCTGTCCCCCATTTTTCTCATCTCTCTAGAAGTTTAGAAGACTTCTAAACCTTTTCAGATATATATGTGTGTGTATATATATACATTTACACAAACACACACACACACACACACTCACACACACATTGTTTCCTCTTCAACCCAGATGAGAGTAAGGTTTCAATATTACCAGCCCTCCACCCCAACCCACTTTCTCTATATCAGTTTTTCCTTTCACACCCTGTTTCTGTAAGGTAATTTCTCCTTTTAACCCTTTCCTGACCAATTCTGCTTTTTAGAATCATCTAATCATACACAACTCAGCCCCAGCCTTTCTTGCAAACTAACTTAGTAATGAAAACAATTTTAATAATGCTAGAACAAACTAAATGAGTAAAATGAGAGAACAAAGTAGAATGGAGGTTTGAGTTAATAGTATTAGAAGAGGACCCTATAATCCATCAGGGACCACCTAGAACCTGGCTGGTGGGGGTTGGTGGAAATGTTGCCAGCAGTCATCTGAGAGTCCAGATAACAGTGCAAGAAAGAGTTCTTTTTCCTTCCTCTTATTCTCAAGCAGCATGCTTGAATTATCTCAGTCATTGCCTCCACTTTCCCATGCATTTTGCCACTGAAATAAGCAAAGGACAGAAAAAATAATAAAGAAATAGGAATAATAAAGGTCAGCGTCTGTCATTTTAAAACTTGTAGACATCCATATCAGCACAATAATTTCTTGTCCTCCAGGAAAAAGTCAATGCTAGGAAGATGAATATCGCCCTTATTCTCATCCTTATTGCTAGTCTGATCTTTTTTTCCTACCTCTATGCAATTTTACCACTTCATAAACCCTGATTTTTGAATTCTAATAATGTCTCCAGCAGAATAACCCTGTGAATTCCTTTATTCAATTCAGCATCATGCAAACTTTGTAGAAAGACGTGTCTAAGGCGATCTAGAAGCTCTTAATAAACATCTCACTTCTAGGTGAATACAGAGAATGTGAAGAGCATTGTCAAAAAGTCAATAATTGCACTGCAAATATAGTGGACATATTCTTTCACTGGGTAATATTGTGTGATAATAAGGATTGGTAAGACTCCTTAATTTTCTCAACACCTTTAAATTTCCTGCCGGCAAGTATATATCATACTATTAAAAACTAAAGCTCTTTTTGTGTTCATTATAATCCTTGTTTATTGTTTTGTGTGTTCCAATATGATTTAGCAGACTGAGTGCATAGTTCTGGGGTTCCCTGTCACCTCAACTAGGCTCCCTGTTCCTTCTTTCCCCACCTCATATTACTGAGAAGCAATCCCATTTTTGGATCTCGGTTAAGGGGTCCTCCCCTGCAAAAGAGAAGGGAGGAAATACAAAGATATCCAAAGTATAAATATGAATTATGTAACAAGCAGTTTTATTCCCAGACACAAAAAATACAAAGCAAAGCATCATAGAATAATTATAATCAATTGAGAGGTTAATGTTCAAGCCTTTTGAGGATGTTTGTAAACAATTCTTTTGTTTACAAATAAGAGCTACTTATTAGCTATTTTGCATTTCACTTTGACTGAGTACAATCTTTTCTACACCAAATGGGCACTTTTTTCCCATGTGATGGCACTCTGTGTGGGCAGCTCTTCTCTTGTCCAGACTGCTTCTGCTCCTGTTGCTATTGCCAGTAGCTATACTTCACAGGTACCGGAGAAGGGGAAGTTATCAGATGCTTTTTGAGATTTCACAAGCCCCTGTGCCAAAGAAAAGAAATTAGAAACAAGAGACAGTCCCATTCCTGGCTTTGGCTTACTTAGGCTGTAAGCTCATGACTTAAAACCAAGGAAAGAGAAATATTTCCATCCACTGTAATGTACATATCTCAGGAAGTTCTTATACAGTGGTTCTCAACCTTCCTAATGCCACAACCCTTTAATACTTGTATGTGAGTATGTGGGTGGACCCACCTGGAGACAGATAGAGGAGTGGTGTCTCGGTTCCTAAGACCATCAGAAATATGTGTTTTCTGATGGTCTTAGGCAACCCCTGTGACACCTGTGAAAGGGTCACTTCCAAAGGGGTCACGACCCACAGGTTGAGAACCACTGTTCTTATACTTCAAGGCCAGCTGGAGGAAAAGGTTAGAAGGTTAGGGATCATCCCTATCACATACGCAGGGAGTTCTGGCTTAACAGTCAATTAAAAGTAATATTGTAATTAAAATAAACCATCAGACGATAACTGTACCTTTTCTGAAATGGAAGATAAGTGAGAGGGAGGTCCTCTCTATGGTGCATCTTCAAGGGGACATTAAACAAATACTTTTGTACATATGGATCTTTTTCCTCTTCATTTGGTTTATTTAAGGTATTTGCTTATGATATGGTCGGGGTAGTGACTCTTGAGATATTGTTCCAAATTGCCTTCTCGAATGATTAGATCAACTAATTCACAGCTTTAATAGTACATTAATGTGGCTGTTTATCCACAGGACCTCCAAAAATAGTCCCTTTTCTTTTTTGTCATCTCTATCAATCTGATTGGTATTAAGTAAAGCCTCAGAGTTTTTTCATTTTTGTTTCTATTATTATTAGTGATTTAGAACATTTTTTCATAAGGTTGTGAGTACTTTACATTTGTTCTTTTGAGAACTGCTAATTCATATCCTTTGACATTTAGTTATTGGAAAATGATTCTTTTTCTTATATAATTGTATTTATTCCATAGATACATAAAATCTTTACAAGAGAAACTCACCAAAGATCTTTTCCCACTTGACTGTTTCTCCTCTAATTGTGTTCTTTTTTTTTTTTTGGTTAAAAAAAAAAAACCTTTTTAATTTCATGTAATCCATTAGATTGTAAACCCCTGGAGGGCAGTGACTGTCTTTTGCCTCTTTTTGTATCTCCACACTTAGCACAGTGTGTGGCACAGAGCTGGAGCTTAAGAAATGTTGATTGATTAGCCAATTGATTTAAATTGACCATCTTTCACCAATGTTCTTCCTGTTGTGTTGTATGGTTGGGCACCATGGCATCCTACAATCTCCAAAAAATGATGAGCATAAGTAGGTTGTGACATATTATGAAAAAGGAATTGAGCAGCAAAAGTTGCATAAAAGATGTCATCAAAGAAATACAAAAGGACAGGAAGATGGACCAATTACGTAACCAGAACAAGGAGCCTTTGTGTTTCATTGCTATCCTCAAACTCTTAAGAATATGAGAGGAAGGTCCCCAGAATCTTGGGTGGAGCTCTGTGGTGGATGTGAAGGTAAAATGATATGGACAGGATTCACAGAGGATGAGCAAAGATGGATGGGTTGTAATTTGCATCACTGGAGAGAATACCCATACCAAAATCATAAATTTTATTTTTGTATTAGATAAAAGCCATTGTGGGGGGTCAGAGGGCAGCTAGGTGGTACAGTGAATAGATCACCAGCCCTGGAGTCAGGAGGACCTGAGGTCAAATACGACCTCAGAAACTTAACACTCACTAGGTGTGTGATCTTGGGCAAGTCACTTAACCCCAACTGCCTTGCCTTTCCCCCTCCAAGAAAAAAAAAGCCATTGGGAAAGCAATGTAGTCTAAGAGAATTCTAAGACTCCATGAAACACTATTGTTAAACCTTACTTAACTGTGTGTCCCACCTAGGTTTACACCCACTGGATTTCATCCTGGTGTAGTAACCCAAGAAGGCTCTCTTTGGCTTATTATAAGCCCACTTAGGTTTTTCCAGTGTAAACTTTAAAATACACTTTAAATATGGCTTTTGTCTTAGTCACCTTAGAGATATCAAATGTATATAATAGCCTCATACATAGGTACTCTTAGGATAACTTTTATTTCACCCATGACAGGAAATCCATGATGCAAAAAGAATAACAAGGTCACCGTAAATAAGTATAGAAACATAAAAACCTAGATAAGCAATTAGATCTATAATACTGTCCAAGAAGTCGGAGATCTTTTATTAGAATGTTGAACAAACATTTCCTATTTAACTTTGACCTGAACTTTCTAATTCACAACAATATCATGGACTGTTGGAAAGATTCAAGTTTCCTATGCTCTTGTAGCATAGCTTTAACCTTTTGGCTATTAAGAAAATACACAGTAAGAGAAATCTCCCTGTAGAGGTCTAGTGCTTAACACTGAAACTCAGGAATTATTTTTTTAATATTTTTTTTCTAATTATATGTAAAGATAATTTTTAGCATTCATTTTTACAAAATTTTAAGTTCCAAATTTTTCTCTCTCCTTCCCCTTCCTTCTTCCTAAAATGACAAGCAATTCAATATAGCTCTCATACGTACAATCACGTAAAACAAAAATTCCATAATAGTCACAGTTGTAAAAGAAGAAACAGATCAAAAGGGGGAAAAATGGGGGGAAAAGTGAAAATAGTGCTGTGATCTACACTCAGAGTCCACCAGTTCTTTCTCTGGATATAAATATCATTTTCCATCATGAGTGCCTTATAATTATCTTGGACACTGTATTGCTGAGAAGAGCTAAGTCATTCATGGTTGATCATCACAATGTTGCTGTTCAGTGTTTTCCTGAAAACTCAAGAATTCTTAAACTCAATATTACCCATGTGATTTTCCTATGCCAATGGAATTTGGTCCATTCCAGTCTCTATGCACAGAACTGTCTTTGTTATACTACACAGAAAATGCATAAGAAACTAAGGATTCAGAGGAGTCTATGAATAAATATCAGGATAGAGGACTCAAATAGAGCATTAGTCCCCTTTCCCATCCTATCCACCAGAATGGAAACATCAATTTTGGGAGTCATTTATCTCTAACCTATACTTTGGAAAGGAGAGTGAAAAAGGCAGAAGAAAGCCCCGAACTAAAAATACAAAATCTCTCCTTTCAGGCTTGTCTTATCAAGTCCAGGCTGCTTGCCATGTGCTTCTTGTATATGCCATCATTTTCTGCTCCTGAGTGCATAAGAGAAGAAATCCTTCCACTCTCCTTCCTGTACTCTATCCTGGCAGTCCACAGGACAAAAATCATGAGAAGGAAAAAACATGGTAAGTCATTTCATACTTCATTCTTATGTCAAAGGCTCAGGACAAGTGTCTGTGCCCCTGATTCTCAGTCAGCGTTGGTTGACATCAGGGGGAAGCCCCAGGTGCCGGGGACCAACCAAAGGAGTTCTCTGTGTCCTCTTGACAAGAGGCTGTGATATATATACCATGAAAAGTACCCTTCAAAGAAAAGCCATCAAGATGATTGAAGGAAAGTTATCAAATTGTTCAACTATAAAGCCCTAAGTTTAGAATCTTCCGTGCTTTTAGGACACAGGTTTTCCGATTCATACAGAGGGCTTAAGAAGCCAGGTCCTGATACACAGGAAAGGAACTGCATAACAACATCTATGTTTTGTTCATCAAATATTGGTTATAGACTTTTAGTACTTTACAGACCTATAATTTCAATGGCTTGGCATCTCGCTTCACCAATGCAAATATCGGTTATTTTCAATACTATTTCATCAGCATGAATATTCCATCCAACAGAGCAGATCAAAACTCCTTTATGCATTTTCAGCCTATGTGATTCTTCTCCATTTCTTCCCATAAATCCTCACCAGAGGATCCATCCAGTGCCGTGGAAGCCTTTATTTGGCTCCTTTACTTACTATTTCACAGTTATCAATACAGAGCTCAGATCAGCTATCTTTGTCTCTCTCAGTCTCACTGTCTGAGCCACCCACCTCATTTTCTGGTCTAACACATGCTTGAGGATATCTTTCGACCAGGCAATTGCAACGAGGAAAAAAATCACCTTACAACACCTTTTATATTTGAAAGCCATAAAGCTCCATATTCACCATTGATTAAATTAGATCGTTTTAACAAGAAATGTCTCTTGGCATATGCCTGGAGGTTTCAGAGTATAAACAAGTATAAGAAAAAAATTGTTCTTTCAACATAAGCAAGGAAAGTTAAGTTGCTTATTTATTCTGTTTCCAAAATGTGGTTTCTTTGAGGAAGGCATGAGTACAACATTAAAACATTCACTAAAATACCACAAATGAAAGAACTGTTGTTTCAAACAACATTAAAAAAAAAAATCTTTCACTGTGCCTCTCCATCAATAAAAAGCAAGGCTTTTCGTTGCATTTAAAAAAAAAAAAAAAGGTTTGGTGTCAGGGGCTGAAAGGTAGAAGAAAGCAGCATTAGGGGACAAGAGGAAGTGAGAAATGGATGAAAAAGTCCCACTAAAAGCCTTCTGTAGTTTTTAGTTCCCCATGGATAAAAGTGAATTACCAACAGAAATGTTGTTTTAATTGTTAAGAAAAATTGTTACTGGCTGCTTTATCCTGAGATTCTTAAAGATTTTTTATTTTGATTCCTTAATAAAAAAAATCTAGGTGGAAGGTATATTTTAGAGGAACATTTCAAATTGGAGGTTTAGTTATCTGCCTCAAACCATGAAGTAAATTACTGATGTGAAGGAATATAAAGACATTAATGAAATTCTGACATTACTAGTATCATTAAGCAATTGGCAAGTTAACATTTGGTATTAGCAGTTCTCTCTCTCTGTCTCTGACTCTCTCTCTTTCTCTCCTTCTCTCTTTCTCTCTGTCTCTGTCTCTGTCTCTGTCTTTCTCTCCTTCTCTCTTTCTCTCTGTCTCTGTCTCTCTCTCTTTCTCTCCTTCTCTCTTTCTCTGTCTCTGTCTTTCTCTCCTTCTCTTTCTCTGTCTCTGTCTCTCTCTCTTTCTCTCCTTCTCTCTGTCTCTGTCTTTCTCTCCTTCTCTCTCTCTTTCTCTCCTTCTCTCTTTCTCTCTGTCTCTGTCTCTGTCTTTCTTTTTCTCTCTCTCTCTCTGTCTCTCTCTATATATACATATACACACACATATACACATATATACTTGCTTATATGTGTGTGTATGTAAAACCATATTATGTATACTTCTATTTATCAGTTCTTTCTGTAGAGATGGATAGCATCTTCTTTCATAAGTCCTTTGTAGTTTATTTGAATATTTATAATACTAGGATAGCTTAATCTTTCACTTATTCTTTGAACAATATTACTGTTACTGTATACAATATTCTCTTGGTTCTGCTCATTTCACTCTTTATTATTTCATGCAAGTCTTTCTGTTTTTCTAAAATCAACCTGCTCATCATCTCTTATAGCACAATAGTACTCTATCATAATCATATACCACAACTTGTTTAGCTCAGTTTCCAGTTCTTTGCCACCACAAAGAGAGTTACTATAAATATTTTAGGTTTCAAATATTTAGAACCTAAATGTTTTAGGTTCTTTTCCTTTTCCCCCGATCACCTCGGGAAACAGACCTAGTATTGGTACTACTGGGTCAAATAACATACAGTTTCATAAATCTTTGGCGTAATTCCATATTGCTCTCCAAAATAGTTGGATCAATTCACAGTTCCACCAACAGTGTATTAGTGTCCCAACTTTGCCCTCTCCCTTCTAACACTTGTCATTCCCACATCATTTTAGCCAATCTAGTAGGTATGAGATGATAGGCAATATTCTAAAACTATAAATTACATAGATGGTATGAGCTTGTATTGGAGAAAAAAAGTTTCCTCATCCATGATTTTCCTATGCCAATGGAATTGGGTCCAGTCCAGTCGCTATCCACGGAACTGCCTTTATTATACTACACAGAAAATGCCTAAGAAACTAAGGATTTGGAGGAGTCCATGAATAAATAACAGGATAGAGGACTCAAATAGACCATAACTCCCCTTTCCATCCCAATCACCAGACAGGGAACTGAATTTGGGATTACTATCAGGGCAACCTTCTGTCATTTCAACAAGAAACTCTTGCCCACAGAGTCCTACAAAGTCTCCCTAAGACTTGTACTACCATCCAGTGGTTTAGATACCCTTGCCTCCCCTGAAAAATATGCTTTGGAGCTTACTAAAGAGATCTCTTCTTATTGGGTTGGCACTATGTAAGTAACTCACTGACTGCTCTCCAATAGGATAAAAAGAAGGAAATTGTCTCCTTCCTTTTCAAAGGACCAAGGTACATCAAGCAATCTCATCTCACTAGAATAAAGGTCTCCAAAGAGAGTTTCATATGCCCCAGGGGATATATAAGATTACCCATTTGGCTATAAGAAAAAAAAAAACTTCTATTTATTTTTATCTTAAAATAAGAAATTAAGATTTACTAATAATTAATATATACATTGACATTTAGCTCCCTCACAGAGCCTATATGTAAAATATCCATGTGTCACAGTATATGTGGTACCTTTTTTGTTGATGTTGGGGGTTTTTTGGGAAGGTAATTGGGGTTAAGGTACTTGACTAAGTGACCCAAGGTCACATAGTACTAAGCCTCTGAGGTCAAATTTGAACTCAGGTCCTCTTGACTCCAAAACTGGTACTCTAGCTGTGCCTGTACACTTGATATCTTGAGGGAAGAGTAAGAATTAGACAAGTCAGAAGGTTTAGCAATGGTGTCCTCACCCAGTTTGCCTTCAACACATCATGATTCATCATAGTTTATGTATACCCAGTTATAGCTTCTATTATCTAGTTTTAACGAAATTAACCATCCCCAAATAGACAAGTAACTTAAAAATATTCCTATAAGGAAATCACAGATTGAAAATAATACTTATGATGTACAAATGAAGAACAATAAAATTCCAGAGCTGATATGTTCTTTGTCAGCTACATTAAGCATCAAAAACAATGGTGAGTCCATCAGCTCTGATAAATCATCCAGAAAACTGAAATGATCAATTATTTGAAAAATGGATTTATATATTTTTGGGGTCACTTGAGTTCCAGCCTCAAGTGTGAGAGGAGACATGAGAAAGAAAAGTGACCAGGTCATGTGGGTAGTTCAAGGAAGAACCATGAACTCCATTTATCAATGCTTAGAACAAAGTTTTTAAAGATCCAAATGACAAAGATTCAAGTATTCTTATCTCAATCATATCCTGGAATATTATTACTAATAGAATAGTCTGCCATACCTGGGAAGTAGCTTGGATAAGACAAGGCTTGTTATCAAGGACCCACGAAGTCATTGGGAAGGTCAGTTGTCTCTTAACTACAGGACAAAGGATGCTCCCTGAGAGCAGGCCACAATCTCAAAGACATCTGCATAGAAACCAGTCTCAAAGACATCTGCATAGAAACTGATCTCCAAGAATCAAGTATTTTGACTTACAATAGTCTTTAGCATAATATGATAAGAAACTTGTCCTGAAGTTTGGGGGCAAAGGTTTTGATCTTAGGATATCAAACAAAAGTCCTTTTAAGGGCACCCCTGAGGTTCTTTCGGGGGAGCCAGGCTTTGCTAGCTGAGTCACCTCGAGAGAAATTAGGGTACATAATTAAGGTCTTTTATCTGAGTCCTGGATCAGGCCTATTTGGCTCCCCACAATATATGTTCTCATTTATGCTAGGACCTCATTCTAAATATATATTGTGTCTTCCAACATTACCAAATAACAGTAGGAAGCCATCATGATTAGCATGACATATGAGAACCATGTACCCAGACCATAAAGAAAAATCCTTTTCAGTGTTATCAGTGATGTTCAGTCATTTTATATTCAATTGTGAGATTTAACTAAATTCAATGACAAAAGTTTAGGAACTTCTTTTGATATTTCATACTTAATAGCAAAAAACAAAATGCCACTTTCCACTAGGGAAAAAAATGCTTGTTATTCCTAACATAGTTTTTAAAAAAAGATTCACAATATAAAGTTTAACAGGGATAAATATCATATACTGGTTCTAAAAATCGGTTGCTCAAGTATAGATTAAGAATGTTTGAATTGATAGTAGTTTGTGTGAAAAGGACCTTAAGATTTTAGATTAATGAAACAGTGGGGTAAGAAATAAGCTTTTGAAAAGCCAATGAAAATTAACATGGCATTAAAAGGAGAATAGTACCCAGGATGAAAGAGATCATAATCTCTCTGTGCTCTTCAGATAATATCTGGAGAATAGTGTTTAATGCTTGTTCCATCTTTTAGGAGACATTGACAAGGTAGAACATGTCCTGGAGAGGGTATGTAGGATAGTGGGGAGAGAGAGAGAAAGAGAGAGGGAGAGGGAGAGGGACAGGGAAAGAGAGAGGGAGAGGGAAAGGAAGATGGAGAGAGAGAGGGAGAGAGAGAGGGAGACCACTTAAATACACGCTGGTGGTTAAATTTAGGGCCATTGTCAATGAGGTTCACTTTTCTTCCCTTCTCTATTGTGAGGTCTACATCTTTATCTAAAATATTCAGAATGCAACACAAATCAGTTTATTTTTTTATCTGGACTCAAAATCCATTGTAAAAGTACATATAATAAAGCAAAGTTTAAAGATGTTAGGAAAAAATTATGCCAGTTCACCATGCAGTGATGAGGCAGGGGAGGGGGATAAAGTGGAGAAAAGATTAAGTTCACCAGGTGCCAGGAGCAGTGACAGTCAGGGAAACTGCCAAATTCTATATGGGCAGTCTACCAGTAATGGGTCAGTGAGCCAGACAAGATTCTAACTAGCTATTCAGGATTATTTTAAACACCTTTCCTTTCTAATAAGCTAGTCACTGGTGCTGGTGTGTGACCGCACCCTCTTGGTACCCATTTTCTCTCTGAGGGCTCAAAAGTTACTTAGATTTCCCCTTCCTCCCATCATCCCATGTTTTTTGCCTCAATCCTTCAGCCTTTCCAAAACATGGGAAAAACAAGACTTCCCATCAGTCCCTTTTCCAATAAGAAGGCTACACAAAAATTAATCAAAGTAATTGGAAATATTTAAACTAGAGAAGCTGGGAAGTGTATGTGATGGTGAACACTACCATGTTAAAATGGAATTAAATATACTTTGCTTTGTTCTTAAGGGCAGAACCAGGTCTAAATGACAGAAATTACAGAGGAAAAAATTTCTCAATATATTCCTGGAATGTTCATACCTTTCCCTTCACCATTCCTATCCATCCTTCTGTAATGGTAAGACTCTACTGATTATCCTGTACCACTTAAAAAGCAATTGCCTTTAATAGGAAAGAATAATTTTTGATGGAACGAATCAATCAGAACTGAGTGTGAATAGGACCTGTGCACCTCCTTGAATCAAAGTGATTTTGCGAGAGGTTTGGTCATGCCCAGAAGAACTTGCAAAAGAGGCAGAAGAAATGGACTTTTTGAGGGCAGAGAAAGGAGTAGGGCATACATATGTGAGCCAGAAAGAACCAACAGCCCAGAGGCAACCAGCAAAAAGAGAAAGAGAATGTAGCCCTGAGTTGTATCAGAGAAAAAAAAAACAAGAAGAAAGGACATAAGCCCTATAAGACATCTGAGAAAAGATTAAAGTTGATACCACCAGCATACTCATCTACTCAAGGATTGAAGGAAGTCCTAAGAAAAAGTTGAATCTTTCTTCAGTTTCTTCACCTGATTCCTGTGTATTCATAGATTCTATAACATAATCTACTCTTTTGTTACCCAAATACTTTCAACGTGATTGAATTTGCCTCAACCACAAAGAGAAGGGGGTTTACCTGGAGAATAGATATAGATTAAGGCAAAAAGCCCAACTTGTGCCTAAATGTTAAGAATTTATGTTAATTTGTTGAGAACATAATGGCTAAGAAATTATGTTAATGTTAAGAAATTCCCTAAATGGGAGCTTGGAGCATTTGTTACTGAATTCATAACTTCTCACCTAAAATAAATACCTAAAGTCACAGGAGGTGTGGGGGGAGGGGCGGGAGGGAAGAGGGAAGAGATGTGGACGTTAGGGACCGTGACATTGTCCCTAAATTTAAAGTGAACAAATTATTGTGACAGGGCCTTACACACTGAGGGCTCTTCTTTCAGGTATTACATTTTAACAGGAAGACAAAGTCTGGAGCCTAAGGAATGAAGCTGGGGGAAATTTCAGGAGTCTGAAGTTTTGAGAAGAGGGCTATGTTCTTGGTGCTTCTGGAAATCACATCATAAAGGCAGTTGCTTAATAAGGTTGGCACTTCTTGCCAGAGTCCTCAGCGTGACATCTTACCGAGACCTAAGGCTACCCCAGCAATGAGTCCAGGGCATGAATTTGTACTTAAGACCCTACATTGTAAAGCACTCCCAGGGTGGTTGTATTAATAAATCTGCTGGGTGCAGCATAAGCTCCTTTGTGGCCCAAGGACTTGGTTGTTGACTTGCCATTATTCAGGGCTTGGTATGGCACCTTGTAGTCACCATGTTATATATGCATAATGAAGATAATAACAATAGTATGTTTAGAGTTCCTGAAATTCATTGTGTGGGAACAGTACAGTCCCCATAATTGGTATGTTCAATGTCTACTTAGTTAACAAAACATCTAATCAGAGATGAATGTCAGACCTATTAAGAATGAATTGTCTTTCTCTTATATGTTGTTGGGAGAACTGCAATTGAGTAGTAGAAAATGCAACTTAATTATTCACATTAGAAGTTAACACAAAAGATGCATTTAAAAGACTTAATTCCCTTTCACAGGGAGAAACATGAAATTAAATGAAATAGATGTTCCCACCACAAATACTTGTGATCGCACATGAGGAAGGAATGCATCTCAAGAAGGCTTTGGACATGCAGGTATCCAAAGTTTTCCAATCACTCTTAGAACGGTTGGGGTTGCTCCTCCTGTCCTCATGAACTACCAAACATGGGAACCCACAAGAAGACATATGTTCCTATAATTTAGAGCTGGATGGAACCTCAAAGGCTTACTAGTTCACTTCCTCATTTTACAAATGAGGAAACTCAGGTTCATAGAAGTTCAAGTTCAGGATTTGCCCAAGCTCACATAGTTAATAAGTGGAAGATGTGGGATTTGAAGATTACTAAATTCCTTCGACTATTAATCCACTCATCTTTTCACTACATCCTATTGCCTTAGAGCAGGGGTTCTCAACCTGTGGATTATGTTCAATTTGTAACAATGAAAATACATCTTGCATATCAGATATTTTCATTATGATTCATAACAGTAGCAAAATTACAGTTATGAAGTAGCAATGAAAATAATTTTATGTTTGGGGGTCACCACAACATGAGGAGCTGTATTAAAGGGTCATGGCATTAGGAAGGTTGAGAACCACTGCCTCAGAGGGATAACAGTTTCTCCTCACCTGCACAGGTCTAAGAATTACCACCAGCTGGTCTGGAAGACCAAGTTAGATCCAGAGAAGACAAATCCTCTTATATTAAAAAAGTAAAGGATGAGGGTGGATGCACACATACTAGAACTATTCTGGATTGACTCTTCTATTTCATATCAAATCAGGCTCACAATGTGAACAAAGAACACAGCGACATGAATTGACCACAAAATGACAACTATATAAGTGTCCATAATGAACACAGAGGCATGACATAATTCTTTATCCTCAAGGATCATAGGGTAATAGCTTTAGAGGTGAAAGATATTTTAGAGGTCTAGTGTGATTGTAAGCCCCTCATTTTATAAGTGAGGAATTTAGGCCCTTTTCTTAGTTCCCATCCAAACCTGTAAACCACAGGACGGCCTTGTTTGAGAAATTTGCACTCTATGTTATTGGTATCTGAGACTATGGTGAAACTACTTTAAATATTCACTGAGTAACATTTAAATCTTCCTATTTAGAAATGTTAATTTAAAAGTTCTCTTGGAATATAAGCTTCTATTTATAACTTTGAAGTCTTATATAAAAGCTCAAGTTATTGTCAAGATGCATCATATTTAAATGGCATTAACCTTAGCTCTGGTCAAACTCTGCTGTACATCACTTATGAGAGAGAGAAACAAGAACAATTCTCTCTGTTTTATGTCTTACTTGATATTAACAATATGAGGGTTTTCCAAAAAAGTTATTTCTGTTGTTGAATCTTTCAAAGAACCTTGGATGATTTCAACACATAAATGGGCAGCTTCTTGTGGCATAGCGAGCCATTAAGGTTCTACTGAATCAAATGTTTAAATTTTGAGTACTCCAGATAAATGCTCATTTGTTCATGATGTTGAACTGGTTGTATCAAGACCCAGAATAGTGTGGAGATTCCTAAATAAGCTTCATTGGTACCCTCAAGAATTCAGCCCAGCTATCAACAGAGGAAAAAGCAAGTGGGGTAATGAATCTTGGCTCTGCCACTTACTATCTGTGTAGCCCTGAGCAAGTAACTTAACAATTCTGGGCCTCATCTAAAAAATGAAACAATTGCACTAGAAACCTCTAATATTCCTTCTAGTTCAAGATTTATGATCTTATGATACCATAACTATGCCCATTGTCTAAAACAGGCACTCTTGACCCTTAACACATCTGTGAACTTCTTTTTTAAAAATATTTTTGACAGCTGTATTTCTTTTTTTTTTAATTTTATTTTAGTTTGCATCATTCATTTCCACAAGATTTTGAGTTACATATTTTTGCCCCCTCTTTCCCCCACCCACCACCCCAAAACAGTCATCCCAGTGTGTCCCTCCCCCCCACTCTATTCTCTCCTATGTCACTTTTCAGTAGGGCAGGGTGGATCTCCCAACCACAGTGCCTGTGTATCTCAAGTTCCAGTTGGATGTAGTCAATAATAATAATAATAAT
>CM053585.1:352480975-352522147 GCA_028646515.1 Pseudochirops corinnae
CACCAATGACTTTGTGGTTTTTGCCTTTATAAACCCTGCAATGTAATCCCCGGGGGTCGGACTCCTCTGGCCCGCTGGGGTTATGAGTGCGACCCCGATGCATCGGCTCTGAATTAAAACCTCTTGTTTTTTACATCAAACTGGTCTCCTACGTTCTGGGGAGGGGTCGTAACGGAAGCTCGAAGTTGGGGTCTTACAATAGTCAATTGCCTGAGCTGTTATCCTTGTTAATTACCTTGCACGTCAGAGATTGCAATGATGAATTTTCTAGTTTTAATATTAGGAAAATGCACTACTACATATCTGACCCAAGGCAACCTCCAACTCTAGGTGAAGTTGACAGGGATAGCAACTCTCTATATAGTTTTCCATTAGACTGACCTGTTTTTGCCTCTGCAAAAAGAGTCACAATATTATGTCCACCAGATTAAGAAAAATTCATCTATAGGCAAGAAAGTCTCCTTCCTGTAATTATTCTCTGCTCCTAGTTTTCTTCATGATTTTTTAAGGCAAGTAATTAAAATTGTCCTCCTGCCAAAAGGCTTAGAAATACTAAGCCATTCTACTGAAAACCCAAAACAACAACTTTAGGCAATGTTGTTTTTTATCCTATCTGTATTTGTTTCTGCTTCTCTAGGGGGAAAATATCACAAGTAAAAAGAATTTGAAAATGTTCTCAGTTGAAGGGGTTAACTACTCTGGCATTTACTTTTTATTTTTATCAAATAGTAATAGTTTCAGACATGAAAAAGAAATGGAATTTTCAAAGTGAGACAGTTTGGCCCATGAACAGAGTTGCCAAGGGAGACTGGATTAACTTATGTTTAACTTTAACATAATACCAAAAGATCCTATTCCTTTTTAAGAAAATGCCTCTTTAGAGTTAGGGTTAGGGTTAGAAATGAATTGGAGTCAAAGTTGGGTTAGGGTTGCTTTGTGTAGGTTGACACATTCTGAGTCCTCAAACAGCAATATAAATCACCCAATACCAAGGAGTTATTGTAGATATCAACCAATCTGCTTATCCCCACTCAGCTGTAATCCTTTAGATTTATTCACTATGCCCCCAGGAACCTCATCATCCTGAAAGATTACTTCAGTCTTGGTTTAGTAATCACTTCAGTGCAAGATCTTGTAAAATCACTTGTCTACTCATACCTCATCTGTACCCTCTGCTCCTGGGACCAACTCCTACCCCTACCACTCCACTCCATACATACACTCTGAATCCAGGGAAGAAAGGAGAGAAGGCAGAAAAGTAGGAACCCAGAAGGACTGGGTTCCACTTTTTGGCTATATAATGTTAGACAAGTAAGAATTACCCTGCCAAATTCATGGGATTGTGATGATGTACATGTAAGTATAAAGTATTATTATTTTTATTCTACTACAGATGAGATGGATAATACAGAGAGATCAAGAAAGATGAAAATGGATATATATCCTTTAGGAAGTCAAGAGGTTATGCAAATTTCATGATAATATTTATAATTACTTTAATATTCTTCAATTAAAGAATTATGTATACTCCAATATTAAGGGACTAGCTGTAGGGAAGTTCCCTGATCTTATTTTACCAAGACAATGGTCATCCTGGCCCCAGGGGGAACTAGAAAGGTGGGGGTGGGACAAACTGCTCAGATCCTAGAGGTCACACCTGGGTCACAAGTATCCTCACTACCATCTAATCTGCATAAAGAGAGAGTATGAGGAAATAAAGTAAGGAATTTGAGGAATTTGAACTCACCCTAACTCTAACAGGAAGGACAGAACTGTATAACCTTACTCCTGCTTCTGTATCAGTGTGGGTATTCTTAGAGAGCACCACACTCACTTTCTCTGCCCACTCTGTTTCTGAGTTCTTCAGTGAAAAGGGGTTTGCCATGCTAAAGGGCATATCACGTGGATCTTCCTAAGGGCCTCTATGGAAGCAGTGGACAATGGAAACTTGTCCAGGCTAAGTCCCCGACCCTGCCTTGGAAGTCCTGTGATCCCTACCCTTGATCTTCCCAAGATATGTTATGGTCTAGGGGCGCAAGAACCCTGAAATGCAAGGACACAGAGCATGGGTCTGCCTTGAAAGAATTCTACCACTCAAGCCTTCCAATGTGTTTCTCACACTCTGAACCCAGGAGTACAGTGGAACTAGACTCAGTACTAGGAAACTTTAATGAGAGCCATTAGGCTTCCTTATTTTCCCCTGAATTCTAGAGCTCATTTAACCCTATCTTTTTTAGGTGAAAGTTTAATTTACCCTAGGAATAAATTATTTAACATATAGGTCTAAATACATTTAGAATTTCCCTAAAAGGAGGGACAGAAGGGCACTCTGAACCATTTAAATCAAGCAAGGAACAAGAATTTATTTCTTACATACAAAAGAAATTCTAAAACATAGACTCTCACAAGCGTTCATTGACAGTAATACTTTAAATAAGCAGCAGTGCTAACTATTGTTAAATCAGCTGGAAAGTTGTTACTTAAAATCTTCTAAATATGAAGCAGCTTGAAAACCTGCTGGTTAGACGTTTTGCATTTTGCCTCAGTTCTGCACTGTCTCACTGAAAGTCCATGTTTTCTGGCAAGCCATGGCAAGAGCTTGGGCTCTTTTTTCTTCCAATGGTTGATTCCTCAGATGTAGAAGCTTCCTTTCTCATCAATTAGCTCCACTCATTGGACCTAAGACCTCCAGACCTATAAAACTCACAAAGTCAAAGAACTTCCACGTCTGCAAACATCCACCTAAAAACGTTTAGTCACCATTCAAGAAAGGAAGCAAAAAGTAGAAAAGGCATCCAGAGGTCCAAGACCAAGCTCAACTGGTTGACTACATGCTCCAAGTGTATTATTATCAAGTGGGCAGTATGTATTTGGAGCTAAAGCTGGAACTAAGCTCAATTTGGCCCAATCAGATACTGCCACCAGGGGTTTGATTTTCCCTACAAAGGGGTTGTTTCACAATCCTGATTCTTCAGGATTTGTCTACAATGTCACAGAAACCTCTTCATCCTAGAAACTCATTCACCCTGAACTCATGTTGGAAGTACCTTCTGCACCTGCAGCCTCTCCCTCTGATTGGCTGTCTCCATTATAAAGAGGATTCTATCTTCATTCCTCTCTACATTGTATTCCTGACTCTCTGGACTTCCTTTACAATGTTCCCACAGTGGATTGCTTCTCTCCCCAGGGTCACACAACTAGTAAGTGTCTGAAACTAGATTTGAACTCAGGAAGATGAGTCTTCCTGACTTCAGGCCCAGTGCTCTATGTGCCACCTAGCTGCCCCATAATCAGGAGGGGAAAGTCAATTCTTCTTAGTGATCACCAAACACATGTGCGAGCGTGCGCGCGCGCACACACACACACACATCCTGGGTTTATACCCTGAGAGGAAATGACCTCCCAGATATTTGTTTTTCTCTATCCAAAGATAAATTAATTGAGATTATATAAATATTTTCTATGAAAACATTATTATTCTACAAAAATATTATCAAAATATTTCTCATTTTATATAAGGGTATAAAACAGATTTGTTCTTTAATAGGATGGTAGGATTTGAAATTAGAAAGGACCTTCTCATTTTATAGATGAAGAAAACCAAGCCCCAAAGAAGCTAAGTGATATGGAAATGTTCACATGGTTAAGAAGTAGCCAAGCTAGGATTCAAATCCAGCTGTTCTGACTTCCATTCTATTGCTCTTTTTGCCAATTTCCTCTGCCCATTCTACTCTCCTAATCCTTTCCCTTCCCCACAACCCCAAATCACATTGATTCTTCCTTTTAGGCATAAGGCTTTTTGAAAGCTATGTGTAAGCAGACTTCCAACAAAAGCCTGGAGTGTTTTACATACTGCTTTGCTTGCAGAAGGAGCCATGCTACCTAATTTGTAAAAAGAATCCTGAAGCATTGCTGAGAGTCCTTACAACTGACAGAGTTGGTGTCAGAGAGAAGAGGGAGGAGAGAACCAAAGAAGCTACAGACATGTAGGGGGAAGCCAGCTGTTCAACATGTCTCTGATTTCTAACTTGCTTACTTAAAGAGACTTTGGAGACTTTTCCTTGAGTGAGTTTGGGTTTTCTCTCTCTCAGTTTGAGCTGAGATCTCATCTTGCTCTCAGTCAAAGGACTCATTCACATTTGTTTCTATGTTAGCATATTCTAGTCTGTATAATACCCCTGACTTCCGTTTGCTGTTTTACTTGGATAAATGGGTTTATTTGCTACTCAGTATTTATCATGGTCTTTTGAGTAACCAGCATTTGGTGGGAAAGAGCTGTGTGAGATGAAAGAGTTCAGAGTCTGAATCTAAGGTCAGAAAAGGTCTTTATTCTTTTCCATGAGAAAGGACTCTACTCCCTGTCGCCCAACATGGCATCTGCAGGGAGAGAGTGAGAGGTAGAAGGCAGCCCATGGTTATATAATCTTTCAATGCAGAAACCCAACCCCCCCAATTGGCCTTAACTCTTATTGGTAGGGGGGCTGTCCCACAACCTAAGCGTGGGAATCTCTCTGAGACAAAGGACCCGGAAACATGTGGGTGTCCAATGAAAGCAGTCTTAACCTTACTTGGCATATCTTCTGCTGTGTTGGCTCTGGGGGAGGGTCTCCATTGCTCTAATGCTTGAAGGTCAGGTGACCTGACCTTAGGCCTAGTGAATACTGAAGCCATTCTAGATTTGATTTTTCAGAATGGGGAAACTTCACTATAAATTATCCCTCATAGAGCTAAACTGACAAGGGTTAATAAATTAAAGACTTTCCTGCCTATTAAGAGGAATTAGCAAAGAGACTTTTCTTCTGAACCACTAAACCCAATGTCCCTAAATCAGAGATACTTGAGGAGGGAAGATAGATGTAATTTTAATCTGATTTCAGTCTCAGAGACTGAAAAAAGGAGCACTCAGCCTCAGAATGTGTCTGAGGTCTGCTTGCCTCCACCAGCCAGCTTGCTGGGGAATAGGCGCACCACTGGGCTTGGAATCAGGAAGACCCATCTCCATGAGTTCAAATCTAGTCTCAGACACTTATTAGCTATGTGGCTGGGCAAGTTACTGAACCCTGTTTGAATCCTCTGTAAAATGAGCTGGAGAAGGAAATGGCAAACCTCTCCAATATCTATGTCAAGAAAATCCTAAAATGGGGTCACAAAAACACAACTGAAAATGACTAAACAACAACAAAAGGCACAGTCCTTGGCTCTTCTCTCTATAGAAATGGATCAAATTCCAGAAACATCTATCCTTGACTTTTTTTTTTTTTTTTGCTTTTTGGAAGGCAATTGGGGTTAAATGATTTGCCCAAGGCCACACAGCTAGTTTTTGTGTTAAGTGTGTGAGGTCGCATTTGAACTCAGGTCCGCCTGACTCCAGGGCCACTGCTCTATTCATTGCGCCACCTAGCCACCCTGTATCCTTGACTTTTGTGGGCAGCATCTTTATATGTAGCCAACTTGTGGAAACTTACAAATCCTTCATGGCCATATATATCCCATGTATGTAAGGGTCTTATATCAAAAACCATTCCACAGATGCATTTAGAGAGACCCAAAAACTTGGGTTGGGGAGACATCAGAGAAGGAAGGAACAGAAAGGCAGGAAGGTGTAATTAATTCAGTATGGGATTTGGAGGAAAATGTGGCTTCAAATTCTGCCTCTTTGCCATATAACCTTGGGCAACTTATTTAATTTCTTTGAGTCTCACGTTCTTCACTTCCCAAATTGGAATAACAGTAGATCGTACCCCACAGGCTTGTTGTGAGGACCAAATGCAATCACATCTATAACGCACTTTGCAAGCCTTAAAATGCTACATGAATTTTAGATATCTTTTTTTAATACTATAGACAAATTTGTTTGTTTTTAACTCAGTCATTAGGAACATTATGGGAAGATGAACAATTTGCTAGGCACAATCCAGCCACTTGGGAGAATATAGGGAAGGAAAGTCTTTTATCCCCTAAACCAAAATGTCAGTCAATAAGCATTGATTAGGTACCTACTGTGTCCCAGGCACTGGGCTAAGCATGAGGCATACAATTTTGTTTAAAGCAGTCCTGGGTCGTGTGGGAGACAACAAAAAAATAACTATAAGACTGACACTATCTATAAAAATATGGGTGTGTGTGTATTTGTACAAGTCACTTAACCCTGTTTGTCTCAGTTTCTTCATCTGTAAAGCAAGCTGAAGAAGGAAATGGCAAAGCACTCCAAGAAGTATCACAAAGAGTTGGACAGTACTGAAAATGACTGAACCACAATTGTACTATATTGTGGTATATTGTTATGTTACATCATATCACATCACATCACACCATATCACATCACTTCACATCACATCACATTATATCATATCATATCATATCATATCATATCACATTATATTAATTATATTATATCATATTATATTTATTATATTATATCATCATATCACATCATGTTATACTATACTATATTATATCATTATATTATTGTATTGTATTATGTTGTGTTGTGTTGTTATGTCATATTATGTCATGTCATATCATGTCATATATCATATCATATTGTATTGTATTGTATTGTATGTTGTATCATATTATATCAAATAATATTATTATATTCTGTCACATCCTATCCTGTCATATATAATATGGGATTAACCCTGTGAATAGCCATTGTACTTCTTTCCAGGACAAGATAGGGAGACTCTTAAAAAAAGTCTCAAAAAAACTGGGGAAGAGAAGGAAAGATCAGTCTTTACACAGACTAAAAACAATTTATTTAATAAGTGTTGCTCTAAAAGTGAGAATAAATGAACTAGACAAAGTACACACAGAAATCTATGATAGAATGCAGACTTTTTTAGGCAATGAGAAGTTGATTCTAAAGATAACTAAAAGAGGAGAATAATAATAAATAGAATTTATATAGCAATATTTAGGCTGCAAAGCTTTTTTTATGTTATCTCATTGGATCTTCACAACAATTTTCTTCTATGTAATTAGTAATATCTAGTGATATTACTAATCCCATTTAAAGATAGGAAACAGACAAAGGTGAAATGAATTGTCCAGAATCACACAGCTAGTATGTGTCTGAGGCTGAATTTGAACTTGGGTCTTCCTGATTGCCGGTCCATTGCTCTATCCACTGGAGCCAACAACTGCCCAGATACAGAAAGATTAGAAGAAGAAAAAAACTTTAATAGCTTCTCTTTCTTTTTTTTTTTTTATTTGCTTATTTACTTTTAATTTACAAGATTCGGTTCCACAATCACTTGAGTTTCAGATTTTTTTCCCCTCCCTCCCCCCCCCCCCATGGTGGCGTGCAATCATGTATAGGATTTGCAAATACTTTCACATTGTACAATAGTTTGGTCATATAGAAGGATAGCTTCTCTTTCTACAGAAAAAGACTATGAATAAGGTGTCAGAATTCTCAAATTGTTACCTACTTTCTCATCTCTATAAAAATCTTTATAAAAAGTATCTATAGCCATATGGAAAGTATCCTTGATGAAAATTTGAGGGAGATAAAGAATGCAAACTGGACATTCATAACAATCCATATGTTCAAAATAGTAAGAAACAATAACGTCTTCTATGCTATGGGAAATTATAGTTATTCCTTCTTTCAAAGCAAATCTTGAGTCAAAAACAGTAAGAATCCCTTAACATTTTTTCAGTATTTGATGTTCAGGATCCTGCACATTTTTTATAACATTTTTAAAACAGGTCTTTCATGTGATAGACCCTCTTGGAGAATCTAGTGAAGCCTGTGGATCCCTTCTCAGAATAACATTTTTAAATGTATAAAATAATATACAAAATAATTACAGAGAAAACTAATTATATTAGAATATAATTATCTATATATGTGTTTTAAATTCATAGAGTCCCTAGGTTAAAACCCACTATTCTATTCTCTATTATAATTTGAATTCCTATGATATTTTCCTTTCCCTTTATTTAATTTTTTGTTCATCCTTTGTTTATTTTATTGAGTGCTTAAGAAGAATGACAACTAACGAAAAAGCAATAGGATTTTTAAATAGATAAGTCTTTACTTAGAAAAAGGAGAAGAATCAGAAGGTATTAGAGAGATATTAAATGTCATAATCACAGAAATTGGAGCGGTAAAGGAACTTTGAGATCACTTAATCTAACTCTTTATTTCTTTTCAAAATTTTATAATAAGTATTTTTATTATGAACTCAATTAATTAATGTGTGTGTGTATGTGTGTGTGTGTGTGTGAAAGAGAGATTAATTATGTGTGTGTGTATGTGTGTGTGTGTGTGTGTGTGTGTGTGAAAGAGAGAGAGAGAGAGAGAGAGAGAGAGAGAGAGATGTAGATACAGAGCCAGAAAAAGACAGAGCCAGAGAGAAGTGAGAGAGGTACAGGAAAAGAGGATCAGAAAAAGAACTGATAAATAAAAATATATATAGAATAATTTTATAGATATATTCCTATTTGTGTCTAATGGTAGGCATCTCTAGGTGGGAGGAAGAGAGGGAAGAAAAAAAGAAACTTACATGATAATTTTGTTACGTATTTTAAAATAATAGCAAGCTGTACATGGTAGATTTGCAGTTTCATGGGCAATCATCTTTTTTTTTATTGTACTGTTATGGAAATGCTTGTTTTATTCCATAAATTAAAAATAAAATTTTTAAAAAGAAGACTGAATATGAAAAGGTGAATTTGGCATGATAGCTTATATTTTTAAGTATACATCACATTTAACAAGGTAGTACCAACACTGCTCTGCTTGTTGCTTTCCCCTTCTGAACTTCCTTCCACTTCCTTCTATTTGTTTTTAAATGTTTCATTGGAGTTTATTTCTTCTTTTTTTATTGATATCACTGTCAGTATTCCAATATTTCCCCTCTTTAAACACCACCACCCAACCCTCTCCGCCATACTCAAATAAAAGTCTTTTTCCTTGAAACAAATTACATATAATCAAACAAAACAAATTGTGTTGTGTAGGTCAGGTCAGAAAATGCAAGTCTCATTCTCTACCTACAGCCTATCACTTCACTTCTAAGAGGTAGAAAAATATTTCATAATCCTTTTTCTGAGATTGTGACTATTCATCACCTTTACTGGAATTCTTAAATCTATCAGAGTTGTCTCCTACAATGCTGTAGTCAATGCACAAATCATTCTCCTGGTTCTGTTCACTTATTTTACATTAGTTCATACAAATCTTCCCAGGTTTCACTGACTCATTGATTCATTGAGTCATTTCTTACAGAATAATCATATTTCTTTACCCTTCCATATACCATAATTTGTTCAGTTACTCTGCAACCCTAACCCACTTTGTCACCAGTTTTTTTAAATTATAACAAAAAAGTGCTGCTATAATTTTTCTTTTGTGTGCATGGATCCTTTCTCTCTGTTGGGGTACAAGTCTAATAGCAGAATTTCTGGGCCAAATGGTATGTGAGGTTTGATAGCTTTTACAAAGCTTGTCCTCCCACATCCCTTCCAACAATTGTTATTTTTCTTTGTCATCTTTGCTAACGTGATGATTCTGAGGTAGAACTTCAGAGTTGTTTTCATTTAAGTTTCATTTAATTTTTAGTGATTTGAATAAATTATTAATATTAATAAATAATAATAACAAAATTGTTGATAGCTTGCATTTCTTCTTTTGCGAATTGCCTGTTCCTGGCCCTTTTCCATTCATCTATTGATAAATGGCTCTTGTTCTTATATATTTCACAAGTTCTCTGATATTTTTGGATATCAAACCTTTATTGGAAAAAATGTGCAGCAAAGATTTTTTTCCTCTAATTATTTCCTTTCTAATTTCGACTGCATTGATCTTGTTTGTACAAAAGATTTTAAATTTCATGTCCTCAAAATTGTAGATGTTATCTTCTATGATCCTCTCTACCCTCTGTTTGGCCCAAGAACTCTTTTCCTATCCATAGTTGTAAAATTTGTTTATGAGATAACCTTTTTTATCTGGGTCATGTATCCATTTGAAGTTTATTATGGGAAAGAATATGAGTTGTTCCCTTATTTATCCAACTCCTTTCCAATTTTCCCAGCAGTTTTTGTCTAATAGTGAGTCCTTACCTTAGTAGTTGATGTTTTGAGGTTTATTAAATAGTGCTATTATGTTCAGTTGCTTCTACATCTTTTGTACCTTATCTGTTCCAGCAGTCAATTTTTCTATTTTTCTGCTGGTACCAAATTATCTTAATGATTACTGCTTTGTTGCGTAGTTTGAGATCTGGTACTGCTAGACTCTATGCCTTTTTTTTTTTTCATTATTTCCCTTGAGATTTTTTTACCCATTGCCAAGTCTTGTAGTTTCCATCCTCACAACATCTGCCCTATATATCCCTTTGTCTTCATGTAAACAGCCATCACCTTGGTACCATGCCTTTACTGCAATAGCTTTCTGGTGGACTTCCCTGCCTCCAATCTCTTCCCAGTTCAGTCCATCCTCTACTCAGTTGCCAAAGTGATCTTCCTAAAAAACATGTCTAACCATGTCACCACTCCCTCCAACTCCAATAAACCAATGACTCCCTATTTCTTCCAGGATCAAATACAAAATCCTTGGTTTGTCTTTTAAAGTCCCTCACTGCTTGGTCTCCTCTTATCTTCCCAGTTTTCTTCTTGACTCCCCACCCCATCCTTTATAAACCAGAATCACTTACCTACTTTCTGTTCCTCACACATGACACTCCATTGTCTTAACAACCTCATGCCTTTTCATTGGCTATCCAACATGTCTAGAATGCCCTCCTTCCCCACCTCTATTTCCTGGCTTCTCTGGTTTTCTTCAAGACTCAGCACAAATTCTACTTTCTTCAAAAGACTTTCCCCTTCCCCCTTTCCCCCACAGCAAGTGCCTTCCCTCTGGAATTACCTCACATTTATAATATGTATGTGTATTGCATATTGTCTCCCTCATTAAAATATGAGCTCCTTATAGGCAGAGACACTTTATTAAGTATTTACTATATAATAGATACTACATTAAGCATGAAGGATACAAAAACAAATAATCCTTAGCCTAAAGAAACTCATCTTTTATAGAGGCATGCAACATATCCACATAAAAATGTATAGAAAACAATTATTTATAAAATAAATACAAGATAAATTGGAGGGGCGTATTAGTAGCTGGAGAATAGAGACATCCCTTATGTGGGCATAGCATTGAAAGGAACTAAGGATTTTAAGAAGCGGGGGTGAGGAGAACTTGCATTCCAGGTAGGAGAGACAGACAGCTACGTAGAAACAGAGATAGGTGGTGGACAGTCATGTCTGACAGCAAGATCAGTTTGGCTGGGCTTTAGGGTGCATGAAGGCAAGATTACAAGGCTAAACGGGTGGCTAGGTGGCACAGTGAACAGAGCACCGGCCCTGGAGTCAGGAGGACCTGAGTTTAAATCCAGCCTCAGACACTTAACATTTCCTAGCTGTGTGACCCTGGGCAAGTCATTTAACCCCAATTGTCCTGCCTTCCCCCTCCAAAAGAGCAAAAAAAAAAAAAGATTATAAGCCTAGAAAGGTAGGCTGGAGTCATATTTTGAAGGGTTTTAAATGTCAGATGAAGTTGTTTGTGTTTGATCCTAGAGAAAAGTAGAGTTTATTGAGTAGAAAGAGGCATGGTCAGACCTGGGCTTCAGGAATATCAGTCTAGCATCTTTGCATATGGTTTGGAAAGGGAAGAGACTTGAGGCAAAAAGACCAATTAGGAGGCTATTGCACAAATCTAGTTGATTGGTGATGAAGGTCTTAGCTAGGGAGGTTGTCATGTAAATGAAGAAAAGTAGATGTAAGATATCTTGTAGAGAGAGAACTGTTAAAACCTAGTGACTAAATAAATGAGGTGAAAGAGAGAGAGGAGGCAAGCATGACTGAGGTTGCAAAAGGGGAACTGGAGAATGGTGGCCTCATCAAAGTAAATAGGTTTGTTTAGAAAAGAGGTAGAATTTAGGGGAAAAAGTAATGAATTCTGTTTTGGACTTGCTGAGTTTGAGATGCACAAGGAACTATCAGATTCAAATGTTTAATAGGCAGTTGGTAATGTGAAAATGAATATCAGGAGAGACTAGGTATGAATATAGTGATCTGAAAGTCTTCTACATTGAGATGATTATTGAACTCATGGGATTCACCTGCTTCAAGAAGTAAAAAGCCTTCTTGAAATAACCACTAGTGATATTTTTCTTTGAATATAAGCTATTTTCAATTAAATATTCAATAAAATACAGATAAACATAGCAGATTATGATATGCTAGCTTGGGAAGCATCATGGGCTTTTAAAAGCCCTAGACCTTTCTATTCCTGTAGGAAAGAAGGTAGGAGATAAATCACTCAAAGGTACAATTATGCCAATCTGATGGATAAATGAATACATGAATGTGTCTTGCTGATTATCACATTCCGTAATGTATACATACTTTCCTCATAACACCACTGAGAGGTAACTACTGCAAGTATTATCCCCATTTTCACAGATTAGAAAATTGAGACTCATAGAATTTACATGATTTTTGCCCAAGGCCACAGAGTTAGTAAGGGACAAAGGCAGGATTGGAGCGCTAGTCCAGCACTTTTTCTATTACAACAAATTCATTACATTTAGAGGTGCTTTTCACTAGAGAAAATCATTGGAAGGTGATTTTTCTAGACAAAATATAAGATTCTATTATTTGAACTGCATACAATTTTATAAAGAGATTCAAGATCTATAAAGTGAGAGAGTTGGACTGGATAACCCTTAAGGACTTATGTGTTTAAGCATATGATCAATTTCCTCTCCAATATTTTTGTTCAAAAAGTTGTCTTTTAAAAGCGTAAATGTATTCCTTGGGAGACAGCAATTAATTATTCCCTTGGACACATAGCATGTATTCATTTACTCAGAGGGCAATGGCCACACAGTTGATGTGTTTTATGTGAAACTATTATCATAGTATGATGCAGACACATCTAAGAAGTTTTAATTATTAAAACACTTGAAGGACCTCATAAATCACAAGGCATTTTCCCTTATGACAACATCCAGTAAGTCTTTGGTGCTCAGAAAAATCTGGGGATCATAGGTTTAGAATTTTAATTCTAAAGTCAAAGGAGTGAGGTTCAAAATTCACCTTTGCTATCTATTACCTATATAACTTTGACTAAATTCCTTAAACCAGGGGTGGGGAACCTGCGGCCTCCCTTTTATAAAGGGGATTTGTTCTGTGAAGTTTGGATTCTATGAAAGGGCCACACTTGAGGACCTAGAGGCCACAGGTTCCCCGCCCCTGCACACTCTGCTTCAGTTTTCTTATCTATAAAATTCTGGGATTAGACTAAATGATCTTGAGGGTTTCTTCTGCTACAAATCTATATTGTAGTTGATTTTATAGATGAAGAATTTGGGCTCAGGAAGGTTAGTTGGTCTGAACTGGAAATAAAAAAACAGGTCACTCGTCTGAACTTTCAGTGTGCCTTCCACTACATATGGGAATACATTTTCTTTTGAATCGGGACAACAGTCCTGTGAAGGGAGTAGTCAAGGTAGGTATTATCTTGCCTATTTTACAGATAAGAAACCTGAAGGTTTAAGAAGTGGAGTTCAGGATCCCCTAGCTGGGAGAGCCAGGATCATGATAACAGTCTTCAGACTCTTGGGCCTAAATTCTTTTCACTACAGGATGAAAAAGTATCAGAAACCATGTAAATTCCCCAGAAAGGAGTCTCTGTTTATCATCATTATAGGCATGAATCATGGTTCTGGAGTGGGAAGGGGCCATAAAGGATATTTAGTCGTCCACGACCATTTTACAGATGAGGAAACTGAGGGTCAACAAGATTAAAGTTACAAATGGCAGGGTAGGGGATTAAGTTGAACTCAGGGATTCTGATTCCAAACTTAGAGGAGATAGAATTTTCTGGGGAAACAGGGTGACCTCAGATGTGAGTAGACATATCCTACATCATAGTAGTCACCAAAAATGAAGAAATATGGATGTGCATGATATGGATCTGCACATTTGTGCAGAATTTTCATGAAACGCATCTGGGAAAAGTTCCCCCTTGGAGCCCCTGGGGGAGATTTCTCCGTAGACTTCAGGAAGATTGATCAGAGTTTAAGAGGGTAGTCTCATACATCTGCTTCTATTGGAGCGGATTGTAGTCAGACTTCACTCTAAAGATGAGCGCATAACCTTCTCCTTTCTCACTCTGCCAACTTCACTCTGCCTCTGCTTCCCTTTTCCTATTCCCAGAGTGTAGACCAGGGGCGGGGAACACGTGGCCTCGGGGCCGCAGGTTCCCCCGCCCCTGGTCTAGATTATGCCTATGTTTTACTAGCTAGTACTGGCTCCTGTGAGTCCTGAAGCCTTCTTCCTGTGGCCGCCCTGGCCTTGAAAGTTATTGAATTAACAGCTTATTTTGTCAGTTCTTCAGCTAAACGAAAGTTGTCCTCCGGAGAAGAGAAGCTAAGGCTTCAGCCCCTACAGTTTGCTAATTAAGTGTCCATTCCTGAGCTATCCTCAAATTTCGCTTCTGCTTCCAAAGAGTTCAGGTTGAGCTCCTGACTTCTCTGTCAGATAAGAAGGAGATTAGAGGAAAGTCTGGACTCCTGCACTGGAAAAGAGGACCCTCTCCTTTAGAGAATAAAGCAGTTCTGTGTGGGCTGGGAGCAATAGAAGCAAGGAAATACCTTCTTCGTTCTCTGCTGTAGAGCAGAAGCGGGATCAGCACTGAGGCGGGGGAAAAGAAAGGTTCAATTCGTATCCATACCAAGGGGAGGGCAGATTGAATATTACGAAGTTGTATTGGGTATGAAATTGGGCAGTTGTAAACAGACCCCACAGATGAGAACAAGATTTGTCCCTTTGGTAGAAAGAGGAGGAGGAATACTTTATGAGTTGTTGCAGTGTTATGGAAAAGGAAGGGGATGGGGGGAATGAGAAGAAAAGACTGATAAAAGAGTGTTCAACTGTGTACTCTGAGGGGGATTGTGTGAGTGCCAGTCCAAGTATAGAAGGGACCTACGTAATTCCCCGCTGGTGCAACTGGAAAATGATGTTTTTATTCCCAAAGACGGACGAACTAAAATAGGGAGGTGGTAGGTGAGTAGTGGCCAGGGTGGGCACGGAGGGGTAAAGAAGAATTGAGATGTCCTGCCCATTGAAGAGAAGAACTGAAACGCCTAACAGTCCCTGCTGTCTCCAGATGTTCTGCTGAGGGACTAGCGGGAGCCCCAGCTCCACCCTTGCAGCAATGATGCAAAATGAACAAATCACCGACGTGGAAAAAAAAAAAGGGAGGTTTGGCACCAGGCGATCAGCAGCCACTGAGATGGGAGCGCCTTTCCGGGGAAAACAAATCCAGCATAAATAATTGTGACCCGCTAGCGGTCCTTGCAGACTTCTCACCTACAAACCTTTGCCGGCGTTAGGAAAAAGGAAAGGGAGTGAGAGAGAGAAACAGCATTAGAGAAAAAGAGCCCAGAGACAAACGTTGAGCCTTGGAAGGACAGAGAGAGACAGAGACAGAGAGAAGGGAACCGGGGACAAAAGGAAGAGGCAAAAGGACGAACGAAAGGAGGGACAGCTGAAGGGGAGAATATAAAGTGTTCTGGGGCAGCAAGAGACTCGAGAGCGAAGGTAGACGTAAGTGAAGAAGGGAGGGTGAGGTGGGGCCTAATGGGCAGCACGCGTTTCCCCGGTGGGGCTTTGCCCGCCTGGACAGCTGCCACCGGTAACTCCAGTCCTTGGTGGCCTTCGGCCAGCAGCCCCACGGCGGCCCCCAACGCTAGCCTGGACTTCTCGAGGGGCGACAGTCGGAACGAGGAGCTGGCCAAGCTGGAGATCACGGTGCTGGCTGCAACTTTCGTGGTGGCTGTGCTTGGCAACAGCAGCGTACTTCTGGCGCTGCACCGTACCCCGCGCAAAACGTCTCGGATGCACCTCTTCATCCGCCACCTCAGCCTCGCCGACCTGGCCGTCGCCTTCTTCCAGGTGTTGCCCCAGCTGTGCTGGGACATCACCTACCGCTTCCGCGGCCCCGACGGCCTGTGTCGCGTCGTCAAGCACCTGCAGGTCTTCGCCATGTTCGCCTCAGCGTACATGTTGGTGGTGATGACCGCCGACCGCTACATCGCGGTGTGCCACCCGCTGAAGACCCTGCAGCAACCTGCCCGGCGCTCCCGGGTCATGATCGCCGCCGCCTGGGCTCTCAGCTTCGTGCTCAGCACGCCCCAGTACTTTATCTTCTCTATGATCGAGGTCAACAACGTCACCAAGGCCCGCGACTGCTGGGCCAACTTCATCCAGCCCTGGGGGCTCCGCGCCTATGTGACCTGGATGACCGGCGGCATCTTCGTGGCCCCCGTCATCATCCTGGGCACCTGCTACGGCTTCATCTGCTATCACATCTGGCGGAATATCCGCGGCAAGACGTCCACTGTGAAGAGCAAGGAGGAGGAAGAAGCGGCCGCCGGCGCCTTGCGCAAGGGGCTCCTGTTGGCCCCCTGTGTCAGCAGTATCAAGTCCATTTCTCGGGCCAAGATTCGCACCGTGAAGATGACATTCGTGATCGTGACAGCCTACATCGTGTGCTGGGCGCCCTTCTTCGTGGTCCAGATGTGGTCTGTCTGGGACCAGCAGTCCTCCTGGACTGGTAAGTACCTGGTGGGGGGCCGGGAAGGGGAGGGGAGAGAGACAGAGAGAGACATACACACAGACACACAGAGAGAGACAGTGTCAGAGAGGGAGCGACACAGAAAGAGAGGGACAGAGACAGAGTCAGAGAGAGAAAGCCAGAGACAGAGAAAACGAGAAACAGAGAGAGCGAGTCAGAGAGAGAAAAACCAGAGACAGAGACAGACAGAAAGACAGAGAGAAACACAGAGAAATAGAGATGGAGAGACAGAGAGAGAAGCAGAGGGACAGAAATAGGGGCACATATAGACAGATACTGAAACAGATGGAGATACCAAATTAGAGAGACAGACAGAGAAATTCAAAGAGAGAGACAATGGAAAATGATAGCTGGAACCACAGAGGGTGTGCCAAGAAAAAACGGACTCAAAGTTTTTCTCTTGACTGGTGTGTTTCCCCCCCACCTTTCTTTCCCAGTAAGAAGAAATGTGTATTGAAATAGTTTAAATTTCCAGAAGGAAACATTCATAGAATTTTCTTGAACAGATGGTCTAGGCTTCCAGGAAGGAGTCTCTGTTTTTCCTCTTTTTACTCCTCTGTTTTTGGAATGAAAACTTCAGTTAAAATGTTTAGTGTACCAACTAACCTGAAAAACCCAGAGTTTACTGTCTTTTATCACTGAATGTGTTATAATTTATACAGGCTTAAATGGAAAATCAAATAGCCTTAGGAATGTTTCACAATTCATTCACATTTCTCCCTCATTGGTGGGTAAAAATCCTCAGACATTCTGGTAAATAAAATAATCCATGAATTTTGGCAGCAACAGGTTGTTGATGCTGGAACACCATCACTGCTTGAAACTGCCATGGAGACTTAAAAGATTCACAGAAATCATCTAACATCCAGGCTTATGTTTTTTAAAATGATTGCATTAGATAATTCAGTGTGTAATCCTCCCAAAAGCCATTATCTCCCATAATTCGGAATCCTTTCATGAAGCCTGGGTTTTGATTTGAGGTTTAACTCTCTTCTACGAATCCATTTTGAAATGCTAATAAGTGTAATTGTTCAGTCTTTCAAAATTGATTTTGACCATAAGAGGAAAAAGAGTTACAAATCTTTTATACCAAGCTATTGCATTGGTCTATTGCACTTCTCTGATAAATGTACTGAGAGGGATCCATAGAATTTCAAAGCTTGAAAGGACTTTTGAGATCTCACTTTACTGTCAAGATTCTAGTTGAGGAAATAGAGACCTAGAGAGAGGAAGTGACTTACCCAAAGTCACAATGGTAATATTTGGAAAAGTCAGGATTTGAACCCAAGTGTTCTGAGTGCTCCAGATTGTGTTCTTTCAAGAACAATACTTTCTATCTTTATCTTCTAACCTCTTTCCAAAATAGTAACACTAACTACATTTAGCTACTGCTTCTAAAGATTCAGACCTCTTTAGCTATTCATAAAACTTGAAAAAAATAATTCTACTTATTATTAAGAAACTATTTTTTAAAATTAAAATATTTTGCCCAAGACTTTGTAAGCAACAAACATAATTACAAGGAAGATGTCTTTTTTTTTAATGGGACATATTAAATTGTATATTCAACATACTATGGAGTTACAGTTTTCCAGCAAATTGCTCAAATATAAATGTTATTTAAACTGATAATAAAGTTTTATACATCTATGAAGTATGTTCTAAATAAATGAGCATAACAGGAGACATTTTTTAAAAATTCTGTTTACAATTTACAGGCTATGACTACTGTGGTCTCTTAATATTGCGAACCAAGTATGAAAATAGGCCTAAACACTCTGTCACCAAAAGCAACACACAGTTATGAAAAGATCTTTTTACATACTGCTAAGATGCTACACATGAGTCAGGGTTCATTCTTTTTGCCACAACTTCAGGCCTTGATAGTAATTCCAGATGAGAAGGGACAGCATTTTTATATCCAAAGAACAGCATTACAGAATTGCATTAGCATGCTGATAGTGAGTCCAGATTTGAACAATCAAGAAAAATTAATGTTAATACATATGTTTTCATTTTAAGAAAAGGAACAGTTTTCATCCAAGAGTCCTTTTACAAAACATGAAATATGTATAGCATATAGACAATGTGGTAAATAGAAGATCCTCTTAGAGATCCTCTAAGCCAATGGTTCTCAATCTGTGGGTCGTGACCCCTTTGGGGTCAAACGACCCTTTCACAGGTGTCACAGGAGTCTCCTAAGACCATCGGAAAACACATATTTCCTAAGGTCTTAGGAACCAAGACACCACTCCTCTATCCATCTCCAGGCGGGTCCGCCCATATGCAGATATGCCCACATACGAGTATTAAAGGGTTGCGGCATTATGAAGGTTGAGAACCACTGCTTAAGCCAACCCACCCAATTTACAAATGAGAAAACCAAATAATTTGACTCATCCAAGGTCATGCAGGTCTCCTGTTTTAGTAATAATATTTATTTAGGCTAACAAGAGCCAGTTAGGATCAGGGAATTATGATTTAAAAAGAAATCTGTTTTGAAAGTTTTCTACTATTGTCTTACAAAGGCTCTTGATAGAATTTAACTTTTTAAACCTTATTACTCGAGATTGTCTCAAAGTAACTTATAGTATGCTAGTAAAGAAGAAGAAATATAATTGTACTATCTACATCCTGCAAAATTCTAGTCTAATAGGTCATCATCTTTGATGGTAGATTATTTTTAATCATTGGGATAAATGCAAATGTATAGACTTGGTTATTTTGTTGTTGTTGAGTCATTTTCAGTTGTGTCTAACTCTTCATGACCCCATTTTGGGATTTTCTTGGAGAAGACACTGGAGTGGTTTGCCATTTCCTTCTCCAGCTCACTTTACAGATGAGAAACTGAGGCAAACAGGGTTAAGTGACATGCCCAGGGTCACACAGTTAATGTGTCTGAGGCTAGATTTGAACTCAGGAAGATGAATCTTACTGACTCCAGGCCCAGCACTCTATCTGTTGCACCACCTAGCTGCACGTATTTCTACTTTCTCATACATGGTCAATCTCTTCTTCTCCATTAACTCTTTCCCATCTCCCTACAAATATGATCTGGTTTCCTCAATACCACCCACCTGTCCTAGACTTGGTTATAGCCTCCTCAAATTTAATTGAAAGAGAATTCATTTCATTGATTCATTAATTTGACAAATATGGAGGGTGATCATTGCTTTTGATCTTCATTATTAGTATTCATGGAATCATAGTGCATAAGTTGGAAGGGATCTGAGAGGACATCAAGTTTGACCCATACCTGAATAATAATCCCTTTCGATGACATCTAGTGTTGGGCAGCTTACTATCTTCCAAAGTGGTCCATTCCAATTTTTGACAGCTGTAATTGTTTTGTTTTGTTTTTCTCACATTAAGCTGAAATCTGCTTCTCAGGAGCTTCCAGCCTTATTCTCAGTTCTATCCTCTTGCTCCAAGCAAAATAATTCCATCATGCTTCCCTAGAGCATTCCTACAAACTCTTGAAGAAAGCTATGGTGCCTCCCCACCACTGTCCTTAGTCTTCTCTTTTCCAGACTACACAGACCAGGTTCCTTCAAATGATCCTCAAACGGCATGGTTTTCTATCTCCTCACCACTCTGCCTAAATAATCTCAGTCATTTAAAAAGTTTTTTTTTTTTGTTTCCTGTTATCTTAATTTGGGATCCATTTTATAAATGAGTCAAGATACTTGCAACACCCTCTCTTGTAATCACTAGACAACCCTTTAAGTGGTTCATTTTAACAGATTGCTCCACTTCCCCCAAAATTATTTAATATATTATTACCAAGTAATTCAGATTAATCAAGGCAATTAAAATTAATTGAAGATTATTGTCAAATAATTAAGATGTAACTTTGTCACTTAAATACTCAAAGCAGGGGTTCTTAACTTTGGGTATGTAAACTTTTAAAAATATCTTCACAATGGTATCTTAGTATAATTTGTTTCTCTGTATAATTGTGGAGCTATTATTATATTGTATTTATTTTAAACATTATCCTGGGAAGTGATCTCCAGACTTCAATAGATTAAGAAAGTGACTGGTAACATAAAGAAGGTTAAGAACTCCTGTTCTTATCCAGCAAATACTTGTAAAATGCCCTGTGTGTTTAAGGTTCTGTACTTGGGCTCTAGGGATACAAATTTCATGGTCTCATTGATGTAGGTTTACCCTTTATGATACAGATTGCAGCCTATCTACACTCAGCTGTCGTACAATTCTTCAAGTCCTTCTGGCTTTCTTCTATTTGTTTCCCTCATTAATATATCAACACTGGACAAAAGTTGTACATTTCTAATGCCAGTTTTGAAATTAATATTTGCATACTACCTAGGAACTGTACAATTCTTGGCACCATCTCTGTACTAGCAAAATAATTCAGTCTTACTTTTTACAGATTCTGAAAACCCAGCTATCACCATCACTGCTTTACTGGGCTCTCTAAACAGTTGCTGCAACCCCTGGATTTACATGTTTTTCAGTGGCCATCTCCTACAAGACTGTGTACAGAGTTTTCCCTGCTGTTGAAAAATGAAGCAGCCATTGAGCAAAGAAGATTCTGACAGTATGAGCCGGAGACAGACTTCCTTCACTAACAACCGAAGCCCCACAAATAGCACCGATACCTGGAAAGACTCCCCTAAGTCATCCAAGTCCGTCAGGTTCATTCCTGTCTCAACCTGACTCCTCTATTTTTATGCAGTGAGACTTCATTGAGTGACAGTAGAAAACTCTTGACGGGTAAAGCCAGGCATCATTGGAGCATATGAACTGTCTGAAATGCAAGTTAAGTGTACAATACAGTATATCTGGAGAGCTTTTCTCACTGCTACAAACAAAAGCTGTAAATAATTTGGTAGGAACTCTTATCAAAAACCTACCTTGCTGAAATCTGGGAGAGTGATCTCTCCTGGCAGAATTGAAAATATTTTTCTAAAGGAAAAAAAAATCATAGCAAAATATCACTCTCCATCCATCCATCCCTCCTTCCTCCCCATCCTGCTTGGATCTATTCTTTTCTATTTGTTCCCAAAGTAAGTAATGCATGGTCAGTTTAATATAATATTCATTTAATTTAGAGGCACCACTTTTGACTAATAACAAGCCACCCACCCCTGAAAGAAATTTGAAAAGGTTTCAAAGGAATCATGCTTCAGGCAACTGAGAATGTCCTCTTGATTGCACAAAAGTAAGTTGAGGACAGATATTCTAGATCCCTCTCATCAGCCTTATGCAAAAATGGAGAAGGTCTCTTTTTAATGTGTTTGAGCATGGGACGATCACTATGCAACTTGGGATCAGGAGCTAATGCCCTATACCAGGGACTAAAGCTTACTACATTAACATATTTCAGACACTTCGCACAGTAGAAATGGAAAATGATGGCTGGCTGTCTTGTGCATTTTATTTTATGCATTATTCTGATATGGGGTTCATACACTTCACCAGACTGCCAAAAGGATCTGGGACTTAAAAAAAGATTATATGAAGAAATTCTTAAAATCTTTTATTTTTTTGCTTTTTGGAGGGGGGAACACAGGGTAATTGGAGTTAAGTGAGTTGCCCAGGGTCACACAGCTAGTGAGGTCAGATTTGAACTTAGGTCCTCCTGACTCAGGGCCAGTGCTCTATTCACTGTATCACCTAGCCACCCTAATGCTTCTTTTTTTTTTTTAAAGAAATAAGTAAAATGAGACCAAGAAATGTTAAAAAAAAAAAAAAAAAACTTGCCCAAATTCACACAGATACTAAGTGACAAAACTAGGAAGATTTGAACCTCAGACCACACATTAAGGACTCTTTTTTTTTTTTTAACACCAAACAGAAACAAAGAGATTTCTGTACTCTATGGGAAGCTGACACTTTTGGTCTTTACTTCTTTCAGATAGTAAGATTCAAAGTTTCTGAAGGAATAACACAGAATGTGGATTTATTCCCCTGATACTGAAATTGCCTTGGCCTTTGCTTCTGGCCCCAGACCCTTCGTGCCACTTGGCATTTTCATAGCACTGGTGGACTAAGAGCTGGACTGTTTATTTTTATTTTTGTCCACTAATCTGGATGGTTTAGTGTCTGGGCTATCAAAACTCTAAAATGCAAATATAGCTCTGCTGATTCATCGGGAAAATGTTTCCAATGGGCAGGGAAATGATTCATTTTTAAGCAGTCTTCTGGCTTAAGGTAAGAAATGCTTACCTTTGGAGACAGGTGAATGAAAGGCCTAAACCATCCATTTAGTTGATTTCTGAACAAAGGCAAATTATAATTCGGCTTTTTCTGTTTACAGAGCCTCTATCATTAAGGGAGCTCAGTGTGCTTTTAGGCCCATTATCCATGTGCCTTCCTCATGGAAATGATGCCAGGGTTTTATGAAACACTGTAAATACTTTGGAGTCCTTAGAGGAAATGATATTTGCTTTTGACATTATCGTTGCATGTGGATGTGTGTGTTTGGTATGAGGAAAGCTATTTTTTCCCTCTTTGTAGATAAGGCACTAGGGCATAGGAGAGAGGAAGCATAACTCTGGGTGGAAAAATATCATCTTGCCTCCTCTTCATTCCTCTGCCATTTCAAATCCTTAATTGTTTTACTCCCCGAGATGCTGCATATTATGGGGGGGGGGAGGGTAAGGAGGAAGGGATGTTGGGGGGAGGGGCAATGAGTACAACTTATGAATGCCAACCTTTAAGCTATCACAATTCCGTTTTCTCAAGTTATGACTATGTTTCTTTAAAAAGTTGTGTTCAAGCAGGTGGGTGCACACTCTAAGACTATCCCACAGGTGAGAACACTGTGTAACAAGACTCTATTCATACTTCAGTAAATATAAAACCAGTATTTAAAATTTTTATTGGAATTGAATACATTTTGGACAGATTGAGGGAGCGAGAGAGAAAGAGAGAGAGAGAGAAAAACAAACATTTCCATAAGCAAAATAAAATGGAGGATTAATATGTAGCACTTTGGATGGGGGAGGGGGGACAAGATAAGCTTTCCTAGAACTAAATTCCACCCTATAATAAAGTGATTCAGGGATCTTCCAGTGTAGACTCTATTTTAACATGTTTATAATGTAGATATGATACACTCTCTTCCCTGAAACAAGACAACTTAATTTGGGTCCTGCCTTCCAGGAATATGAAAGAAATAAAAGACACTAGTCAATTCACACAGTATAGTTCTACTTTTCTCATGAAGCTTATGATATAATGGAACGTACTAGACTAGGAGTGGCTAGGTGGCTCAGTGAATAGAGCACCAGCCCTGGAGTCAGGAGGACCTGAGGTGTGGAGAACTCAGTTTTAATTTTGAACAAGTCAATCAGTATTTCTGGTCCTAAGTTTCTTCAATTGTAAAATGAGAGGTAGGTGGCCTCAATCATCTCTAAAGTACTGCCTGGCTGCTCCATAATTATGTGTCATGATGATAGCAACTCACAGCTATGTAGTGCTGAGGGATTTAAAAGCATTTTCTTCAGAGTTCTCCTTCTGAGGTCAGTAATACAGGTGTCTTCATCCCGTGTGTGTGTGTGTGTGTGTGTGTCCCCATTCGAACAAGACAGGCAGAGTACAACAAGCAAAATATCACTTGGAGAACTACACGGTATCCCAAAAGTCTTAGTGCAGGTTTAAGCTCTTAAAGTTTGAAGCCATCAAGCTATTAAAACTTGTAATAGATTAAAACTGCACTAAAATTTTAGGGACATTCTATATTAGCTACTTAAAGAAAAGATTAAAGGATATATCCGTTTTGGCCTGAGTGATTTGGTTGTGATTGGAGTACATATTGAAGACTTGAGGGCAAAGAACAAATTCATTATTTTGGACTGGGGAGAAAACAAGAATATTTGTGATGTTCATTTGAACATGGAAGAAGGGGTGTCTTATTCATAGGAAGATCCTGTGTTTGGGGACAGTTATCTAAGGCAATTTTGAAATAAATAAACAGTAAGGAGGTATGGCCTGATGAATAACTGCAGAATCAGAAACACCTGGGTTCAAGATCCTCTGATACGTGCCAGCCAAGAGACCCTAGGAAAGTCATCAAACCTCTCAGTGTCCCTGAAAACTGTCCAAGATGTGTAAGTCACTGAGAAAGTGTAGAATTGCACTAGTAGAGGGAGTTTCCTCTCCAGTTGATCCCTGGAAGTGAGGTGGTACAGTAAATAGGTTGCTGGGTCTTAAGTCAGGAAGACCTGAGTTCAAATCTAGCCTCAGAAACTTATAAACCTTGCAACCCAAGTCAATTTCTTCAACTTGGCACAGTGATAAGCATAGAGTAGGTTTAATAATAAAGGTTTGTTCCCTTCCCCATACTGACAAAGTCATTGATCTAGACAAATATGTGTATATGTGTAAATATGTAAAATTCCTTTGTTCTCTTTCATCAACTAATATTTAGGAATTATACGTAGAATATTTAGGAATTACATTAATATGTATATATAATTCAATGAATACTTGGGAGATATACATCTCTGTGTATGGTATGATAAATCTATAAATCTTATGATACTGTCATGATAAATACATATTATGTACATGTGTATAGGCATATACATTAGAATGAAGACTAGTGGACAAGAACAAATTCATTTTGGGGGGGAAGGGGATGCGTGTGTGTGTAGTTATTTAGTGATTAATCAAAATCTTCAGCTTTTGTAAGTTTTACAACTGTCAAAAATCCTATTTAATAGATTTAAATGAAACTGTTTAAATGTTTGGTCTACTAATATGTTTGTCCTATACAGTGAATTTCTGTTAACATCAAAGAAGTCTTACAATATTATTGAGGAGAGGTCGCTTTTTTTTTAAATGGAAAAAAAAAAGAAATGATTATGTTTAGTAGCCCTATGTAACCCCCACCCTCCAAAAATGCATGAACATCCACTTACTCTTATTCCCAATATGTCTTTTGACCTTGTATTATTACCTAACTAAAAATTATATCATGAACACTTCATGCTTTTCAAATGGAAGGACATGGTTTTCTATAACTTAAATGAGTTGTTAGAAGATAAACAGGACTTGCTTCTCACACTGAAACATAATTTTAAGAGCACTTAAAAAGAATTAAGTCTGACTTCCCAGCTTGAAGACCATCAATTGGGCTTGTGTAAACCTACTTGAAATGATTTCTAAATGGCTGTAGAGAGGGAGGGATCTCCAATTCATGGACTATGTAGCTTTGCTGGGGAGGTGTGCATATACAGTCAATTATAGATTCACTAGTCATGAAGGGATGACTGGTATATGTTTTTATATCTTTGCTTTTATCCTTCTTGGGGCTACTTTTAGAATATGAACATAGAATGGGGGTTTAACCATGGCCCATGTTTGCCAAGTATTCATCAGAAGCTTTACTGGATTCATGATCGAGAGGGGAGAAGGTAGATACAAGGTGATACAAGGTGGACAGAGCTGTAACAGACCTGGGATCCTGAAGGCTTGAGTTCCTTTATGCCTATTACTGATTCAGTCATTTCTTATTCTTCATGACCCCATTTGAGATTCTCTTGGTAGAGATACATTTCCTTCACCAGCTCATTTTTCAGTTGAGGAAAGGGAAGCAAACAGGGTTAAGTGACTTACCCAGAGTCACACAGCTACTAAGTATCTGAGGAAGGATTTGAACACATGAAGAGGAGTCTTCCTGATTCCAAACCCAGTGCTCTATCCACTGTGCCACCTAGCTGTCTCATATGCTTATTAGATGGACGACCTTCTCTCAGCCCCAGTTCCTTCATCTGTAACATGGTGATAATAATAACACCTACCTCTGAGGATCAGAAGGAATAATAACGTAAAGCATTTTACAAACCTTAAAGCACTATGTAAATGTTAGTTATAATCATCACGTCATCACTTGACATCATCTTCATGAATCTGTCAAAGGTGAGGTCTGATTTCACATTCCTTGCATGAGTTTTAAGCCTATGGAACTCATGCTGATTTCAGAGAAAATTCTATGTGTGTAAGAAATTCCGATATTGCCTGCAGTAATACAGAAACAGATATATATTTCATTAATGCTAAAAAATCAATTGCTATCTTAGCTCTTATATTTTGTCAGTCACACATTAACACCTTGCTACAGTGATATGTAGTCTAAATAAGAAACTTGCCTCACATATGTTTTTGAAGTATTATAAGAGTGAATAAATATATTTTTCTGTTAAATGTTCAAGAAAATAAATGCAAAGTAAACCTGTTGGTAAAACTGATAACAAGAAAGTCTCAGTTATTATGAAAATCCAAATATATTATTGTAAAGAGAAAACAGTGAACATGTTTATCCTCACATCACAGTGATTTTGATGTCTATATGCTTTGTAAGGTTTGTTGTTATTATTGTGACTAATATAAGTAAATTTCTAATATTTCAACATTTCCTGTTCTAAACTATTCTTTCAAAGTTCTTTCTTCAGCTAGTATAGTCCACTTCAGATTTTAGGGAATTAGGGGGTGGTGAGAGGAAAAAAAAAAAGGAAGTTGTGAGTTATGAAAGTTTGGGGGAAGCTTTAAGACACACCAGGTATCACATCAGTCATGAAGGAAGAGCTGGGTTTAAATCCCACCTCAGACATTTCTTGCTATGTGACTCAGGACAAGTTATTCAAGCTCCCTGACTCTCAATTTCCTTATCTGCAAAAATGAGAGATAATAATAGCATGTGTCTCACAGAGTTGTCATGAGGCCCAAATGATATAATGTATATGAGGCACTTTGCAAACCCTAAAGTGATATGTCAATGTCAGCTATTATTATATTATCAAATAAATAGGTGTCATAAAGTTACATCAAGTACATGTGATATTTGATATTCTACAAATGGAAATCTTGTTTTGGTCCTAAACTAACTGATTAATTTTTTTTTACTCTATTATTTATAAATGTGTTTCTTTAGATAAAAGTAAAATTTGGATCTGTTTGAAAATGGTCTACATTTTCATTTTCTCAGTCTACAAACTGAAGGGGAATGGATTCAGATCCAGCTGTTTTCCCTTGTTAACTGATGCCCTCATTCCTTCACTATCGCTGACCAGATGAACAAAATCCTACCTAGGGATGTGAACTCCCCAAGTCCCTTGGCACTCGACCCCACTGAAAGATGTCCCACTGACTGAAAATGACTTCTTAATGTACAAGAACTAGAAAGTAGATCACTCATTTATTTGAAATATCATTGGAAGTATAAAGACTTGATGTGAGTGTATATAAAACCCAAAAGTCTGGGTTGTATAATTTCCACTATGCTCCCATCCCCTAGCAATGAAGGAGTAGGTTGAGGCAATAATAATTTTTCCTTACTATGTTATAGTGCTTCCCACAATTAAAATTTATGTAGGATTCTCTCAGTCAGAAATTGTGCATATCACAGACACAGAAAAGGAAGCTGTCTTAGTCAAATTTGATCTCTATAAGAATCAAGCATGGCTGGCCTCTGGCAAAATTATGGAGATGTCAAAGTTTATTTTTCTGGACAATATAATTCTAATTCTCTCTCTGTCTCTGTCTCTGTCTCTGTCTCTCTCTGTCTCTCTCTCTCTCTGTCTCTCTCTCTCTCTCCACTCCGCCCCCCTCTCTCTCCATGCCCTTTATCAAAAGTTCTTCCAAGGAAAGGATCCAGTATCACATCTTTTTATCTAATTGTGAATTAACTCATTGTGTTACCTCTCCCAGGAACATTTGTTTTTTAATTCCTATTTCTAATTATGGAACAAAGGACTTCATTTCCCATTAATGGATTTTCAGCTCCCAGCAAGTTAGGGGGTGGTACCTGTGGAAGGGGAATGTGGAGTGTTTCTTTTGGGCACCTCTGTAATCATTCTGCCTGTGCTGTCTGGCATTGGAAATAGGCACATAGTTGAAACTCAGAAATAGACATGAGTCCAGTACTGAATAAAAGTCCACCTCCTTTTCAGTGTCAGACTAACTTCACTCAGGAAGCCAGCCAGATTCTCATGACACTAATCCATTGAAGTAGTTTCCAAAGCAGCTAGACTACAGAAGTCACTGCAATAACAACTCAATCCAATAAATCAAGAAGTATTTATTAAGTACCTGCTCTCTGTCAGTCACTGTTCAAATTGCTGGAATGTCAAGAGATAGGAAATGCTCCCTGTTCTTTAGGAATTTACATTCTATGAGAGAGACAATTTGAGCATATGTAAGCATGTACAAAACATAAAAGAAATAAATGTAGTGCAGGCTCTAATAGGGGCAGCTAGGTGGTACAGTAGATAGAGTGCTGGATCTAAAGTCAGGAGGACTCATCTTCATGAGTTCAAATCTGGCCTCAGACACTTTCTAGCTGTGTGATCCTGGGCAAGTTACTTAACCCTGTTTACCTCGGTTTCCTCATCTGTAAAATGAGCTGGAGAAGGAAATGGCAAACTGCTCCAGTATCTTTGCCAAGAAAACCCCAAATGAGGCCGTGAAGAGTCAGCCATGGCTAAAAAATGACTCAACAACAACAGCAACATTTCTGGTACAGAGGAAAGAACTCTGAATTTGGCTTACGTCAGCTCTCAGCTATTACCAAAAACCTACTTGACTCTCGACTCAGCCACCTCCCACTTCCTTTTTCTACCTCTTAAAAGGTGAAATGTATATCCCAGTCTAAAGAAGACAGTCTGGGCTAATGTAAAAATAGGTTCAATATGAATGTATATGTAGAGTCGTCAAATTACATACCATCTTGGGTTGGGGAAGGGGAGAGATGGGGAGAAAATCTGGAACTCAAAATCTTATGGAAGTGAATGTTGAAAACTAAAAATAAATAAATAATGTAAAAACAAAAGATTAGAAGAAGAAAGCCACCTAGCTGTCCATGGAAGACTGTCCCTGAAATACTATGACTGCCTACCTGCAAGCCCTCAGCCATCTTCTCTCCTGGTCATATAAATCCTTGGTGACATCTTTTATTTTATTCCCATTCTCTGGAATTCCTTGTTGGTTTAATGTTGCAGCCTCTTCACATATACCTTGTGCCTCTTCATTGCCTTCTATGTGATCCTTATCTTTTATTCTTCAGAGACTTTGATTTGTTGATGTGAAACAGTAACACCAGCAGAATGAGAGTATTTTTAAAAGGTGTACTTTGTTTCCATGAGAAGCTTGGGAAACATTTAAAAGAGCTTTGCAATTTTCCAAAAGCAGTCCAGTCCACTCTCCTCCTCTGGTTGAACTCTAGGACCAGCTCTTTATGTGCATCTATCTATATGTCTGCTCAAGATTGACATACTGACAACAAAGCTCTATATGATCTGTCAAAATGCAAGTCATAATCTGAGAAATAGACATTTTCCATCTAGTTAGTCTTTCCTCTTAAGAACTGAGAAGCAAATAATGAGGAAATTGTACAGGAAAAAAAAAACAAATGGAAGTAAGTAGGACTGTCAAATTATTTATGAAAAGGAACAATAGGGAACACCCTTGGAGAAGATCAGAAACTAAGGCACTCCCTGTCTTATTTGGTTGCTGATAAACAAAGGATGCTCTTTCTTTTGATCTACTCCCGGTTTGAGGAGTTGAGAAGATCCCCTATCTTGATTAGGTCCCCACTTCCATGGAAACCAGGAAGAAAAGGGACACAGACCAAAGAGATTAATTCTTCATTTTATAAGGAGCAAGGGAGGAGGGGGAGCATAATAGGGCCACACTTCCCAATTCTATGATCTCTGTGATTCTAGTGTTGTAAAAGCAAATCTATCAGAAAGTTAAAAATTAACATAATAAATATTTTACTAGGTTTCATTCAGGATCCCAGGACATATGAGGCTCATATAAATTAAGACAAAGCTTAAAAATAAAAACCTTCCCACCTAAGAATTGTAATCCATAAATTAACTTGTCAATAGGACAACCCCCCTGATTTGGTATAATTGCACCTGTATCATTCCCTTTTCTTGTGATTTCTCTGGAAACAGATAGCTGTGAACTACCAGTCCCTAGTGTATTTATGGCAGACACAGACTACTTTTTGAATATCATAAACATTTTGTTGACAATGTTCATAAAATTCCATGAGTATGTTGGGTTTTTTCTGTTTATCAAGTTCCAAAATATAATTTGTAATACTTTTTCCATGGTTAATATCTGTATCTTAAGTTATAAATAGATTTCCTACCTTATTCTGAAATGCTCTTCCCAGTTAGGATATGAATCTGAACTTTCATTTAAATGACAACTGCACTTTTAAAATTATTTAAATATTATCAGTTAATCCAATGGCCCATTAATCTCACTTCATTTAAAACTGAAATTAGAATCTTGATTTCTCTCCAAGTCACTTCCGTTAGAGTAGCCACATTGGTCAGAATAAAAAGGATTGTTTTTCTTCCTACTTTTTGTCCTTATCAATAAGATGATGCACCGAGTCACTATTTTCTTCTTATCAACCACAAAGTTAGTTATTTCCATTCTTAGAGAAACAAGATGAGAATTCTGAGAGCTGGTTTGCTTATTTGTTAATAGAATATAGCAGACTGTTGTTTCTATAGAATGCTTTCTCAGATTTTAATAGTTTTGTTGGAATCCAACAGGTTCTTTTTTCTTTTTAAACTTTTATTGATGCCTTTTATGAGTTTCTTCCACATTTGTTCCCCATTATGTTCCTTCTCCCATAGAACTCCTACCTTTAAAAAAAACCACTAAGCAAACTGACACAGTGATCCAATCAGGAAAAAAAAAATACAATATTCAGGACCTATAGTTTCTCCACCTCTCTAAGAGCAGGACCATGTGTTTCTGTCCTCTAGGACCAAGATCAATAATTGGATTTGATCTGAGTCGAGTTGCATTTTTAGGGTTATTTATCTTACTTTGAGGAACCCCTGATGGGGCCACAGGGGGTAGATTTCACTCCCAGTTCTGCTTCCCAAACATTCATTGAGCCCAAGGTTCAGTCCTTGGGAGTCTGACCTTTAATTAGATAAGGCCAGGCTCCCTGTGATTACACTCTTCATGAGCCCTCCTCACCTTGATGTACTAGGAACAATAATTTTATTTATAATATCCAATATGTCTAGTGTTTCTCCTCAAAGGGAACAGATCTTCAATGTATGAGATAAACCATGTCTAGGTTGGTAAATGTGAATATTAGGATAAAAACCACCTTGTAAGGACCCCAAACTAGTAATGGCATGTTATAGCTTAGCTCTCCACTATTCAAACAGTTAGGTGGCACACTGGATAGAATGCTCGATCTGGTGTCAGAGAAGGGAGTCCAAATCCAATCTCAGACACTTCCTAGCTGTGTCATCTCAGCAAGTCACTTGAACTCTGTCTACCTGTCTAACATCTACCTCCCAGGGTTGTTGTGAGGATAAAATGAGATAATGACCAGCTTATAGTACTAGTATTAGGATAACTACTAAGTATATTTAGTAGTGGTAGTATATACAGTCGTGTAACAGCATACTACTAAATATAGTGTACATATGCATATATATAAACACATATATACACTTTAATGCATATATATATATACTGCATACTACATACTATAAGAGTATATACATACCACATATATATAGTAGTATACTATTAAATTTAGTGATAGTAGTAATAGTGATAATAGTAATAAAAAGTATCTGCTGATAAAGTGTCTGGGCTTGAGCATCTCCTTTTGGTAGTGGTTGTTTTCTCCAAGGATGCTGGAACAATGGCCCAGAAATCCTCACCAGGCCACTCCAACCTGATGGAGCCCAGAACCTCTCTCAAATCCACAAGGTTGTCTCCATACTTAGACACTTCTACCTTGAGAGTTGCATTTGGTCACTTCCTCAAAAGGCAACCATAGCCCCAGAAAAAAAATCAAACTCATCCAGTTGAGTTCATGTTCCACATGGAGGTAGAAACAAAGATAGAAAAAAGACATAGTCTGTTCCCAGCAGTGGTGGGGAATCAAGGCCACATATGGCCCTCTAAGTTCTTTGATTGAATCCAAACTTCACAGAATAAATCCCTTTAATAAAAAGGTTTGTTCAGTAAAACTTGGACTCAGTCAAAAGACTGCAATAAGGGACCTAGAAGGTCACATGTAGCCTTGAGACCACAGCTTCCCTACTCCTGTGCAACCTCTCACAGGGAGTCTGGAGATAGAGTGTACTACTTGCCACATGGAAGAATTATAGTTAAGACACAAAACTGAAGCTATATCTTCTTTCATCTGCTGTAGTATACATAAAGGGGGCAGAGGGGGCAACTAAGGAACCACTTGGAGTTTGCCACTGAACACCAAGTTATTCAGTGTTGGGTCATCACATGGCCAAAAGTAGGTCCAAAGTTCCCTCATGGTTGACCGAAGTTAGGAAGGATGATTCTGAGCGTGTCCAATCTATGGGACGCCTTTGTCACATTTACACTGTCGCGTTCATGTATGTTGTTCTACTTCTGTTTTCTTTACATTGATATTCAACAGGTCTTTCCATGTTTACCTGAATTCCTCCTAGTTGTTATATCTAATGATAAACTAATCACTCATTACATTCATATGAAAATTTGTTCAGCCATTCCGCAATTGATTGGAAACTTTGTTTCCAATTTTTTGCTATGACAAATAGGGCAGCTATAAATAGTGGGAGATTAGATTAGGTAGGGAGGTAGATAGATAGATAGATAGATAGATAGATAGATAGATAGATAGATAGATAGATGGATGGATAGATGGATGGATAGAGATAGATAGATAGATAGATAGATAGATAGATAGATAGATAGATAGATGATGGGTGGATAGATAGATAGATAGATGATAGATGGATAGAGATAGATGATAGATGGATAGAGATAGATAGACAGACAGACAAACAGATAGATAGACAGATAGAAATATATGTGTAACTTTTTTGTCTTTGGCCTCCCTTTCTGTCTTTGACCACCTTGAGGTAGATACCTAGTAGCATCTGTTGATACAGCAGGAACTGTTGGGTCAAAGGGTATGAAGAGCTTAGTAACTTTTCTCACATGATTCTAAATTGTTTTTCCAGAACATTTGCACCAACACACAGCTCTATCAAAAGGGTATTGGTGTTCTTGTCTTTCCATGATGCCTCCAACACTGGTTTATTCCATTTTTAAACTTATTTGTCAATTGGTTAGATGGAAAGTAAAACCTCAGAGTTGATTTTATTTTCATTTCTTTTATAACTTCTGATTTGGCATGTTAGCTTTCATATGGTTTTTAATTCTTCTTTTAAAAACTACTCATGTTTTGACCATTTATTACTAATCAGATTTTTTTCTGAAAAAAATATGGTTGAATATATTTCCCAAGAGTTCCATCAATTTTTAGGCCTAAAAGTCAATGTTTAGTAAACAAATTACTAATACACATAAACACATCTATGTATAAACATACACATATAAGATATTTTTATTTATATATGTTCCATATATGATATATCTATATTTTTCAGATGCATCCCTAAGTGAAAACAAATATATAGCACTTACATACATATAAAAGGTATATTTTATTTATCTCTTATTAATTTACTACATTTATTTCTACACATACTTTTTCTCCCCTACTAGACTACAAATACCCTTGAAGCATAAACTGTGCACTACCTACATGTTTTGCTCTCAGCACCTAGCACCATCTTTTGCATTTGGTAGGCAGTGATTAATACAGTTAAAAGATCACAATAAATCAAGAAATCTGTGTTCAAGACCTGGTTCTGCCACTAATGTGCTACATAACTTTGAGCAAGTCATTTTGAATCAAGAAGAAATAGGACAAGGACAAACCTGTCATTCTTAGGAGAGGAAGGGGATGGGACTTCCAACTGCAAAACAGCAGGAAGCAATTGTTCTTGCAAGCATTCATTATCCAAAAGAAATGACCTTCAGTAAAGAAGCGTGATCTCTGTATTGAAGCCAATGGAAAATGAAGAGTGAGATATGGTTACTCTTCTCACATGTTCTCATGATGTGGAAGCAGCAGGGTGTAGTGGGAAACACTCTGGATTTGGAATTAGGAAATTGGGTTGGAATCCGGCCTATGTATTTGACCCTGGGAAAGTCACCTTTCAGTCTCAGTTTCTTCTTCTGATAATTTTTGTGTCACCCATCTTCACTGAGTTGTCCATTAGGAAAGAACTTGTAAAACAAATTGCAAGAGAAATTCAAAGTATTCATAGCTCTTAAAATGTCTATGACAATCAAATGTGGTATAGTGGGAAGATCAGCAGAAAGAGGGCCTGTCCTTACTCACTGGTTAACTTGTGGCACAACCTACATAGCCAGTAACTTGAGCTCCATAAGCTGCCCTTTCTTCATCTGTGAAAAGCATACATGTTGGGGGAGAGGTGCCTTCAATAGTTTCTGTAGTCAATTCCTACTCTAAATTCCTATAGCTTTCATGATTCTATGCAGATCATGTGGTTGTGTAACTTAAGGAACCAGCAAAGGCTTCATTTGGAATTCATTCTCAATCCAAGGAAGACAATAAATTGAGATGAACCAGAGTAAAGATGAACATATTGTCATCTCTCCAAGAGTTCTTTGCATGACCCTAAAGAGTGGAAATTAACTGGAGATAGGGTAATAGGAATTGGCAAGTCCCATCAACCACACTGGTTCCAACAAGGGAGCAATGTTTATGCCACCTCGGCAATGGAAGAGGAGATTCTTCCTTAAAATTTCTAAAGAAGCTGATGCCACAACTGAGGATATTAGGATCACTGATTCAGAGCTGGAAGGAATCTCAGAGATAATCCAGTCCAGCCTTATCATTTTATAAGTGAGAAAACTGAAGCCCAGATAGGTGAGTTGATTTGCTCAAGGTCACACAGGTAGGGTTGAGTTGACCCACTATGACAAACTTACAGACATGGACAAATATGGGACAAGATAAGCAGGCATGGGTGGATTGAAATATCCTTCATTTGAAGAAGTCTTCACATCTATGAGATGACAGGTCCATTTAAATGTTGGGATATTTTATTATGTGATAGGTATTGTGTTAAATACTAGGGAAGCAAAAATGAATGCAACCCAGGTTCTTCTATCAGGGAGTGTAGATGTTAATAGAAAGAACAAAACATAGGTGCAAATATAATATGAGGTTGAATGTGACAAAGACAAAGATACAACAAAGTTCCATGAGGAAATTTGAGGAGGGAGTGGATGCTTTCAGCAGATAAGATCAGAGAAAGCTTTCTGGGGAGAGATTGGGGTTGGGGTGAGGGGAATATGTGCCATAGGAGTTAGATGGGCCTGAAGAGGAAAGAAGGAGTCCAGCAGACAGAAAGGAAAAGGGAATGTGCTCCAGGCATGGAGCAAGATTCAGTGGGGAAAGATTCAGTGGTGAGAGATGGAATGAATTCAAGGGATAGCTAGGAGTATAGCATGTCCAGAATATACCATGCATGAAGGAGAATAACCTGAAATAAGCCAAGTCAACAAGCACTAATTAAACACTGATTATGTGCCAAGGACCTTGCTAAATGCTGGAGATATGAAGAAATAAGGACAAAAGGATAAGTTGCAAAAGATTTTAGAGAGCCTTAAATGGCAGGCTTTTATCTGATTGGCAATGGAAGAAAATCAAGGGTTTTAGAAGGGCTATACTTAAGCCTATTTCCTAGAATCACAGAATTTTAGAGTTAAAAGGGACCTTGGAGGACATCTAGTCCAACCCATACCTGAAAAGAAATCCCACATCTGAGAGGTTCTCATCAGTTTCAGCTTGAAGACCTCCCTCCAGCGAAAGGAAACCCACCAGTTCCCAAGGGAGTTCATTTGACTTTTGGACAGCTCCCTGATATCGAGTCTAAATTCACCTCTTTGCAATTTCTGTGCATTGCTTCTTGTTCTGCCTTCTAAGGCAAAACAGAAGAAACTTAATCACTCTTCTAAATGACAGTCCTTCGAATCTACTTTTCATGAGATTCTCTGTGAAGATGGACAGCAATGCTGCTAGATCAGTGTCATCTATAGGCTATCTTTTCATATTTTGTACAACCTCATTGTATGAATGGGTCAAAGAGGACATCAGCTATATGGACTGGGTTATAATGAGAATAATGGTACCTAACAACTAGAACTGTTTAAAAAGTTGTAAATTCTTTGTCTCTCAGGCATGGACCTTGCCCCCTACTTTACTGAGAAAAACAAGTTGATCTGCTGAGATCTTCTCCTTCTTTCCTATTCCATAGTCAAACACCCTTTACTTCATCCCTGTTCTCTCCTGATTTTTTCAATCTCTGAAGGAAATGTGGCTCTTCTCACCAAAGCCAACTTGTTTATTTTTGTCCTTAATCTCATCTCCTTCCACCTCTCAAAGGAAAGTAGTTCCTGGATCATTCCCTCTTTCTCCTCTGATTTTCAAATTTTCCCTATTCTCTGGCTATTTTCTGCTGCCTATAAATATGTTCATATCATCTCATCCCACTTCCAAACTCCTATGGGAGGGATGTTATGGAACTAGAATCAACAAGGAATGGCAATTGATTGGAAATATGGGGTGAAGGAGAACAAGAAGTTACCAAATAACTCCAAGGTTATGAACCTAGGTGAATAAAAGTATGATGGGCCCTCAACAGAAACAGACGAATTCAGATGAGTAGTGATTTGGGGGAGCAATATAATGAAAGCTGCTTAGTACAAGTTGAGGTTGAGATGCCTATGAGATACCCAGCTGTATCTTCTGTTACTCCCTCCCCACCTCTACTTCTTAACATTCCTAATTTCCTTCAAGGCTTAGTGTAGGAGTCATCCATTTACGAAACCCTTTCCCATTCTCCCACTTATTTGTGTTCTCTCTTTCCCAAAATTACATTGGGCTTACTCAATGGTTTTTTTCCTCCAATAGATTGTGGGCAGGGATTGTTGCATTTTTTGTCTTTGTAACCATAGAGCTTATCACTGTGGCTTCTGAAATAAGTGCCTCTTGAAAGTAGAATCATTTAGAGCAGGAAAATCCCTAAGAGATGTTATCTCATGTGTATGTACACTCATGTTTACACATAAAGAAAGTGAAACCCAGAGATAGGCCCAACAACACACAACTACTGTGTGGCAGAGATAGGATTAGAAGCCAAATCCTTTGATGTTAATTTTAGAGCTTTTCTCTACTGCACCACATAATCATAGAGGGGATTCATACCTTAGTTGGGTGTTGGACTAAATGACATACGAAATCCCTTGCAGCTCTGAGAATCTGTGATTCTCTTTTTCTTTTTTTGAAAAAATATCTCAGCTCTGTCCTATCCCTCAGAGATTTCCCTGCAAACTTCTCACTGACTTTGTCCATTCTTATTCCAATCTTTTGGAAAGTCCATTCCAGAAAAGAGCTTCAATTTGCTCTCATCCTAATTTTCTCTGTTAGACTCCTCTCCTTTATTAGTATGGTCTTTGCTGTTACCATTTTACTTCCCTATTTCTCACATTGGTACTGGTCACACTGGTAGTTTTATGTAACAGAGATCAGGGCTATTAAAAATAGAGGGTTAAGTATGAGTTGTCTATGTACTAGGTCACCTAGAAGGTTAGACTTCAATGGATTAAATAGTATTGAGTATTCACTGAGATGCAGAACAGGGAGAGGTAGTTATAGAATACAAAGCTCTCAGGAGTTCAACAAACTGTGAACACAAGAAACAGTGACCTATAATGTACCAAATGCCATTGTTTAAATGAACTTGCAAGTATGTCAGTTTAGTACCCCCATCACTCTCTGGTCTGATTCAGCCTTACTACAGGAGATTTGGACAAGGGAATAAATAACAGAGCATAAGCATTTATTTTTTATTTGTTTTTAGTTTTAAACATTCACTTTTATAAGATTTTGATTTCTAAACTTTTTCCTCTCCCTTCCCTCCCCCCTTACCAAGATGGTATGGTTTCTCCTAGTCCTGGCCTTTCATATGAGGGTGTAGATAGTGCCAGCAAAAGCATAAAGGGCACTTAAATCACCTTTATAGATGTAAAAGTGCTCTCTAAGTCTTTGAGTATGGCTGAATTGTGCTATTATTTTTATTCACTCTACTTATTTTCCAAAGACTGCTGTCCACAGGAATATATGTTTAACCAACCTGTCAATTAGAAGTAATTCTATGTTTCCATGGGGGGAAGTGTATATATTGTGTTGTTTGCCATCTTTCCAGGATGCAATAGTTTGCACATAGTAGTTGCTTAATAAATATTTGTTGAACTGAACTAGGTTATAAATACTAGTCTTGCCTTTGACTCTGACAACCTGAATGCAAGTTACCTTGATAACAAGATCTTCTCAGGAATCACAAAGCTTCCCTAAGTTCCTAAAAGACATGATGATGATGATGATGATAATGATGATTCATATTTATGGGGTACTTTAAAGTTTGAGATATACTTTACACCAGAGCAGAATCAACCGAAGAATGACTTCCCTGAGTTCTGTCCAACTCTTTGTGATCCCCTTTGGGGTTTTCTTGCCAAGGATACTAAAGTCTAAGCTAAAGTGGCTCATAAATTCACAGAAGTTTGGATTCAGTCAAAGGGCTGTACTTGAGGACCTAGAGGGCCACATGTAGCCTTGAGGTCATAGGTTCCCCATCCTTGGGCTACTTATTTAACCTCTTTTGGACCTGGTTTCTTCATCTGTAAAATGAGGTTTGACTAAGTGGCCTCTTAGGCCCCTTCCAGCTCTGGCCCTATGATTCACAATTCAGAACTAAACATTCTCAATCTTACTATAAATGCCTATTGTTCCATCTTTCCTCAACAGGTACATGTTTTTATATACACAGATACACACATACGTACATACATTTATACATATAAATATGGGTATATGTTTTTATATATACACATCTCCTTTTGTGACTCTGTTAAATTCTTTTTTGATTTAAGAAAAAAGAATGACCCCCCCATGGTTGAGTCAACTTAACTATCTAGAGAAAACTGGAACTAGAGAGCTCTGAGAAATCAAACAATAAACTTTTGAATGAATGAAGTAAACAATGAAATGCAACAGTCAGATTTCATTGGCTAAATAGCCCACGCAGTGATTTACCTACAGGATGCCTTTCTCCTAAAGAATATGGAGTGGATCACCATTCTAGATTCACCCAGACTGGAAAGGGACTAGGGAATCCTAGGAAGTGATCGAAAAATGTTTGTTGAATTTTCTCAGTTTAATGAGAAGATAGTCATGTGAAAGGATCCTCCACCTCTGAGTGAACTCAGTCTGTAATCTTTTCATCAAGCAAAGAATTACAACAAAATGCTTCAGCAATTCAATTAAAAATTCACAAGAGAATAACATCTGGTCCAAAGTCCAATTTGCTCTGTTCAAGTCCGAGCTGCAACTGGACCACTGAGGATAATTTTTCATGTTTACTAGAGACCACCCTGAACTGTAACAGCAGGTATCAAAGTAAAAAATTGATACTCGAGATAACTGGAAAGAGTTGGAATAGTTCCCAAAAACATTCAGGAAAATATTTGTCAGCTCTATTCAGTCCTTGCATTTAACTGTCTAAGCCAGCTGAGCTTCCCTTTTTATCTTTGATTCACAAAAGTGTATCTATGATAAAGTCTTCAGAACACCTAGAACATGCGGAACACAAACATGGTTCTCTGACAGGTCTTCATTCCATGGAAGTTTAACAGGGATCAATGAAGGACAAGAAATTACGTCTTCTCTGGTAAGAAACTGGACACTGCCATGTTGCATTAGGGTTACCCCAGCTGCAATGCCCTCAAAGGAAATCACAGCATGCCTTCATAGATTACTTTTAATTCTGTTCTCCACCATCTTAAACAAGTCAATTAAAGCTATTCTGGGTCCATGACTTATAGAATTCTGACCACAGGATCACCATTCTTGCCCATGCTTCCTCTGTGAGCTTGAAAGAAGGTTTTTACCTCCATACCTAAGAGAACTAATACACAAAGTCAGGATATCACATGAGTAAAAAATAATGAATGCTTCCCATCTCAGTTTTCTGAATCAATTAAGGAGGATTCTAACATAACCAGATTCTTTAATTAACTTTTGTTTATTTTTTTAGTTTACATCATTCACTTCCATGAGATTTTGAGTTACAAATTTTCTCCTCATCTTTCCCCTACCCACCACCCCAAAACAGTGATCCCACTGTATATGCCCTCCCCCAATCTGTTCTCTCCTATGTCCTCCCCCATCACCCCTCTGACTTTCTGGTAGGGCAAGATGGACTCCCTACCCCAGTGCCTGTATATCTTAATTCCCAGTTGCATGTAATTATGTGTGTGTGTGTGTGTGTATTTAACATTTGATTATAAAACTTTAAATTCTAGATTCTTTCCCTTTATCCCTCGTCACCTACCCCCACTGGAAAGACAATCAATTCAATACAGGCTGTAAATGTGTAGTTACATAGAACATCTCCACAATGGACATATTGTGAAAGACTGACTATATTTCCCTCCTTTCTATCCGCCCCCCCCTTGTTCTATTCTCTACTTTGTCCCTGTCCCTTTACAGAAGTGTGTGCTTCCAACAACCCTCCCCCCGCTGCTCTCCCCTCTATCATTCCCCC
>CM053585.1:352522647-352550075 GCA_028646515.1 Pseudochirops corinnae
CTGATACTCTCATGTCAACATGTCTTCATGTCATCTACAAATTTGACAAGCATTTCATCTATGTCTTTATCCAAATCACTGATTTAAAAAAAAAGTTAAACTAGCAGAGAAACTAACAAAGATTTCTCAAACATTCCAATGAATTTATCAATAAACCCATATTTATTAAGTACTTAGTATGTGGCAGACACTAAACTAAGTGCTAATAAGGATACAAATAATAATAACAAAACAGTTCCTACCCTCAAGGAGCTTACATTCTAGGAGGAGACAACATAGATAGATAGATAGATAGATAGATAGATAGATAGATAGATGATATACAGATAGAGATGACAGATGAGATATAGTTAGACAGATAGATAGATGATAGATAGATAGATGATATACAGATAGAGATGATAGATGAGATATAGTTAGACAGACAGACAGATAGATAGATGATATACAGATAGAGATGATAGATAGATGAGATATAGTTAGATAGATAGATAGATAGATAGATAGATAGATAGATAGATGATAGCTAGGTAGATGATATACAGATAGAGTTGACAGATAGATGAGACATAGTTAGAAAGACATACAGACAGACAGATAGATGGATGATAGATAGATGATATACAGATAGAGATGATAGATAGATGAGATATAGTTAGACAGACAGATAGATAGATAGATAGATGATAGATAGATGATATACAGTTAGAGATGATAGAGGAGATATAGTTAGACAGACAGATAGATAGATATAAGTATAGATATAGATATAGATAATATACATAGATAGATACAAGATACACATAGGCTTTCCTCCTTTCTCTAAGACCCAGCTCAAATCCCACCTTCTAGCCCACCTTTTGGGCAGAAAGTTAGTCTTTCCTGGTCCCTTTCTTTTCCATTCTGACCTACTTACTTGTACTTCTTCTTGAGAACACTCTCTATTTCCAATGGATGAATTTTGTTGGTGCGTAGCTGTTTACATGCTGTCTCCCAATTAGCATGTGAACACCTTGAGAGTGCAACCTTATTTTTCCATTTCTTCTTGCCCATAGTTCTTGGCATCCTGTCAGGCACATAAAAAATGCTTAATAAGTATTTGTTGACTGACCGATTTACAGTGTAGATGCAAGATAACTTTATAAACCGAGAGATCACTATCAAAGCTTTGTCAAGTGACTAACGGGTCCTCCAACTATTTGACATGTTCCAAATCCTCTAAGCTCTACTAATATTGAGCCCACATATCTCTAGCTTGTCCACTGAAATTTACCAGTACTTCATAGATTTGGGATTTCAACAGTGTGGTCATTCCCTCTACTGATGCTAATTATAGCCCTTCTACATTTCAGTGATAATCTTTGGCTAATATACACACACACACACACACACACACACACACATACACACATATACCTATGTATATATACACACACACATATATATATGTGCATGCATATCTACAAATGCATGTGTGTGATATACATTATATATGTATGTATGTATATACAACCTCACTGGTAATGAGATTCTCTGAACTTAACTAAGATGGTCCTTGGATGATAAACACAACCTTTGCTGGTAGGTCCATCTAAAACTTATTTTCTGCTGTATTTTGTTATTGTTGTTCAGTCATTTCAGTTGTGTTTGACTCTTCATGACCCCATTTGGGGTTTTCTTGGCAAAGGTACTGGAGTGGTTTGCCATTTCCTTTTCTAGCCCATTTTACAGATGAGGAAACTGAGGCAAATAGTGTTAAGTGATTTGGTCAGTGTCACACAGCTAGTAAGTGTCTGAGGTCCATTTTGAAGTCTTTGAAGATGAGTCTTGCTGATTCCAGGCCCAGTGCTCTGTGCACTGTGCCACCTAGCTGCTGTATAGACTTGGAACATCTAAAGCCACCTCCAGACCATGATAAAGTAGGAATTTATTGTAGAAAGACTTCATTGGAAGCTTTGGATTTGTTTAGGTTAAGGTGATGATAGGATAGAAAAGTAAGATGTCTCATAGGTACGTGCCTTCTAATACATCAGAGATCTGTGATTTTGTGGGTGTAGGAATATCCTCTCTCAGTACAGATTGAAAATCATCAATAATTTAGAATCTTAGAAAGTTGCCTGAGGATCAGGAACATTAAATGACCTCTTCATGGTTACACTGTTAGTAAGTGGCCAAGGTGGGATTTGAACCCTGGCCTTCTTGACTCTAAGACCCTCACTCTTTCTACTATGTGATCTGTCTTCCAGGCCTTCCAAACAAAGGAAAATGAATAGCTTTTCACTAGAGTGGTTTCTAGAATCTCTACATCATATTTAGTCTTCTTGTCAATATCAACATAATTATATTTAACCATTTGGGGGGAAATGTGTGTTTCAAGAGCCCATCAGTGTTTAAGTTTCTAAAACGCCACAAAAATATTTGCTAAAAGTGCTGCTTCAAATTCATGCAATAACATTCCTATGCTTGAAATTGATGTGGGAATTCAAGTTGATGAATATCTGTCGGGCACTTAACATTATTGACAAATAAAAAGAAAATCACATGTGACTGCAACATTAACAAATAATGCTAACCTTTGTACATGTGCCCCAAATACTGCACAATGGAGTTACTGATACTTAGTCCTTCCTGAACTCTACTGGAATTTCCCCACGAGAGATAAAGAACTATTTGTTATTCATTTCAGAGTGTCAAGCAATGTGAATCCCCAAAGATATCTTCATAGGAATTTTGTTTATATTTGGGTCAACTTTCCAACAAGGTTTCTCACATGCATCCTTTCATCCAATGTCAAGTAGTTCTCATACTATCTCAATGGAAGGAAATACATGTTAACATCTTTAGAGGAGTCAAGAAGAAAATTTAAGAAGAAAAATACTTGTCAAATATGTGTATAGCACACATATTCATTTGGGCATGGGCTTGCCTTTTTAGCTATTTTCTATTATCAGAAATGATAATTTCTTCATTCAGGAAGTAGAAGAAGCAATGAATGGAAATATTCTGAACTCGATTCTGACCAATAAGGAGAACCTGCTTGTTTTCTTAGTCAAAATGGCAGAAGCAACAGGAAGGAGTGACCACTCCACCTTAGAGCTTTTTTATGATAAGTGCAGAGACAAAAGATGGGTATAGTCTGATTTGTACCCTACCTAGACTTTGGGACAGTATATTTCAAAGAGTACAATAAAAGATATGCAGGATCCCATGTCCTGATATTCTACAAAAAATATAAGCTTGAGAGGGTAAGATTCTCTCCAGAGTTAGATTCTGATGAAACAAACACATACCATTCCAGCAAGGAAGAAAATAGGGTCCAGCTAAAGAGATTAGGATGGGTGCATAAGGAACAAGAAGAACAACCAACGTTTTTAAAAGTCACGAACAAGAGATAAAAGTAAGAGCATGTACCTAAGAATGAGTGCAGATAACATCAAGAAGACAAAAGTCGGGAATAATCCGGAACCTGTGATAAATGCCAAGGATGACATAACATTGTTAGCTATGTTGGATGAAGAGGAAGATCCGAGAGAGGACAGGAGAGCTATTTGGATTAGTGGGGATAACAGAGAAAATAGAACTGCTCAACTAGTATTTTCTTTTTTCTATTTGTTTTTGTTTGTCCTGCATCTTCGAAGAAGACCAATGATATCACAGGGTGATGCTTTGACTCACAGGTGAACTGGATTTAAGTAAGGCAGAGTTGCACAGAGTCATCAGCTTCACTCTCAATTCCAGAGTCATCAAAGTCCAGTGGCAGAACAAAAATCAGGACAACAGGATGCAGTGGATGACCTTGATGTCTGACAAAGCTCTAAGCACTACACAGCACTGGCTTCAGACTGTTCTCATCTCCCCCTTCCACTAAGGCAAGTCTTTACACACTCAGAGTAGACACCCCCACTAACTCACCAATGGATTTGTAGCCCATCAGCACTTTCAACATGATCTGACCCATTTGCTGAGATGGTTTACTGGGGTGTGGCCACTGTTTGTGCTATGGTTTCTTGGAACCACAGGTGAGAATTGGGTGCCAGGCAGACACTAAAGATGGGAGAGCAGGCCTGAAAGGGACTTGGCAAATCCTCACACTAGAGGGGCCAGTCCTCCCTGAACACCCATACAATTAACAGATGATTCAAAACCAAGATAAGTGAAAAGATGAAAAGTGAAAAAAGAGTATCTGGTTACCTACATTGAGTTAAATTATTCAGCCTGGGTAAACTACATCCCAGAGTGCTGACAGAGTTTATTAATATGCTCACGATAGTTGGAAAGTGATAGAGAATGAGAGAAATGCCATAGGAATAAAGAACAGTAAAAGTTTTAATAACTTACAAAACAGTGAGAGAAGGCATTGACCAATGAGCTTGACTTTGCTTGACAAAATCATATCAAATGAATAATTGATTTATGAACACTGAAAAGGAAATTTTGGCCCCCAAGTCAACAATAAGGCTAAGAGTTAACATGGGTTCATAAAGAAAAGTTCAATCACATTTTCTATTTTGATAGGGTTACTTGACAGATCCGACAAGTTCACCTCTATTATTGTTGTTGTTGTTAATGTTAATCTTGCATAATATTGACATAGGAGGCACATTTTTAGCACTGATCATTGATAGGCATAAAACAGGGAAACATCTGCTACCGAAGGTATTTGCTGTTGTCCTGGAGAAGATCCAACACATAATGAAAACCAAGAAGGGATTCCCTGTAGATGATAAGGTTCTCAAAATGCTCTGGTTTGTAGGTGACATTATACTGATTGTATTAAATCCTGAAACACTGAAGAATGCCTTAATGAGATCTTTAACCACTATGGAGTTTGGGTAAATTATATACAAAGGAAAAATCGAATGAATACAGAATGCTTGTTGTGCACTGGGGCATTTTGTATGCACTCCAGTTTCTGCCTGAACAGCCAAACAAAAGTCCTTTTCTTCAGCACTCAGAAGGTGAACAGGAAATAATTACCAAATACTTGGACATGCTCTGAAGTCTACATCATCACAGACTTCCAGAAGCAGCCTCCCTAAATATTCACTTGGATCCCCTGTGCATACTTCAGAAATGACCCCTCATTGGTCTATTCCTCCATTACACTATGAAGACGGATAAAGGAATACCCACAAAATATATCATGTGAACAATTTCTAAGCTCTGGCATCTCTTTTGCATTATGGTGATTTCAAGTAGAAAAAAAAGTCTTTATTAGAAAATGTGTGCATGTGTGTGAGAATACTCCAATGGATTTGTGATCCCACTGACATGGATATTCCCGCAATAATGCAATTGCGGGTGTACTAGCAAATGGTTAACAATTTTCAAATTGCTAACAGCTTTCCCAAAAAAAGGCATATATAACATTTTTATATTTAATCTGTATTAGTAACACTTCCCTATTACTGCCTTAAATCTAGACCAGGGCCTGATTCAGTCAAAGGGCTGCACTTGAGGACCCAGAGGGCCACATGTGGTCCTGAGACCACAGGTTCCCCACCCCTGGTCTAGACAATCAACAAAACAATAAATTAAGCACTGGTTTTTAGTATTTGCCAATTTCCAAGGTGTAAATTAGTCATTTCCTATTTGTATTGTGTCATAGCCCACTCATACTCACCATGTGCCTCTCCATTGTCCTTTGGGTAGTCATCAATTCTTCAGAGACTGTAGGGTTCCATGACTCTCAGTCAGGCCACCATACTGAGGAAAAGTTGTTTTTGTTTTGTTTTAGTGGACCTCTATCTCAGAGAGAAACTTAAAGTGATTTTACAAACTTGACAGTTTCCAAAAGACCATCTAGTCCACTCTTCCTCCTGATCAATTCTTAGCCCAGCTTACTGTATATTTTCAGTGCTTACCCAAGATAATATATCCTGATGGATGAATTCTGTAATTTGTCCATCCAAACACATAGAAGATAAGCATTCTTCATACACTGGGTTTTTGCTATGTGGATAGTTAGGTCAAGTTGTTAGAATAAATAAGGATCTCACTTTGAAGGCTCTTCAATGTTTTATAACTTAATGCAATCATAATAAGGACATCCACAAACTTCTGAAGGGCTCTGCATCCACAGGGAATCCCTCGTTAGCCTATTCTCTTTGCTGGATCTCCTACATGATGGTGGTATATACTTTTGAGGAGTATACATCTCTCCCTGTTTGTCATCTTGGAAGATCATTGAACAAAGTTCTCTCTGTCATTATATCTTCAAGGAATCTTATACAATTCTGGCACATGCAGACTCTTAAATGTGGTATTTTGTCCTATAACATCAAATTTTTTTATATTCAACAGAAAATAAACACAGTAGGATCTATACACTGATCAGTAAATTGTGTAATGGCAAAGATGTGATCTACTGAATATCACTTGTGAAGACTGGGCTATACTATGAATTGTCTTATCAGGAATGCCTTTGGTACACGAGTAGCATATTCTCATAAAAATTTTGAATAGATGAGAAAGTAGGTTATATGGGTTGGTAACTGTTTTCCAAAGATGAGAAAAAGGAAAAGAATCTATATGTTCTAAAATGTTTATAGCAGCTCTCTTTGTGGTGGCAAAAACCTAGAAATTACAGGGATATCCATCATTTGGGGAATGATTAAATGAGCTGTGGTATATGATTAGGATAGAACACTACTGTGCTATAAGAAATGATGAGCTCAATGCTCTTAGAAATACATGGAAAGACTTGTATGAAATAACGGAGAGTGAAATGAGCAGAACCAAGAGAACATTGTATACAGTAACAGCAATATTGTTTTAAGAATGACCTAAACAAGTCATTCTGACTATTATAAATACCCAAATTAAGTATAAAGGGCATGTGAAGGAAGATGCTATCTGTATCCAGAGAAAGAACTGAAAAATAGAAATATGTACAGAATAATTTTACATATATACACTTATTTGTGTCTAATGGTAGCCATCTCTGGGGTGGAGAGGGGGAAGGAAGAAAAAAAATTTACATGATAACTTTATTATATATTTAAAAGGGATAGCAAGTTTATACAATAGATTTTCAGCTTTATGTACAATTATCTTTTTATTATATTATGTTATGGAAATGCTTGTTTTATTCCACAAATTTAAAAAAATTAAAATTAAAAATAAGGTCTGAGATTTTTTCCCTTAAATCTTTGGTATCTTCTATTCCTTAGGAAGTCACTCCCCTCCTCAATAAACTGCAGTAGCTCCCTATCACCTCAAAGATCAAATATAAAATCCTCCATTTGGCATTTTAAGCCCTTCATCATATATTTGTTTATTGTTTCCTTCATTAGATTGTAAACTCCTTGAGGGAAAGGACTGTCTTTTGCCTTTTTTTGGTATCCTTGGCACTTAGCACATGGCCTGGTATATAATTATACTGTTCAGTTGTTCAATCATGACTGACTCTTTGTGATTCCATAGGCCACAGAACACCAGGCCCTTCTATCCTCCACTATCTCCCAAATCTATCTCCTAGACAAGTCCATGTTCATTGCTTCCATGACACTATCTATCCATCTCATCCTTTTGTCTTCAGTCTTTCCCAACATCAGGATCTTTTCCAATGAGTCCTGTCTTCTCATTGTGTGGTCAGAGTATTTAAGCTTTGGTTTCAGTATTTGACCTTCCAGTGAATAGCCTGGATTGATTTCTTTAAGTATTGACTGATTTGATCTCCTTGCTGTACAAGGGATTCTCAAAAGTCTTCTCGAGCATCACAATTCAAAAGCATCAGTTCTACGGTTCTCAGCCTTCTTTATAGCCCAACTCTCACAGCCATATTGGAAAAACCATAGCTCTGATCATACAAACCTTTATTGGCAAGGTGATGCCTCTGCTTTTTAGTATGCTGTTCAGATTTGTCATCACTTTCCTTCCAAAGATGAAGTATCTTTTAATCTCATGGCTGCAGTTGCTGTCTACAGTGATCTTTCAGCTCAGGAATTAAAAACGACACTGCTTCCATTTTTTCTCTATTTTCCAGAAAGTGATGGGACCAATCACCAAGATCTTAGATTTTTTGACGTTAAACTTCAAGCCAGCTTTTACACTCTTCTCTTTCACCCTCATCAAGAGGCTTCTTAATTCCTTTTTCATTTTTTGCCATCAGAATGGTTTCATCTGCGCTTCTGAGATTGTTGATATTTCTTCTGGCAACTTTAATTCCAGCTTTTGATTCATCCAACCTGGTGTTTCTCATGATATACTCTGCATATAAGCTAAATATATAAGATGACAATACATAATCTTGTCATATTCCTTTTTCCAATCTTAAACCCATCAATTGTTCCATGTTTAGGGCTAACTTGTTTCTTGGCCAGCACACTGGCTCCTCAGGAGACAAATAAGATGATCTGGTACTCCCATCTGTTGGAGGATTTGACACATTTTGTTGTGATCCACATAGTCAAAGACTTTAATGTAGTCAATGAAGCAGAAGTAGATGTTTTTCTAGCACTCCCTTGCTTTCTCCATAACCCAGTGAATGTTGTCTAACATGAATGGCACATAACAGGCACTTAAGAAAATTTATTGACTTACTAACTTAAGATGTCTTGAGGATTGATCCCTCAGCTCCTCAAAGTTATACTGTTTCAGCATAGATTTCCTTTATGTAAATTAGGTCTATTCCAGCTGCTTTTCCCATACTTGTTTTCTTCAATGTTGTTCCCATCTCCTGTGTAGCATTTCTATGTAAATGTGAGCTGTTTACATGTTTCATTAGAAATTCTACATTAGTCACCAGAGACAATATAATAAGCATACAAATAAAGGGGTGAAATGTTACCCCTCAGTTTTCAGTGAGGCAGAACCAAATGATTTAATAAATGGCAAAAAAAAAAAAAAGAATGTTTTTGTTCTATGTTCTCAACCAGATCTGCCCCAAAATTATACCACTTTTGTCCCTAGTTTCCTACTTTCCTTCTTTCTTTTTTCCTAGACATAGAGAGAGACAGAAAGACAGACAGTGTATATGTGTGTATGTATGACATTCAGGTCCTGTCAATTTTAATCTTTATACTATATATTTTCTTGCATGCAGAACATTTTTAAATTTTCATTTATTTTATTTTTAATTTATGGAATAAAGCAAACTTTTCCATAACAGTGTAATAAAAAAAGATGACTGTACATGAAACTGCAAATCTATTATGTACAACTTGCTATTCCTTTTAAATATATATAAAGTTATCACGTAAATTCCTTTTTTCCTTTTTTTCTTCCTTCCCCTTCCCACCCTAGAGATGGCTACCATAGACACAAACATATGTGTGCATGTGTATGTATATATATATATGTGTGTGTGTGTGTGTGTGTGTGTGTGTGTGTATTAAATCATTCTACATATACTTTTATTTATAAGTTCTTTCTCTCTATGCATATAGCATCTTCCTTCATATGTCCTTTGTAGTTAATCTGGGTATTTAAAATAGTCAAAATGACTTAATTGCTCAAAGTTATTTATGAAACAATATTGCTGTTACTATATATGATGTTCTGTTGGTTCTGCTCATTTCACTCATCATTATTTCATGCAAGTTTATCCATGTTTTTCTCAAAGCAATGTCATTTCTTATAGCACAGTAGTATTCCATCACAATTATATACCACAACTTGTTCAGCTATTTCCCAACTGATGAGCATTCCTGCAATTTCCAGTTCTTTGCCACCACAAAGAGAGTTGCTATAAATATTTTAGGACACATGGGTTATTTTCCTTTTTCCCTAATCATCTCAGGAATCAGACCTAGTAGGGGTATTTCTGGGTCAAAAGGTATAGGCAGTTTAATAACTCTTTGGGCATAATACCAGATTGTTCTCCAAAATGACTGGACCAGTTCACAATTCCATCAACAACAAATTAGCGTCCTAAGTTTTCCACATCCACTCCAACATTTGTTACTTTCCCCTTCAGTTGTAGCCAGTCTTATAAGTCAAAAATGATATCTCAAAGGAATTTTAATTTGCATTTCTCTAGTCAATAATGATTTAGAGCATTTTTTCATATGACTATAAATTGTTTTGATTTCTTCATCTGAAAACTGCCTATTCATATCCTTTGACCACTTATCAACTGGAGAATGACTCATACTCTTATACATTTGACAAAGTTCTTTATATATTTGAGATATGAGACATTTATCTGAGAGATTATCTATAAAAATTTTCCCCAAATTTTCTACTTTCCTTCTGATTTTGGCTACATTTGTTTTATTTGCACAAAACATTTTAATTTATTGTAATTTAAATTATCCATTTTGTACCTTACTCTAAAATCTATCTTTTATTCATAAATTTCTCACCTATCCATAAATCTGATAAGGAATATATTTCATGTTCTTCAGATTTTCTTGCGATAGTTCTCTTTATGTCTAAGTCATGTATCCATTTAGTTCTTGCATACTTTTCATAAAGTTCAACATGCATTTCTATTAAAAATATTCAAAAATATAGGTATAGATGGATTTTTCCTTAAATTGACAAAAAATATTCATCTAAGGTCATCAGCAAGTATTATTTGTAATGGGGATAAGTGAGAAGTCTTCCAAGTAAGATCAGGTATGAAACAAGGATACCCACTGTCCGCAATATTATTCAATATTGTATTAAAAATCCTAGCAATAGCAATAAGAGAAGAAAAAGAAACAGAAGGAATCAGAATAGGATATAAGGTAATAATAATATCTCTTTCTGCAGATGATAAAGTGATATATTAGGAAAATCCCAAAGTCTCAACTAAAAAGTTAGTTGAAACAATTAATAGTTTGAGCAAAGTATCAGGATATAAAATAAGTCCACATAAATCATAAGCATGCCTATATAATCACAAACAAAACTCTGCAAGAAGAGATAGCAAGAGATACCTCATTTAAAATAACTCTAAACAGCATGAAATATTTGAGAATACACCTGCCCAAACAAACCCAGAAACTATATAAGTAAAGTTATTTTCTTAAAAAAAACTTTTTTATAAATAAAATCAGATTGAAATAATTGGAGAGATAGTCATTGTTCATGGACCGGAATGACCAATATGATAAAAATGACCATTTTACTTAAACTAATTTTTATATTAAGTACCCTCCCAATTAAATTACCAAAAATTGATTTTACTGAATTAGAAAAAAAATAACAAAATTCATTTGGAAGAACAAAAAGTCAATAATATCAAAGGAACTAATGAAAAAAATGCAAAAGAAGGAGGGTTAGCATTACAAGATTTAAAACTATATTATAAGGCAGTCATCATCAAAACCATCTGGTCCTGGCCAAGAAACAGAAAGGAAGATCAATGGAACCCAGTAGACCTATAATTTACAATAGCAAATAATTTTAGTAACCTTGTATTTGACAAGCAGATTTTGGGATAAAAATTTATTATTTGGTTTAAAATGTTGGGAAAACTGGAGAACAGTATAGCAGAAATTGAGCATTATCTTTATTGTTTTATATAATACTATAATATTCTACTATATTAACATAGGAGGACAGGGTCTGGAGTTAGAATTTAATTGATATAGGGAATGCTCAGATGAGAAAACTCCCCCTTTCAATGCATGTTGGTATTTTCTTTACAACTTACAGCCTTAGAGAGTTGTCTAGATTGTCGAGTGATTAAGCAACTTAACCTAGGATCACACAGCCTGTAGGTATCAGAGGCAAGAACTGAAACCAGGCCATTCTGGTTCCAAAGCCAGCTCTCTATCCATTGCACCACACCTCTCTGCATGAATACAAATAGTTTATTCAGCCATCTTTCAACTATTAGAAATACATAACATTCCCAGTTTTTTGCCACAGTAAATAGAACACAGCTATGAATATTTTTGTACCCATAGGTCCATTTTTCCTTTTTTCATGATGTTTGGGGAATAGAATCCCAGCTAGATAAACTTTGTAACTCACTGTGTATTGCCTCAGTGCATATGTTTGCACAAGGGTGCAGTAAATGTAAGCTATTTTGATGTAATTCTTACTTAGAAGTGACCACAAAAAGGGCTGTGGTAGATATAATGCTGCATAAAATTCTAATGTAATTTAACCTCTCTTCACCATCCTTGGATGGTCTGCATCTTCTGATTTTGCTCAAAATAGCTCAGAATATTTGACACTTTGAGTTTTAAATCTATCTTCATAGCAAATCTGTGAGGACAGGATATGGGGCTAGTTTAACAGAGGAAACAAGCCACTAAACTCTAAGTATATTGAAAGGTCAGAATCACAAGAAAGTCAAATGCTTTGAATGCATCTGTAGGTTCTGTTCTTTAAAAGTTCTGGTGAAAGTCAAGAGTATTTCCAGTTTGACTCTTGTCCAAATTCAAAATCTTGTAAGTGGAATCCATGTGCTGATTGCCTTGTCTTCACTCAACCACTAGCCTTCACAGGGCAATAGATAGAATGTTGAATCTAGAGTCAGAGAGGATTGAGTTGAAATCTTGCCTCAGATATTTACAAGCTATGTAACTTTGGCAAGGTCACCTAACCTCTCTTAGCCTCAATTTCCTTACCTATAAAATGGGGAGAATCATAACCCTTAGCTCCCAGGGTTATTGTGAGAATCAAATGAGATAATATACATAAAGCCCTTTACAGACCTCAAAGCTCTATAGAATTGTTGGTTATTATTTTCTAGAGAGGGAGAGAAGCTGACTGTGTACATTGAGTTCACAAATAGGGCACCAAGGATTTGCATAAGGAAAAGGAGAAAACAAAAGAGGGGCAACTTTAAGATTGCAAAAATTTTTAGGAACCTGTCCAATCCATGCAGTATACCCTGCTTAATAAACTTCCCTAGTTACTGAAAAAAGTTTAGGGATTAGCTCCCTTGGAAATCTCCACAAATTAGACAGCTTGCCATTTATTTCCAATGATTTTTAAATATAATTCCAATAGGAATCAATGGAATAGATCAATTTCCCTTCCTGCCACCTCTTGGAGGCTGATGTAGTCAAATTCCTTAAAAACCAGAAGAAATAGGGCCACTAAGACAGACAAGAACAAAAGTGTCAGTCCGTTATTCTTGAAAATTAATCTAAAGGTATCACATTTTTATATTTTTAACCAGTGGGTTAAAAGCCCATTGAAACTCTTTCCTAAAGAGGTTAAAAAATCCTATTTCCATGTTGAAGTGTACAGACATAAATTTTTTAGGTGACACATGATTTTTAGCAAGAGAATCACATCACAATGGAATCATTTCCAAATATCCATTTTCAAAATGCTTTGTCCATAGCTGGTTTCTTTCAAAAAGCAGGTGCTTCTTCACTAATTAAAATGTCACCTTTGTCCAATATTCAAGACATATGGGGAACCAACACAAATTTGGAACTCCAAAAGCCATTTCCCAATGGAAATGGTCAAAGGATATGAACAAACAATTCTCATGAGAAGAATCTCAGACTATTAACAACCAAATGAAAGATTATTCCTATATTCAAATAATGAGTGAAGTACAAATCAAAATTATGAGGCTTCACTTTATAGCCCACAAACTGGCAAAGATTACAAAGGTTGGGAGTAGTCACTGTCAGAGGAGCTGTGGAAAGACCAGCATACTAATACAGTGCTGCTGAATTTGTGAATTATTCCAAACATTTTGAAGAGAAATTTGGAATTAAGCTGACAGTGATTAGGATGTCCAGAGATCCCTCTGAGAGGCATATGCCCCAAATAGGTCAAAAATACAAAGAAATGTCTACTATGGAACAAAACATTGTAAGTAGTAACTTTTTGTAGGAACAGGAACAGCCAACTCAATTGTGATACATAACTGATAGAATGTTATTGTGTCATAAGAGATAATTAATAAACACACAAATAAATAAATAGATTGACAAGCAAGCAAGTAGATGGCAAGATGAATAAACTTAAAAATAAAGGCATGTATGTGCACACACACGTATATACCTACAGGTAGATAAATGAATTAAACAAACTTTAAAATAAAGGCTATTTCTTTAGATAAATAAGTATGGGCAGATAAGTAAGTAAAGAAAACCTAAAGGCAAAGGAGATTTAAATGAACTGATACTAAATATAGTAAGCAGAACCCAGAAAATATATAAATGATGACCACAGCGATGAAAATGGAAAAAACAAAGACAAGATCAAAATCAAAATTGAACTCTCATTATAATAATCAAACATGCCTCAAAGAAGATATATGAGAATATATTCTCTTGATTTATGTATCAATTACTTTTGGGGTACCATTTTTATTTCCTATTATAGTGGCTCTTTTGGTGGGAGAGAGGGAGGGATATATTTAGAAATGAAATTGATGTTTTAAAATATTATCAACAATTTTATATCACCTTTGCCTTGTAGAAACAAGTTATGTGTGCACATTTTTTTCTGAGGGGTAAGGCTGGTCAATTGGGGTTAAGTGACTTTCCCAAGATCATACGGCTTGTAAGTGTTAAGTGTCTGAGGTCATATTTGAACTCAGGTCCTCCTGACTTCAGGGTGGGTGCTCTGTTCACTGAACCACCTACCCACACCCATGTGCGTGTATTTTAATATTTTCTAGGTAGTATACTACTGATAACCACTTATCTTCACAGCAAAGGTGGCAAATTTGGAATGTTTATCTTTTTGTAAAAGAAAAATTTATAACATCTTTAAGTTTGACAATTCCTTTAAGCATTTTGCCAGGAGATAACAAACGAATCTATGTGGGGAAAATGTTGGCATATGCAGTCTTTTGAGGATAAAGGTTATTAAAGGTTTTTTGTTTGCTCATTTGTTTTTATAACACTTGCAAAATAAAGAATTCATGGTGAAAATTTGCATTTTTTGATACTTGAGCCCAGAAGTCTGCACTTTTTTATTGCACATTGCACATCTCTTCTCATATTTTTTTCAAATACGTATTTTATTCTTCCTGTTTATTGTTTAATAAATTCAAGACTTCATTCATTCGTAAATATTGAAACCAAGCCATGGAATCTGTCAAACACTCAAATAGGTCTGTGATCTCACTGATTTGGAAGTTTGCTGCAAAGATGGATGAAGGCACTGGGTACTGGGAATATAAAAACAAAAATGAAATAGTCCCTGCTCTTAAGATGCTTACATTCTATTAAGAGAGTCAACCCTGATGAAAATAAGTTAATTATTGTCTGCCCACACCGAAAATTTTGATCCACGCACTTGAGCTTTGAACTTTGGCCCACTTCAGAGCCCAGACTCCAGCTTGCTGGCAGCAAAACTCTGCAGGCAAATGTGGATGGTTTCTGGTGGCCATCACTCTCTTGGGACAGGACAACTGTGTTTACATGATATGAGGGAGAGAACAATGAACTTGGACTCAGCTTCAAATCTCGCCTCAGACGCCATATGGTCCTGGGCAAGTCCCCTAACCTCTCTGTGTCAATAGTCAATTACCGTTTATTAAATGCTTGCTATGTGCCTGGCCCTGTGCTAAGCCTTGGGAATACAAATACCCAAAACCAAAGACAGTTCTCACCCTGGATGAGCTTACAATAGAAGTACTTACAATGGGGCTTAAAATCTATGGCTGTGAGAGCAGCCAGGTGGCATAGTGAATGGCTTTGGAGTCAGGAGGACCTGAGTTCAAATCCAACCTCAGACACTTGACACACTTACTAGCTGTGTGACCTTGGGCAAGTCATTTAACCACAATTGCCCTGCCTTTCCCCCTCCAAAAAAAATGTTGAAAAAAATCTATGTCTGTTTCCTCCTTTGTAAAATGAAGGGATTTGACTCAGTGACCTCAAAATGCCCTTCTAGCACTAAATCTATAATCCTATGATAATATAGAGTCTAGGACTCATACAAAAAAGAGTAGATTTTATGAATATTCTTTTCACACATAATTTTATCTGTCTCACAATAATCCTACGAGGCAATATAAGAAGTATTATCATATTATTTCATGGACAGTTAGGTAGAGTAGTGGATAGAGCATTGGCCCTGAAGTCAGGAGGACCTGAGATCAAATATGACTTCAGATACTTAGTAGCTGTGTGACCCTGGGCAAGTCACTTAACAATGCTTATCTCAGTTCCTCATCTGTAGAATGAGCTAGAAAAGGAAATTGAAAACCAGTCCAATATCTTTGCCAAGAAAATCCCAAATGGGGTCACAATGAATCAGACATGACAGAAAACGAAGCAACAAACATTTTACAGATGGGGAAACTGAGGCTCAGAAAAGGGACATGACATTCCCATAATCACCAAACAACCAGTGACAAAGGTGGGTTTGGGATTCAATCCCTATGTACTTCTACATGTTCAGTATTTTCTACTACTCCATAGCTTCCCCAGTGTACCTACTGTTTATAACTGCAGCAGTGGATTTCTGCATACCAATAACCATTCTGACATCTGCTATCTCTCAGCTGCTCCACTCTTAATCACTAAGGGTCTGCCATCCCTGAAGCACTCTCCTCTGAAGACAGCATAGAGTGAGAATCCTGGGATACAGCTTCTTAGCTCCGTAGACATTTATGAAATGCTAAAGAGGAAATGGGATGTTTTGATAAAAACTTGACAATATCTTTAATAGTGCTTCCAAATCCACATTCCTGGGTCACTACCTAAGTAGAGGAAGGCATTTTCTTCCATAAAGCTGCTATCATTTGAAGTTTACATAATTACTTCCTTCTCTTTTGAATCTAGAGGGAGATAATATGGTTTATTTGTATGGATGTTATCGGAAACTAGGACAGGAAAAATACATAAACTTTGAAATTGATGAAAACTATTTTGCTGGGCTTACAGACTCAATTAGAACAAAATTAAGCATTGTCTCTTTTCATACATCAGCATCACGATGAAGCAAAAGAATTCAGCTTAACTATAAACTAAGTTATTGATATAGAATTTGAAACTTGGTACTTTGGTGAAGCCACTATTTCATTGGGATGGATACTCCTTTTCCCAATGCAGATCACAACCCTAGCCATACTTCCTTCTGTGCTATTTTCTTCCTTGTTTTTTCCACAAATTCCCCATGGGAAATCTAGCCAAAATTCTGTGGTCTTTCCTCTCTTTCTTTCCTCAATATCTGAGGGAACACCAATATATTACCTGGATTGACAACCAGCTGCTTCTCATTTTCATTAAATAACTGATCCACTTCCTTTCCAGTTATGCCCCATAATCTCATTGGTCCTCTTCGAAAATGAAGAACAAATCATATCTTTGAATAATAAAATGGAAAAGGCCCTTTGAGATAATCTAATCCAAGGCCCTCATTTTACTGATGTATATTATAAAACAGTAATTCTTATTAAGACTACTGTATTGGGAATATGATTAATACAGAGAAGAATAAGAAGACGTATGTGAACAGATGCAAAGTGAAATAAACAGAATCAGGAAAACCATATATACACAAAACAAGTAGAAAGAGCAACAACAAAGCAACTGAAGCTAAATGCTGTGAAATTATCATGGCCAAGCCTGGTCCCTCAGAAAAGATATGAGAATATATCACCCTCTGTTCATTGCACAAGCAGCCAGCTGTGGGTATAGAACATTACATATAATATCATAGTTGGTCAATGTGGCAGTTATTTTTACTGACAATTTTTCCCCCTTCTTTTTAATTTCATTATTATAAGGGATAGCTCTGTGAAAGGGCAAGGCAGAAGGATATATTAGGAAATGTAGGTGAATCAAAACAAAAGGGGAAAGGAATAAGCACATGTGTAGCATTGTGTTAAGTACTTTACAAATATTATCTCATTTGATCCTTGAAACCCTGTGAGGTAAGCGGTATTATTATCCCCATTTTGCAGTTGAGGAAACAGAGCCAAACAGAGATTAAATGACTTGCCCAGGGCCACACAGTTGGTGTATGAAGCTGGATTTGAATTCAGGTCTTCCTGACTCCAGGTCTAGTGCTCTATCTACTGTACAACCTAGCTGCCTAAAATAGATATTAAATATATATTAAAATGTATCAATATACATACCAATCATATAAAAAATAAAAAATATCTATATATCAATCAATTCATATGAAGTAATCAATACATAAAACTTTAAAGAATTTTAGGGGCTGGTCAGAAATAAGAAGGAACTACTTTTTATTTCCCATAAATCTAGAGGTCCTGAAACCTCAAGATCACTGGAGCAGGATGGACAGTGAAGTTCCCAATGAGAGTAATATTAAGTGCTATTAGTTAAACCCCTGTCCCAAGCAAGGATGCTTCAATTCCCTCCCCACCTCCAGTCCCCCCAAAATTGAAGGTAGGATGACATGATGAGATGTAGTCAAAAAGAAATGAGAAATGGACTCAGAGGATCTGGTTATGTGACCTTCAGCAAGTCACAATTTCTCTGGGTTTCAGTGTCTTCATTGTAAAACGATCTGGACTTGATCTCTAACTTTTAATTCCACATGGTGGAAAGATGGAGGGCATGCAGTGGTGACTTGGCTTGGAGAGCAATCAGAGGAGGCTTGAAGATGAGTAAATTTTACTCTAACTAATGATACATCCACAACTACTCATTAACAACCCCTGTTCTATTGGGTCCCTCAGATTTAGCAGAGACTGCTTTGCAAATGGCCCATGGACCCATACAGTTATGCTTTTTCAGTACCTCTAGTGTTGGCTGAATTACTCTCCTGGTTCTGCTCACTTCACTCTATATCACTTCATACAAATCTTCTCAGATTACTTTGAAATGATTCCTTCATTAATTTGTTATGGCTAAATAATATTCTATTATATTCATATACCACATGTCTTCAGTGTATTTAATAAAGGTAGACTGAGGTATAGACTCCTAGAAAAAAATCAGTTTATTAACAATGAGATGTATAACTGTTAACAAAGTGGTTCAGCTTGGCAACTTCAGTAAAGCCAGTAAGAAGGAAGGGAGAATCCTTTTTATTGACACAAAAGGAAGAAGGGGTAGATGTAAAACATCATAATTGGCTATATTAAGAAAAGTCAGCAGGCATTCAGGTGAGGCTAATCATGCCCCTCTATGACAATTAAGGAATGTTAATTGTTTTATGGGATCCATCTGCATCCTGTAATCTTTGCTAGGGAATCAAAACTACCAACTTGCTGTCCACTTGGAAGAGAGGAAATCATTCCAAATTTCACAAGGACGAACAAGGACAGACGACATATCTTTTGGGGATGGTACCAAGTTTAAAGATAACAAACTGATGTCCGGGAAGTATCCCAATAACTTTTCTTTTGATTATACCTTTAAACTAACTCAGAGGAAATACTATTCCTGAGTTCAACTCCAGGACATAGAAAGGTGATCTTAGACAGATGCAAACTCAATTATAAAATTAATACAGTATAAAATCAGTTCCATTGTAGAATCAACACAGCAGAAACTCAAGGTAATATTCATTTCAATTTTTTAAGAAATTTGTTCAATCATTTTCCAGTTGATGGACACTCTTGGTTTCCCCATTCTTTGCCACCCTAAAAAGAGCTACAATAAATATTTTTACAGATGAGTCTCTTTTCTCTTTATTTAATCTCTTTGGAATATGAAGGGAATTATAATTTTTATAACAGTCAATATGATACGTGTAATGAATATATTAATAGATTAGACTTTCCAGAATTGCCTTTTCTAGCTTGAGTCAGACTTACAATGCAGCTTGCAATGATCAGTCAGACTTTGACAATGCTCACAATCACTGGCATCCTTGTGCCTCAATACCTGAAGTAAAGCAAATCAAGGATTGTAGAACCTGTTCCTGTCACAAAACTCTGGTCCTGTGACCGACCAAATAATGACCCCCAAGGACTTGAGCAATATTGCTCCCACAGGACTCCAGAGTTTTTGTATTGTCTTCCATTATTGGGTTTGTCATAGGAAACCACTGTGGAAGCCATTGTTTGTAATCCACCTTCCCCCGCTCCCTTCCCATTGTGATTTATGTATATAAACTCTATCTTCATTTCAGCACGGTAGAATTCTGATGAGGAGAATTCCCAATTTGCAGATCTGTTCCTCATAATGAAACTAACTAATTTAAAGGCTACCTGATTACTGGCATTTTGTCTCTGGACATTCTCAGGTTAGAGACTGGCTCAGAAAAATCCTGTTAACAGGAATATCAGCCTCCTAGTGGTGTTGCTGGGAAATCGATAAGTAGACAAGGACGGCATTGGTATGGACTATAGCCTTGTAATAGAAATCCTCATTCCATAGGCCTACATATTAGAATTCTATTGATTAAATCATGGCTTTACCTGTAGTTTATACTTTTATTTATGTAGCTATTATAGAAGAAGAATCCGGTACAGGGATGGGAAGACAGTAATGGACTCAGGAAGACTGGCTTCAAACCCTGCCTTTGACATAGACTAGGTGTGTGAACATGGGCAAAACTCTTTCCCCTCCACCTTCCCACTCCACCTCCTCCCCACCATGAGTAAGTCTCTTAACCTCTGAATGTCCCTAGCAACTCTCTGAGATAATAAACCATAAACAAGTGGTCATTCTGTATTAGTGAAGTTAGGGATTTCCTACCTGAATGACATCAAATTCCAGCTCTTCCCCCCATCCTCCCCTACTCCACTCAGAAAAAGCTATTGTAGGAGAAGTCAAACGGTGCAATGAAAAGGACACAGAATTTGGTGGCCTAGAACCTGGGTTCAAATACTGGCTCCGCTGAATAGCCTTGGGCAAGTCACTACCTATCAAATGAGATAATGTTTGTAAAGTGTTTAGCAGAGTGTCAGGCTTAGTAGGTACTTAAGAAATATTACTTAAGGGGCAGCTAGGTGGCCCCTGGAGTCAGGAGGATCTGAGTTCAAATCCAGCCTCAGACACTTAACACTTACTAGCTGTTTGACCTTGGGCAAGTCACTTACTCCCAATTGCCCTGCCTTTCCTTCTCCAAAAAAAAAAAAAAAAAAAAAGAAATATTTAAGTACTTAAGAAAGAAAAGTACCCCCTTCCAGGTCTTTAATTTCCCGGTCTATAAAACAAGGGAGTTATATTAGGTCAGGAGTTCTTAACCTGAAAATTGTGTGCAAATTTCAAGGAATATATGTTCTTGGATGGGAGAAAAATTACATCTTTATTTTTGTTAACCTCTAACTAAAATTTAGCATTTTCCTCACCTGTTAATTTTTTAAAAATTATTCTGAGAAAGGGTCCAATTAGCTCAGATGAGGAAAGTAATTATTATTAATTTCCACTAACCTTTAACTAAAATTTGGCATTTCTTTCATTTATTAATTCAAAACAAAACATGATTCTGAGAAAAGGTCCAATGATTTCAGACAAGGAAAATAATTACATATTTATTTTCACTAACCTCTAAATAAAATTTAATATTTCTTTCATCTATTAATTTTTTAAAAACATGATTCTAAGAATGGGTCCAATAAGTTTGGGTGAAAAAAAATAATTACATACTTATTTTCAGTAACCTGTAACTAAAACTTAGCATTTCCTTCAAATATTAATTTAATTTTTTTTTTTTTTGCTTTTTGGAGGGTGAAGGTAGAGCAAGTGGGGTTAAGTGACTTGCCCAAGGTCACATGGCTAGTACATGTTAAGCATTTGAGGCCGGATTTGAACTCAGGTCTTCCTGACTCCAGAGCTGGTGCTCTATTCACTGTACCACCTAGCCACTCCCAAATATTAATTTTTTAAAAAATGTGATTCTGAGAAGGGGTCCATAAATTTCACGAGATTGTCATAGGGGTCCATGACACACACAAAAAGGAAAGACTCCTTGTTCTAGATAATGTTGTGAGAATTCCTATTTGAAAACTGCAATGTAATACATAGCTTTGGAATAAGTAAAAAGCATAATTTTTTTTGGTTTCCTGTATTTTTTATATTTGGTTTTGAGATTTGTTTTTAATGTCTAATATGAAACATCTTTTAAAGGTAAAATAGAATTTAAAAATCAAGGTTGAATTTATGCTACACATATAGACAGTCCCTTTTAAGTTGACTTACAAACAACCTTTCATAGTCCCTACCTCTTCCTAGGTCTAGAAAGTCTTCTACTATTACCAAGAGAGTTATTTTGAAGCAAATAAGCAAACCAACCATGAACAAATACCTGACAGCTTTTAAATCATCTAGCAGGGTGTGAGGGAAGAACCCAAGAAAAGAAGTCCCTGGAGACAGATAGAGAGAGGAAAAAGCAAGAACCCTGGAACTCTAAGAGTTTACAATATTAAGGAACATTTATGAAGCAACATAAAAGGCCCAGAGCTAGACTCTCCCTCCAGATTTTTTTAAAATTTAGTTTATTTTGCTGCCTGGAATGCCCCGGCTGGGAATTCATTTGGGTTACAAGCATCCTCTTTTAAAAATGCAAATACTTCTGGGAGAGTAAAAAGTTAGGGGTCATTCACCTAACATGAACTAGTTCTGCCAGATGATGTTTCTCCTAACATCTGGTTGAGAGAATAGGAGTTTTTAAGAGGGATTAGGGGAGATAACTATTAATAATTATAGTGTTGAGGTCAGAGTTGGGAGAGCTGATTCAGATCTGAAAGAATTCATTTAGACCTTCTCTTTAGTCAGTGGGAGCTTCATTGATCCAAAAGCATGGGGGCCTGAGATTTAGCAAGGAGCTAAACAAAAGCACTGATATAGGAAAAGGACCAGACTTATATAGCCAGAAAACTACATAGCCTGTAGGATGGTGATATAATTTTAGGGTTTCTAATGGGAGTTGTAGATTTAGGGACAGGATGAGGAAGATGGATGACACAAGATAAAAGAGATGGGAAATTTTATGACCTAGGATGGGGGGAGCCAAGGAATTTTTATGGTCCTGGATAAGGGGGAAGTTTACTTTAGGATACTTGCAGGCTCAGGAGAGACTCCCAAGGTACTGAAAAAGCAACCCTTAGGGCACCTTTGTATCCACATCAACAGGGTAGGGGTTAAGAGCTACAGCTATAATTTCATTGGCATAGTAAACTCCCTCTATCAATTCAGGTCAGTGTCTTTCTCTGCAAGTTATAGTCTTAGAAAGATACCTGGAGCCTTGAAAGCTTATGTGACTTGCCCAGGGTCATACAGTTAGTAGGTGTCTGAAGGATTTGGAGGAGGAAGAGGAGAAAACGAAGATGGGGAAGGAGAAGAAGAAGGAGAAGGAGAAGAAGGAGGAGGAGGAGAAGAGGAAGAAGAGAAAGAAGAAGAGAAGGAGGAGGAGGAAGAGGAGGAATCATTTCTATAGCACATTAAGATTTGCATATCTATGTACAAAGTAGAATAGAAAAAGAGAATTCTCTCAGGGAGAGAATTGGGGGACAAAGTGTGGGTACTAAAAGTACCTGGTGCCTGGGGCATGGAGAGAGATATGTAAGAGTTGGATGGAAAAAGGAAGGCGGGAGGTCTGACAAAGACAAATTTTACCCACCAATTTTGATAGTCCTGGTTCAGGGCCCAGGAAGGGGGCACTGGATTTGGTGCCAGGAGACCTAGGTTTAAAGTTTAGTTCTCACTCTTGCCAGCTTTGGAGCTGTGGGCAGCTCACTGAACCTTTTTCAGTCTGTTTCCTCAGCTGTATAAGGAGGATAATAATATAATAATAATTATGCTACTTACCTCCCAGAGATGTAAGGAAAGTGCTTTTAAACTTTAACATCTATAGAAATGTGAGTGGGAGCAGGTAGGTGGTGCAGTAAATAGAGCATGGCCCCTGAAGTCAGGAGGACCTGAGTTCAAATCCAGCCTCAGACACTTAACACTTACTAGCTGAGTGACCTTGGGCAAGTCACTTAACCCCCAGTTGCCCTGCCCTCCCCCCTTCAAAAAGAAAAAAAAAAAGAAGAAGACTCAGCTTCAGGAATTCAAATCTAGCCTGACACTTAATAGCTGTGTAACCCTGGGCAAATCATTTAACCCTATTTGCCTCAGTTTCCTCATTTGTAAAATGAGCTGGAGAAGGAAATGGTAATGGCTACTATATATTTCTGTTACTTGTCTTATGAAAGAATAAACAAAGGAAGTTATGTTTTATCCTAGAAGCAAGGGAAAGGGAGAGGCCTGGAGTTTTCTTTTTTTTTTTTTTTTTTAATTTTATTATAGTTTGCATCATTCATTTCCACAAGATTTTGAGTTACATATTTTCTCCCCCTCTTTCCCCCACCCACCGCCCCAAAACAGCCATCCCAGTGTGTCCCCCCTCCCCCAGTCTATTCTCTCCTATGTCACTTCTCAGTAGGGCAGGATGGATCTCCCAACCACAGTGAGGCCTGGAGTTTTCTTATCAAGAAACTGACATGATGTCTGAAGGACATAGTGCTGAAGGACTTGAACCTATATCTTGAGGAAGATGGGGAGGAAGAGGAGGAGGATGAGTAGGAGTGATCTGTGCTTTAGGGATATCAAATTGGTAGCTGTGTGGACAATTCTCTGCTCAATTATACTGCTTTCAAAATATGGCATGGCAATTATGAATTGCACCCATGTAAATATAGAAAGTAGGGAGATATAATGCCTTGGTAACTCTATCTTCATTAGATTTACAAGCATTTATATTTTGCATTCATGTATATTCAAAGTACTTATACTTTGAATTTCATTTTTCTGGAGGCAATTAGCATAAGTATTAAAGAGTGACTTGGTTTTATATTTTTAAGGGACTCTCATTTTTTCTCATAAAAGACAAAATTAGAGGAAGAGTGACTAAAAAGTCCTGTAGATTCTATCCTACCAATAAGATTTATTACCAATTATAGTCTTAGAAATAATTTTCTGTTCTACTTTGTACATAGAAATGCAAATCTTAATATGCCATATAAATGAGTCCTCCTCCTCCTCCTCCTCCTCTTCCTTGTCCTCCTCCCTTTCCTTCTTCTTCTTCCAATTATTATCAATAGATTCTATCCTGTTTCCTATCATCACATAATATTGACAAACAGGAAATTCCCCAGTGTTTAACTCCTTGAACTTTAGACAATTCATCCCCCCCCCTCCCCATTTCCTAAATGAGGGGTAGAAGGAGTTGCTGAAAAAGTAACTACACCAGAGGTTTTTGGCCAAGATGGCCCCCAGCCCCAGGATGGAAGGAAGGCCCACTAGCACTACCTCTCTCTATTTGTCCTTTGTTTTTGAAAAGGACCAACGACATCATAGGTATACATATGTAATGGCATTTTATTGAGCATGATAAGAGACAATTTCAGAGAATCCTAGGCATTGGGAACTGAAGAAGAAGGAAAGGAATAAACATTTATATCATGCCTACTATGTGCCAGGAACTGCTAAGAGTTTTTAGAGATATTGATCCCCACAGCAACCCTGTGAGGTAGGTGCTATTATTATTCCCACTTTACAGATGAGGAAACTGAGACAAAGATTAAATGACTTGTCTAGGGTCACGTAGCTAGCAAGTGTCTGAGGCTAGATTTGAGCTCAAGTCTTCCTGACTCCAAGTCTGGTGTTCTGTCCACTAAATACCACTTAGCTGTCTCCAAAGAGGCAAATGAAAGAGAAAAGAGAAAGTGAAAGAGAAATATATTGAACCACAAGGTCAATTTATACAAGGACCACAATGATGTAAAGAAATAGAATTTTAAAAGAATTAAGGACTCCAATTGAAGCATTGACCAAACATGTCTCCAAAGGATTTGCAATGAAGCATATGATCCAATTCCTGATGGAGAGGTGAAGGACAAGTACAGAGACATACATCTTTTGGACATGGCCATTGTCTGGATTTGTTTTGTTTTACTACGATTATTGTTACAAGATTTCCACTTTTGTTTTTTCTATTCAGCTAGTTGGAGATAGTGGCCCTTTAGGGGGGGAAGAATTAGCAATGCTAATACACACACACAAAAAAAGAGGAGTCTGTCATAACCATTTTTAAAATAAGCAGAAGAAAAAAAAGCAAGTTCACAAGGAAACACAGACAAGCAGCACAGTTTTTAAAAGCAATCTATAGAATTAGTTATATATTTTTTTCAAAGCAAGTGGTAGAAGCAAAGAGATTCATGGTTTTGCACAGAATCATCTTTTTTTTTTTCTATTGTCAAACAACCAGTCCATTCAATGGAGGAAAGGCAAAGTGTACTGTGTCTGCTGTCCAAGGTCCAGCCTATAGCCTATGAGAGGCTCATCCCAAGTTGCCAAAGGATCACAAGATCATAGGATCAGAGATTTAGATCTGGAAGGGACCTTTGAATCCAAAAACCCTCATCTTACAGATGAAGAAACTGATGCAAATAGAGGGAAACTAACTTTCCCACAGTGATGCAGCCAAGAAGTGAATTTTTTGGCTATGGCAATTCTTGAAGACCAACTACTAAGATTATAGAAAAGCTCCCTGGAGGGAATATCTGCATTGACTCAATCAAGGATTCCTGAAGTGTTGAAGGGGGTAAATTATTGCAGCAGCAATAAGTTTAGCAGATACTTAGCACTTAGTACCTTGGGGCTAAGTATGGAAGGTGCAAACTCTGCCCCACTATTGAGAGGACATGAACTCCCCTGTTGATGTGGAAGAAGGGGACTGGCTGAGACAGGAGGCTGGTGTGTGTATATAAGCAAGAATGCCAGAGACAGAGAGACAGAATTGGAGTTGCTCCTGGTGAAGGAAGAATCGTGGAGACTGAAGCCCTCTGAGAGAGAGAGAGAGAGAGAGAGAGAGAGAGAGAGAGAGAGAGAGAGAGAGTTTCTCCCCCAGCATCTGGAAGATGACTGAGAACTGGGAGACCAGAATCTGGTGAAGGCCACCTGGAAGGCTTGGAGGGCTTGCCTGGAAGACCTCCTGCAAGGACAATATTCCTTCTGGGTCCTAGGGCCAGCTTAAGTGCTGGAGGACTGAAGAAGCATGACCAGGATAAGACTTTGTTTGTTTGTGGCCTGATCCTTGAGTTCCAGGCAAGAGAAGTGGTGAAGAGTTTGAGATGTGCTGGACCCTGTGAACTTCAGTGTGTGCCAGGTACTGCCCTGAGGACTGGACAAGGACCTGAGAGCTGTCTACTTCTGAATCCATGTGACTGTTTGGTGGATTCAGGAGGGAGCTGGCACCATGGAAGGGGATCCAGGGAATCAGAGAGATTACCCAGAGTCAAGATGAAGAAAAGGCCTCCCCTTGGATGAAACTGAGGTTTGCTGGACATTGAGGGATGGAGAGTTTGTGTGGTTTTCAAATGACTGTATTTGTGATTAATGATATTTCATAATTGTGAATCTAGAATAGTGACTGATTAAGTATTGATTTGCCCCATGAGTGGAAGTTTGAGTATTTTATTGTGAATTGACTGAATGATTAAGTATTCTTTTGTTCCTTGTTCTAAATATTGTGGCCATTGCAGTGAAAACTGTGTGGCCATTTTCTGTGATAAGATGTAATGTTGTGAATATTATATTGTGCCTTGATTTGTTTTTTTTTTTATTTGCTCATTTACTTTTTATTTACAAGATTCAGTTCCACAATCACTTGAGTTTCAGATTTTCTCCCCTCCCTTCCCCCCCCCCCCC
>CM053585.1:352550575-352568368 GCA_028646515.1 Pseudochirops corinnae
TTGCTAATATTTTATTTAAAATTTTTGCATCTATATTCATGAGGGAGATTGGTCTATATGTGCCTTGATTTGTAATGGAATAAACAGAGTGTTCACTATATTGTGTAATCTGAACCCTAAAAGCTGTTCACAGTAGTATTCTTTTGGGAATCTGCTGGTGCATGGCATTACAATTATAGATTTGTAAGACATTTTAAAAACTCATGTAGCATGTTTTATATTCTGTCTGTCCCTCCGGACACTGTACAGAGCCATGGGATGATGACAACAGGAAGAGAGAGCAAGGGGAAACGAAGCAGAGACATAACTTCCAGGAGATAGGTGCCATGATCAAGGTCAGAAAGAGATGCCAGGGAGACACAGCAGCACCAGGCTTCTCCTTATCAGATTCAGTAGCTAAATACATTCATCCTGCTCTACTATATTTTAGCCATAATGAGAAGCACAAGAAAGTTCCTTCAAGTGACCCAGCACAGAGTAGAGACAGCACTAGCTTTAGGGGAGTTCCAATTAGTGATGGATCCTTTTCATCCTATCCTAGAAGGGGTCACAGGTCTTTTGGAAGAGAGTTTCTTAAGTTACAGAGTCCCTGATGATGAACACTGCTAGACATGAGAATTGAACATCAGTTTCAAACTGTATTGCATTGTTTCTATTCCTTTACCACCAAGAACTAAACAAAGTTGAACTGAATTCTCCCTAGAGAATTTCTGGATCAGAAGTAGTTTATCTGTTTCTGGGGACTACCAGAATTTAAGAGAGATTATAGGAGCACAGCCAAGTAGTAAATGTTTTATGATGTTTAATTCAGTTGTTTTTATGTATTTTTCTAATTTTGATAGATTCGATGCCAAGAGTAAAATATTGTATACAACATCCAACTAAATCTGTTCATGAATAAGGGGAGATGATTCTATTATACCAAAGATGCAAAACTAGGGCTCAATGAAATGTATTAAGTTCAGGAAAGGGGAGAGTTTGCTAGAGATGAAGAATCAAGAGCTGATTTTGATTAAACTAGCACATAGTAATTCACACAGCCTTGATCTGGTGTTCTTAACTGGGGTCCACCAACTTCAAAGGGCTTTGTGGATAGATTTCAGGGGATCCATGACTTTAGATGAGAAAAATTACCCCCTTTGTTTTCACTAATCTCTAGTAAAATTTAGAATTTCCCTCAACTATGAATATAGGCAACAAATATTATTCTGAGAAGGGGTCCATAGGCTTTGCCAGACTGCCAGTGGAAAACATGATAGACTCCAAAATGGTGCCTATTGCCCCAGAGAAAGTTGGCACTGCCTTGAAAAGAGATAAACAGTCATTAGCACTCCAACTATAGAAACATCAGCACTTTCAGTCAGTGGATAGGAATGCACATAACCACTAGGGTAACCATGGGATTCTCCCCCAATGGAACTTTCTCACTAAGCAGAACTGGGATCACGGCTAACAGAGCCATCTTGTGGTTAAACCTATGAGTAGTGATAGGAAAGGCTTTCTTTCAACTCCAGAAGTTGGCATAAATAGAAGGATATAATTGTTGCCAGCTAGGTGGCTCACTGGACAGAGTGCTAGGCCTAGAGTCAGTAAGACTCATCTTTCTGAGTTCAAATCCAGCCTCAGAAACTTACTAGATGTGTGACCCTGGGCAAATCACTTAACCCTGTTTGCCTCAGTTTCCTCATCTGTAAAATGATCTGGAGAAAGAAATGGCAAAGTATTTGGCAGTATTTCTGCCAAGAAAACCCCAAATGAGGTCACAAAGAGTTGAACACAACTGAAAAATAGCTGAATGACAATAATCAAGGCTAAACTTAGTTAATTCATATTGTGCTTTAGGAATAATATCTATTAGAAATATTTATTTTAAAATTTGGGCCTCAAAACTTTTTTAAAAAATGTTTTAAATTGTTCTAACATGTAATTGGAGGAAATTATATACATGAAGTATATCTGTATGTGCATATGTGCACATACATATACATATATGCATACATACATATATATATACTCACATGCACACATGTGTAAAATTAGAACTGAAGGAGACTTTAGAAGCCATTGAATTCCCATTCTGATAGGGGAAGACAACAAGTGGAAAAGGATTTATCGGTGGGATGTCCATAAAGACGTTGTTCCTTAAGGACCATGGCTGGCACGTTGTAAGGTCCAGTACATTGAGTAAAGAGGGAGAAAAAGCCAAGGTATAGACACATTTTCTTTAGGGCCATTTCGATTGATAAACCTATGATCTATTTTAAACCATTTGACAGTGCCATGGACTGGGGTGACAAGAGATTTATTTTCCAGGTCTTGATTAGCATTGGCTTCTGAGGAGGTAAGAACCATGGTGGAGTGTATCTAGATGTGGGTTGCTCCCTTAGGTGATAATAATGAAATAGAGTAAGTCCACAACATACAGAAGAAAAGAAGTATTTGATAAACACACAGGCCTCAGTTCCTGGTTTAATGGTTCACTATTTGGCAAAAAGTGCTGTGAAAATTAGACAGCAATGTGGAAGAATTAGATTTAAAACATTTCCCATGTTATGCAAAGATAAACTCCAAATGGATATGTGACCAGATCTAAAAGGTCACATCATAAACAAATTAGAGAAAGAAGAGGGAAAAGTACCTACCACATCTATAGATCAAGGAAAAGTTTATCAGTAGGGTTAGAAGTTTGGGATTGGTTAATAAATGGAAAGATTGGTATAGAGAACTAATAGATGATTTTGACTGGTTTGACATAGTGAGTATGCAGAGATGAGTATAAACTAAGCCTAGAAAAGTAGAGGAGTACCATATTTTAGATGGATTTAAATGACAAAATGTAGATTTTTCCAATGTTATAGTAGAGGCAATAACGATAGACTGACATTTTCTGAGTAGGGAGTGACACAATCAGATCTATGTTTAGGACTATTCATTTGGCAGCTGGGTGGCGCAGTGGCTAGAGCTCTGGGCCAGGAGTCACAAAAACCTGAGTTCAAATCCAGCTTCAGATACTTAATAGCTATGTGACCCTAGACAAATAAGTTAAACTTCTGTTTGCCTCAGTTTCCTCATCTGTAAAATGAGGATAGTAGTACCTATCTCACAGGGTTGTTATAAGGATCAAATAAGATATTTGTAAAATTCTTAGCACAGTTCCTGGCACACAGTAGGTACTACATAATTGCTAATTCTTATTGTTTTTATTATTATTACGGACTAAAGAGAGAAGAGATTTGAGTAAAAAAAAAAAACAATTTGGAGACCATTATTGCCACAGTCCAGGTGAGAGGTAATAGGGATTTAAATTACAGTAGAGGTTTTGTGAGCAGAGAAGACAGAATAGATATGAAAGGTATTATGGAGGTAGAATTCAGAAAACTACCAACATGATAGATTATATAATAATAGGAACAAGACACATCTTATGATTATGTCAAGAGATGCAGAAAAGTTTCTGACAAGATACAAAAACCATCCATATAACTGATTTGCAGTTTCATGTGCAATCATCTTTTTTTTTTTATTATACTAAGTATTAAAAAAAGACACAAAAACTATCCCTAAAAAGGAAAAGCATACATCCAGAGGTAAGGAGCTAAGGGAATGACTAGAACAGTGGTTCTCAACCTTCCTAATGCCATGATCCTTTAATACAGTTCCTCATGTTGTGGTGACCCCCAACCACAAAATTATTTTCTTTGCTACTTCATAACTGTAATTTTGCTACTGTTATGAATAGTAATGTAAATATCTGATATGCGGGATATATTTTAATTGTTACAAATTGAACATAACCCACAGGTTGAGAACTGCTGGACTAGAAGTAGCTCAACACGCACAAGACTAAGGGAACATTTAGAAAAGTAAAGATAATCCTATTCACAAAGCACAGTAAAGCACCAATACTACTTAACCATGGCTAGAATTACATAAAGTTTTAAATCTTTGGCATTAACAAAATCAATTAGCCAAAAATGAGAAGAAAAGATGGGGAATGTTACCTCAAAGATCTCTGATTAAAACCTAATATACAAAATCTATAGGAAATCAACAAACCTATAAGACTAAGAGCCATTTCTCTATAGATGGTGGTTAAAGGGTATGAACAAACCATCATCTAATGAAGAAATGCAAACTTTCAGTGACTAAAGGAAAAAATTCTAAAAACCACTAATAATAAGGTAAATACAAACTAATTAGAGTATTTTCTTTCTAAAAATACAGTATTTACTTTTATCCATTAAATGTGCAATGATAGAAAAAATGGGAAAAAATCAGTGTTGGAGGGTATGTGGGAAGATAGGCACAGAAGTTCATGACTAGAGGAAATTTAGAAGAAAACACACAAGCAATACAGTTTACAAGTAGAATATTGAATTTAGTATATATTTTTTCAAAAAGAAGCAGGTTGTAGAGATTTACATTTTTCACATGTGGTTCTGTTTTTCTAGTCTACTTTGTATATGCAAATGTTCTTAATGTTTTTCATTTAAAAAAATGTTCTTATGCCCAAAGGGCTATGAAAAAGTGCATACCCTGGGGTGTCTAGGTGGCACAGTGAATAGAGCACTGGCCCTGGAGTCAGGAGGACCTGAGTTCAAATCTGGCATCAGACACTTGACACACTTACTAGCCGTGACTTTGGGCAAGTCACTTAACCTCAATTGCCCTGCAAAAAAAGGAAAAAAAGTACATACCCTTTGACCCAGCAATGCCACTTCTAGGGCTATATTCCAAAGAGATCAGAGAAGTGGGAAAAGGTCCTGTATGTACAAAAATATTTATAGCAGCTCTTTTTGTGGTGGCAAAGAATTAGTAATCAAGGGAATGTCCATCAATTGGGGAATGGTTAACCATGTTGTGGTATATGAATGTTAATGGAATACTCTTGTGCTATAAGAAATGAGGAGCAGACAGACTTCATAATTACCTGGGGAGACTTATATAAACTGATGCTGAGTGAGGAGAGCAGAGCCAGGAGAACTTTGTACACAATTACAGACACATCGTATGTGTGGTGACCAACTTGGATAGACTGGACTCCTTTCAGTAATGCAATGTTAGAAGACAACTCCAAAAGACCCATGATGGAAAGGGAGATCCACATCCAGAGAAAGAACTACAGAATCTGAATGCAGATTGAAGCAAACTACTTGTTCTCTCTCCTTTGTGTTTTGTTTCATTTTGTTCCTTCTTTCTCATTGTTCACTCCATTGGTCGTAATTCTTCTTTACAACCTTACTAATGTTTAATATGAAGATATTTGCAGAACCTATATCTGATTGCTTGCCGCCATGGGAGACGGGGAAGAAAGGAAGGGAGAGAAAATTTGAAACTCAAGGAATTGTGGAACTGAATGTTGTGAACTAAAAGTAAATAAATAAATTAAAATTTTTAAAAAATGTTTTTCATTAAATTCAGAATGATTTTTTTAAAAATTTACTTCTGATAGAGATATGAAATGATTCCAAAAAAAATAACTTGAAATCATCAGAGAAAATTTCCTAATCCATTCATGTAATTTGATTATATGATTCTACTCTTTGGTTTATATTGTAAGGATATCAATAATATAGAGTGCCATCATACAATTATATTCCCAGCAATTTTATCTGCAATGATGAAAAAAAATGAAGAAAATTTGGTCAATGTCTGATTTTTAAAATGTTGACAAATTTAGCAGCTAGGAAGAGCAGTGGATGGAGCTTTACAAGTGGACTTAGGAAGACATGAGTTCAAATATAGCCTCAAACACTTAATAGATATTTGACCCTGGGTAAGACATTTAACCTCTGTCTGCCTTTGTTTCCCCTACTAAAGAATGATAATAGCACCTACTTCACAGGGTTGTTGTGAGGCTCCCATGAGATAACATTTGCAAAGGGCTTGGTACAGTTTCTGGCACCTCATAGGCACATAGTTAGATGCCAGTTCAATTCTCTTCCCCGCAAATTACTATAATGATATAGTCTATAAGACGGCATTCCTTTTACCATGTACTCTCATGCTGCTGTCACAAAGCATCAAGGCATATTTCTTTGGAGGATTTCATCAGGTTCTTCATGGAACTGGTGTTCAATACCTCTGCAGATACAATAAAACCAGCCATATCAACTCGTTTTTTATCTCTTTTCAAAGAGAGTCTAGGAGCAATCTTTTTGTTTAGTTCCAACTTCATTAAGTCTTCTAATGGTTTAATATGAATATAATTCAGTTCCTCAAGCGATGTTGATGACAGTAATAATTAATAATAATGATAAAGCAAAGGCCAGCAAATCACAGTTGACAGGCCAATCCCTGACCACTGCCTATTTTTGCACAGTTACAAGTTAAGAATGATTTTCACATTTTTAAATAAAGTTTTACTGTAGCTTGTTGACTCTGTTCTTTGATTGGCAAAGTGCTTTACATATATATTATCTATTTTGATTTCACAATAACCCTATGAGGTACGTGCCATTATTATCCCAGTTTTATAGCTAAGAAAATGGAGTAAGAAAGTAAATACCTTTCAGCATGTGAGGTAGGATTTTAATTCAGGCAATTAAGTCTAGCACTATCTGGTATACCATGCAGTGTTTCGATTCATCAGTTGTTGGGCAAAGAATGTACATTTGATGCTGAGTCACCATTGGATTGTGCAAGAAGGACCCTTGAGATTCATTGCACTTGGGGCTTAGCTCTGGCATTGAAACTAGTTCCTGGACCCATTGTGATCTCCCAACCTGTTAAAGCTCACAAGGTTCATTCCATCTCCAAAAGACATTTACCTAAAGCAGGAAAGATTAGACTGAACTGTGACAGTTGTGCAAAAATGAGTTCATGTGTTCAATGGCTTATTTTGACCTGCTTGGGGATATTGGACCAGCAGCATTCTCTTCGCCTGGAGTATGAGAGCAGCTATTGCTTCCTTGCTTGAAAGCAGCCAGGTAGGAGCATAGGCCCCTTTTGGCTGGTGAGAGCCATTTTGAATGCACCTTCACTTACATCTTCATAACCATAGCATAATGATCTCACTGAGTTTGTAGCCAGTGTAAACTCCTGAGTCTTCTTTATTTTTTACTAACTAGAATTTCTAACTAGAACTAGAATTTACTAACTAGAATTTACTAACTAGAATTTTCTAAATCTAGATCTCTTTGACCTCTGATGTTGTGCTTTATGAGGTTAATACAAGAAGACTTCATCTATATGCCTTGAATTAAAATTCTGCCTGTGACACATATTAGCTGGGCAGCTATTAAAAAGTCACTTAACCTTTCAATGCTTCAGGTGATTCTCTAGAACTATAAATTTCGTGAGTGACAATCTGTATTAGCGGAAGGAAATTCCTGCTTGGAGTTCCTTGAACCAATGACATCACAAATCTAGACCAAAACAAAAGACAATTTGAGAGAATTATCAGTAAAATGTTTTCATGTGAAAATTGAAAGGAGAAGAAATGAGGGAAGAGTCATGGGTTATAGAAAACAGAGTTTATCATATTCTGGAAAAAGAAAAATAGAAATGTATACGGAATACCGGAAAATTTTTACTTTCTCAGCATATTACTCATTATAGATTTCAAATAGGATTTGGAAATACAAAAATAGCATTGTAGTTAATATGTGAAAATGACTCTGCAGCTGTCAACCTAAATAAAGATTCTAAGGAGAATTGAGAATAATAATACGAATACTTTTCTTCTCTGAATAAAAGATCAAGGTTGACAAAGCATTGTTTTCTACTGTAATAATAGTCTAAGTACCCTCTTGGATCCTTGATAGGAAGCCTTGATCTGACTGTAAATTCTGCTTCTGAAAATGACAGAGGTTTGTAAGCACATTTGCCAGCAATTTCTGTGGAACGTTTTCTTGGTGGTCATGGAATAAACAAAGATTTTTGGAAATGTTAGTTTCCTGCTTCATCAGCTGAATCTAGTCCAGTATCAGAAACTCAAACTGCGCTCTGTCTCTTTCATGGAAGGCAGTCTTTCAGCAAAAATAACGATTCTGGAATTGGATTTGGATGATAATTGTATTTGAGTTATCTTACAGAAAAGAATACTGTATGTAGTCTCTGCTGCCCTCGTTTTGATCACAATATACTGATTTTGCCATGATGACAGCAGTCAAAACGCATTTTGTATTGGCAAATTACCTAGAGCTGGTTGGGAAGACACCCGGAGGGCAGATAAATGTGTTCACGCAATGCTGTGTTTCTCATTACATTCTCCCTTTAATAATCCCATACCCTGTCTAATCTGTAGCTGGTTAGCTCAACTGGTCAGAGCACAAGGATAAAGAACCTAAGGTTAAAGGTCTGATCCTTATGTGGGCCCACTAATTTTCATGGCCACGGACTTTACCTTAACTATGGCTAACTAACTCATAAGTGTGTGCCATGGGTTAGGGTGAAGCAGATTTAATGTTAGCAACATCTCTGGTTGGGAAAGGGGAACAAACCCTTTACATCTCCCCTTTAATTGTGTGTGTGTGTGTGTGTGTGTGTGTGGTCATTTTTCAATCATATCTGTCTCTGGGAGACCCCATTTGGGGTTTTCTTGGCAAAGATCCTGAAGTGGTTTGTCATTTCCTTCTCCAGCCCATTTTACAGATGGGGAAACTGAGGCAAATAGGGTTAAATGGTTTGCCCAGGTCACACAGCTAGTAAGTTTCTGAGACCAGATTTGAACTCAGGAAGACAAATCTTCCTGACTCCAGATCAGGTGCCATTTGGCTGCCTACACTAGGTTTTAATAATATTTATATTTTTCAGATACAATCTGTTTTCTCCTAATTTGTCTCCAGACAACTTCCAAATAAAGTCTAAACTCTTAAAGTCTACAAACTGACACAAAGTAGAGACTGAAAGAATTTATATTTCAATGAATCTGGGATTTCATCAATACAGTTACTCCCTCCATCCTTTCCATTCCTGATCATCTTGTATAATTCCTATCCAAATCCTCTCATAAAGGAGGTGAGGGGGGTGAGAGGAAATCCACACAAGATGCTGAGGACCTTCTTCAAGGTCTTCTAACATTGCATAGATATTAATGAGGCACAGACACCATCCATCAGTTATCTTTCACTGTCGCTACATGATTAGACCACACCTTTTTTCCATCTTACATCTCTTAAAGGGCATCCTCGAAACCACATTTCACATTCTAGTCACTACCATTAATATGCTGGAGCCTGTCTACCCATCATATATCTCTCCATTAAACTTTGGATCACCTGCAATTTTGATTCTTCAAAAATATAGTGCTATGTGATTTACTGCCATATTATATCAACAGAAGACAACTGATATTTTAAAAGCTGGATTTTTATTTCTGGGAGAAGCTCAGAGCCACTGAATCTCAATTTCAACCCACTCTTCTTTCTAAGCCCTTTTTAATTCCGGGCCCAGCTCAATGTCTAATTGCCATGTTTGTTAAGATTTATATTATTGATGGACCATTTCAAAGGGCTATTCATCTAAATGAATATGTTCTGGATTACCTGTGCTTCCTTCAATTAATTAGATGATCTAGGAGATAATAGCTTAATTTTGGTCCCCTTTCCTTCAGATTGTACCTGAAGGAAGAAAGAACATTTGCAAAATTGTCATTTCCCAATTAACCCCACTAATGGAAAGAAGCACAGATAATCCCAATCTAAACAAGAGAAATGGTTAAAAATGTGTGTTATGCTCCATCTTTTTTTTCCTAATTCATGTAACCAGTGTTTCCTAAGCTTAAAATGCAACATAAACCAAGATCTAAAGAAGCAATATAATATGGTGGATGGTGAGCATGGGAGTCAGAAAGAGCCAGGTCTTCACATCCTGCCTCCAACACATACTAGCTGTCTGACTGTGGGCAAATTGCTTACCTTCTCAGCTCCCCAGGCAACACTCTCAAACTATAAATCATTCATGAATTGATGATTTGCATCAGTGAAGGGGATTCTTATATCCAGAATCTTTTAACATCAATGAAATCAGAAGTTCAGACCAAAAAAAAAAAAAGACATATAACCAAAAAAAACCCAAGTATTTTCATCTAAAAACTGATCTGGCAGTTATGTGGTACAGGAGATAAGAGTGCCAGGCCTGGAATCAAGAAGACTCATCTTCCTGAGTTCAAATCCAGCCTCAGATACTTACTAGCAAGTCACTTAACCCAGTTTGCCTCAGCTTCCCCATCTATAAAATGATTTGGAGAAGAAAATGGCAAACCACTCCAGTTACTTTGCCATGAAAACTCCAAATGGGGTCATGAAGAGTTGTACATGACTGAAAACAACTGAACAACAACAACAAAATTATCTTGTCAGAGGCTACAGCTGATCAGAATTGACTAACGTGTCTACAATCATTGGAAAGAGAACTAGTTTTAGAGTTAGAGAACCTTGGGTAAATAACTTTATTTCCATGGCCTCTGAGATCCCTATGATCTCATAATTGATAATAATTTAATATCAGTTTAATAACCTTAATAAGGACCAGAGCCTGAACTAATCAACCAGAAGAAGAGCCTGGACCTAACAGGTTCTTTATTTTCAGAGTAAATTCAGAGAATACCTCTTCCTATGTCAACAAAGCCATATGGGGCTGACTTTACGGCCATTAAGGATGAGAAACTTAACCGGAGGCACTAACTTGAATAATGGAACTTTTTTTTGTCTTAATATTTTTTGGACATATGCTATGTTATGGAATGTTAATGGTAAAAAAAAACCACAGATATTCTGGGTCATAATTTCAATTGACACTTTGTCAACTGTCTTTTTATAGTATTTACCATTTATCCAATTAAGAAAATTACTTTCTCATACAATGATTAAACATTTTGGGAGATCATAAAGTAGAATGACAGAGCCACCCTGAAATGGGATGGTTCTAAAATGCGTTTAAGCTTTCTCATTCTTTTGTTCAGGCAGTCAGAACTTGGGTTTTGGCTCCTTGTACTTGCTAGCTTCATCTAGCTTTAAGGGAATAAACAATATGATTTATATATCACCTACCTTGTTTGTCTCCTTTAACCAAACTTTCAGGTTAACATGATCTTATGAAATGCCTCCATCTGAAAGCGAGTTCACAGATAGAGCATGTTTCTCATTTAAAAAATCATTAATACATCTAAGATATTTTTTAGGGAAATAATCACGATTCTCCCAGCATTTTTCTTTTTTATCTTTTGCTCAGTATATTCCTGTGTCTTTTAGTTTGTTTCTTCTGAATCAAAAATATAAAAATTTTCATTAAAATTTTCCTAGTTTTTGGGAATTTTCTGGTGAATAAAGCAAATAATTTTCAAAGCTTATTCCATTCCATTCAATTCAAAAAACATCTACTAAATACTTTCTACTTGGCAGACACTGACTGCACTAAGTATTGTGTATACAAAAGCAAAAATAAAGACAATCACTGTCTCCATAGAGACATCTTACCGAATTGGATGGGGAGGGCAAAGGATCAGAACATATATACAAGTTGAGTACAGGGTGTCCCTAAAGTCTGGACAAATAGGAAATCTTATTAAGTATGCATATTTTCAAGAAATGAAATGGATGAAATTTTCAACAGCATTTTATTAAATTTATTTAATTAGCACAAATAAGATTTCATAGGAGACACATAAAAATCTCACTAATTAGTTAAATTAAATTAATCTTATTAATATGGAAAATAGTCCTCAATGGCTAATGAAAGCTTTTATTCCATATGAAATTGTCATGGCTAAAATTTATGCTAATTAAATAAAATGTTGTTGAAAATTTCATTCGTGTCATTTCTTGAAAATATGTATATTTAATGAGATTTCCTATGTGTCCAGATGTTAGGGACACCCTACAGAATGAAAGAATGGGCCAGTAGGTCCCAGACTTTAGAACATATATAATATGCTCTTCCTTTTGTAATATCCACACAGAAGCTTGGTGAGCCTGCCTCCAGAATGTATAATAGAAAGGCCCTTCCCCACCCCTTTCACTGCCCCACAATTAAGGTATGTGCAGGTGTTGACTTGCTATGTGGCGACAAGAAGGTTTTTAATTGGCTACTAAGCCAGAACTAGGTGCACATGCAAAAGGCTTGAACAGACTAAAACTTTCTTTTATGGCAGTTTTCTAATGAGGAGAAGAAATGTTGTGAGCTTCCAGAGGGAATAATAAGCAATGGCAATAAAATCCTGCCTCTCAGTGGGGACCACAACCCCTGCAATGTGAAATGTTTCTTCCATGGCTCACTTTTGCTAACTAACCTAGGAGATGATCATGATATATACTCTTTCTCTTTCTCTATCTTCCATGGGGAATTCAGGGGCCCTTTACCATGCCATCACAGCTCATGCTAAGGACTTTTGTTTCCCATCTCTTCAAATGCAATCTCTTCCCAATCATTCCACACCAAATAATTGTTAGACCCAAAAGATTTTGGTGGCTGTTTGTTTTCAATTTGTATCAAATTGATGACAAGATATACAAGTATAAAAGGGTATAATTAGGAAATAAAAAACAAAACAGATTGCTTTTTTTTTGCTAGTAGTCCAGGAGAGACAAAATGCTTTTTTTTTCTTTTCCTTTCTCTCTTTCCTTCTTTCTCAAGATGGAAAGAGATGAGGAGTAGATGTTTGGATAGTAAAGCGAAGTCTGCTGTCCCATCAGGGACACAGTGTAGGAAAGAAAAGTGTGAGATTGTGTGTATGACTCATTAGCCCTCTGCACATTTAGCTCTTCCCCTGGCACTGCTTGCCACTCTACCCAAACATCATGCCTTGGGCTTTAGGCCCAAGGTCATATTTAAAGGTGATGGAAGCAATTGTTGACTCAGTTCTCTGCCTGGACAATCCTGAAGACAATTTTGACCTCTGGCTAGATTCCTGGCAAGGTGATTATACCTCTCTCCTCTCTCCCTACCAGCATGGGTAGCCAAGATGGGTCCTCCATCATCATGTCATTCCCAACGTTCTCCTCAACACTAAAGGCAAAACATGGCTGCTCCCTTTGAAATCTAGGTAACATGCCACATGCACTGCCAGTATCTTTAGTCCCTCTGTCCATCTGGCAATGCTCACTAATGGGCAAACCAAGAGAGACTCAGAGACCTAGAGCTAGAAAGGACCTGAGAAATACTTTAGGCCAATCCCATCATTCATTCTGTGGTATCAAGCAAGACCTTGAACTCAAGTCCTTTGACTCTGAATGAATACTTTCTCTAAAGCAGAGGTGAGCAGTGTTTCTGTGCTTTTCTCCACATGAAATATATAACATTATCTAGACCAGAAGCAAAGATCTGGCAAGGCTACATCACACAATAGACATGTCCCCAGACCAGCTACTCAGCATCTGAGCTCAGGTCTACGAAAATGTTGGCTATTGTTGTTGTTGATCTTGTCTCATAGCAGAACAGGAGATTCTTGGGGACAGGGCACTTTCAAGTACTGGCCCTACCCATTAACATCAAAGGATGCTATTGAGGAATCTGGGGCCTCCAGTCTGCCATTGTAGCTGACATCTCTCCAGCAAATTGGCCACAGCTGGTCATAAGTAGTAGTGAAAGGACACTGTGGAAGGAAAACACCTCTTGGACCTAAGTAACATCTCCTGTCTCTGCTAGAGATTCATTTTAAGTGAGAGCTAAATGTTTTATGCAATCATTAAACACTAAAATGACAAAATTACTATTAAGTTAATCATACAATTATTTGTTTAACTACTACAGGCTTAACATGATACAGTGGAGAATAATAGATAGAACTCTGGGGTTGGGGTCAAGAAGACCCAGGTTAAAATTCCAGCTTCTCCCAGTTACTCTTTGTACATCAGGCAACTCCTAAAACCAATCTAATAAGTCAATTAAATCTGATGTCAGATCCTCATCATAGGGGGTTATGAATTGAGATTATGCAACCCCAAAGTAAATTAAATGAAAATCCAGATGATTTGATTAAATAAAGCTCCTTGAGGTCAAGAGCAGTTTTTTGTTTTTGGTTTTTTGTCCCTAGAAGGTAGCACAGGGTTTAACAAATACTTGTTGAATAGAACTGAGAAAGCTTTGTCAGTGTTTAATCCATTAATTATCTTTTTCTATGGTAATTCTTGGCCATATCTCCACTACGAATTCTCAAGAAGACCAGGTTTCTAGAGGTGGAGGCCTGCTGATTTGAGGCAGATGTATCCCAGCCTCCACACTGAAACCTTCCTTGGAAAGTTCTGGCTTGACCTTAGGAATGGTGGAGGGCCTGACTTTGGCAGACAAGCTAGCTCCTTCTCACTCTTGGCCTTGTCAGATGAGAAAGAGAGAAGACACAAGAACAAAGAGAGACAGAAACTATAGAGGTGCTTTCTCCATGGGAGAGTCCAGGGGAGGGAATCAGCATCTGAATGTTTCTGGTGGTGTTAAAAATCTGCTCAAGCATAGACGGAGCCTCATGATTTTTCATATCTTCCCCTCTTCCCTTGGCATTATTAACATTTTCTCCATCGCTTCCTTAAGTCTAGACAATCAATAAAACAACAATCAATTGCTGACTTATATCATTTCCCAGTGTGAAGTGTAAATGTTCACACTGAAAATTTAACAATCAGGGCAGTGAGGTGGCACAGTGAACAGAGCACCAGCCCTGCAGTCAGGAGGACCTGAGTCCAAATCCAGCCTCAGACACTTGACGCACTAGCTATGTGACCTTGGGCAAGTCACTTAACCCCAACTGCCTTGCCTTCCTACCTCTAAAACCAAAAAGAGAGAAAGAAAGAAAGAAAGAAAGAAAGAAAGAAAGAAAGAAAGAAAGAAAGAAAGAGGGAGGAGGGAGGGAGGAAGAAAGGAAGGAAGGAAGGAAGGAAGGAAGGAAGGAAGGAAGGAAGGAAGGAAGAAAGGAAGAAAGAAAGAAAGAAAGAAAGAAAGAAAGAAAGAAAGAAAGAAAGAAAGAAAGAAAGAGGGAGGGAGGAAGGAAGGAAGAAAGAAAGGAAGAAAGAAAGAAAATTTAACAATCAGTTGGCTTGAGCTAGTACCTCAGTAGCTTGGAAGTAGATCCTGGCGTCCAGTAGATTCCAGAAGCATTTTGGGATGCTGCCCAAGTTTAAGGCTCTTTAGTGCCCACAAATTGACAGAAGCAAAGTGACTGACAATAAAAGAAAATGCTTCCATTTGTTTGCATAGGGGAACCTGCCTCTATAAAACATTGAACACTAAGTGGCTCAACAGACAAAGCATTGGACTTGGAATCAGGAAGACCTGGGCCCAAAAATGGCCTCACTAGCTATGTGACCTTGGGCAAGTCAAATAACCTCTGTCCCTCAGTTTCCTCATCTGTAAAATGGGGATTCTAATATAATCTCCCAAGGTTGTTGTAAGGATGAGATGAGATAATATTTGTGGTGCATTGCAAACTATTAAGTGCTGTACAAACGCTAGCTTTTTTCTTATATACTCACTTAGTGGTGGTAGCTACAGAACTATCTGCCTTTGATGCAAGGTACAGAAAATGAAGATAAAGGTAGGTATGAAATCTGATTGAGTTGATGGATGTTGCAACCTATTTCTTGACCTGGAAGGAGTGCATTCACTTTGGGCCTTTCTATTAATTGGAAAGGAAACATCATCTCAAGAGAGGTGAAAAGAACAAAGTCAATGTGAATCCAGACACTGTTAATGGAGAGCTTCACTTGAATGACCAGGACTCTGTGATTCTCACTTCATCACTGGTCTGATAATTACCCCCAAACTGCATGTGTCTCTGGAAATAAAAGAGATTAGAAAGAATTAAAAGGTTAGAAAACAGAATTTTTCAAAAAATATTCCCACATTTGAGATGTAGTAGGAAATAAAAACTGTGTTTATATGAATTTAAGTCATGATTTAATAGAATTGTAGACATACACCACTGGGCAATAAGGTGGTACAATGGATAGAATACTGGGGATGGAATCCGGAAGACTCATCTTCCTGAGTTCAAATCTAGCCTCAGACACTTAGTAGCCGTGTGAACTTAGGCAAGTCACTTAACCCTGTTTTTGCCTCTGTTTCCTCATCTGTAAAATGAGCCAGAGAAGGAACTGGCAAAATTACTCCAATATCTGCCAAGAAAACCCCAAATGGGGTCATAAAGAACTGGACATAACTGAATAACAACAATATACATGCACCAAATACTGTTTGGTGACAGATAGATTGGCTCAAATGTGTTATATATATATATGTGTGTGTGTGTGTGTGTGTGTGTGTGTGTGTGTGTGTGTATGTGTTATATATTATATATATGTTATATATATATGTTTTATATGTGTGTATACATATACATATATATAGATATAGAGATAGATATACACATATATATATACATATACACACACACACACACACACATATATATATATATGTATATATATATATATGATGCCTGCACCTTAGCAGCACCAACTGAAATGGGAGAGCATAGACCAGGCAGAGATTTAAGACATACATACGTTTCCTGCATGGATGCTAATCAAATCCCAAATAAGCATCCGAGGGTTAGGGTTTATATACTGTAGCTGAAGCACTTACATCATATTTTCTCATGGGAAACTTCACATAGTTTGTAACATGAGGCACCTAACTTGCAACTTTGCAGGAGGCTGCTCCTGTGGGAATCTTCCCTGCCTTCTCATGTCATGCATCGCTACTTTATCTATATCACTCAAGCAGCCAGGGTTCCAGGAACAGCTAGAATGTTCCAAGCCTCCCTTGCATGGAGGGAAGATTATTGGGGGGTGGTGAGTCAACCTTCTGAGATATTGTATCAGCAAGCACCCTAGCATGCCCAGGATGGCTGCCAGCACAGGTTCTTAGATCTGCTTTTCTAAAGGAAAGCAACTCAAAATGGGTTAACAGTTTCACTTTAATCAATCAAACACATATCATTTACCTAGTTCGGGGGAAAAAGTCAGCACCCTGAACTTCCGAGAATGCAAACAGAATACAAACACAAGTTAACAAGCAGAAGTTACAAGCAGACAAAGAAACAGATCATCAGACAGGCTTCCAACCATCTGATCATTACATCAGTTACCTATTCAGTTACCAGAGAGGGAAGCATCAACACCTGGGTTTTCAAAGCTGGGGGACTCAACGGCTTCCCAAAGTCTTGTCTGGCCAAATCACACAACTCTTCTCAAGGTGAGCCCCAAACCAAAACCTCACATCAGGGCGTATATATAGCCTTCTCCTGGCTCAGAGAATGTCACAGCCTTCTTGACCCACTGCCCAATCACGAAGTAATAAGGCATGGGCATTCCCGAAAAATAAGCCTCCTGCCACAAGCTCCATGTGACCACATTCAGCCTATTAGGGGACAGAATATACTTTCAAATCTGGGAAGGTTCTTAGAGCCACTTAAGCCACTTAAGCAAAGGGCCTAGGGGCAGGGAAGATCTTCAGATTCCCATAACATATATTTTGGCCCAGGTGGGTGGGAACAAGGCTCAAGGGGAAACTTGACATGGATTCACATGCACGACAGACCCCTCAGAGCTAACCTTCAACATCACCCCCTATATATATAATTATATATAGTATATATATATAATAATAATAATATATATTATATTATATATGTTGGTCAATATATAGAATATATATTATATAATATGTATGTGTGTATATATGTATACATACACATATATATACTAATATATATCATATAATATATATTCTATATACTAACATATATATTATATTATATATACTAATACATAATATATATACTGACTAATAAAACCTGTTGACACAATTATGCTCTATATTATACTTTTCTCTCTCCTCCTCTCTATTTTATTGTATTAT
>CM053585.1:352568868-352584005 GCA_028646515.1 Pseudochirops corinnae
GTGGGGGAGGAACATGGAAAGATTAAAGGTAGCTAGGGAGTAAAAGGGTTATAATCACTCAGGAATACAGAGAGGAAAATAAATTCTCTCCTGAGGCTTCTCTGACAGGGCATTTGACAAGGACCAAAGGGATCTTACTGACAAATAATGTAATGACTTCCCCAAAAGCAGGGAAAAGAAAAAAACCATGTGAATCTCACAATCCTGGATTTGTCTGCGGGCACACCAGAATGAAGTAGTAATGTTTGAGGAAAAAGTTTTTCTGTTGGTTTTTTTTTTTTTTGAGGAGGCAATTGGGGTTAAGTGACTTGCCCAAGGTTACACAGCTAGTTTTATGTTAAGTTTCTGAGGCTGGATTTGAACTCAGGTCCTCCTGACTCCAGTGCTGGTATTCTATTCGCTGCACCACCTAGCCATCCCTCAAGGAAAAGTTTTGATAAGTGAGGAGCAGGAGTTATGTCCTCAGAGAAAGTCATTTGTCTTGGGTTTCTCAGATGCCTTTGTCGTTCTTTCAGAGTTAAAGAGCCAGGCTCAGGGGTGGGGAATCTGTGGCCTCAAGGCCACGTGGATTCAGTCAAAGGACGACACTGGAGTGGAGGGTGATGACTAAGAGACAGGCCAAGCCATGGGGGCAGCTGAAAGGAATGAGACAGAGGGTCTCCATCTATGTGATGGGGAGGAGGGAAAGCTAGAGGGAGGTTAAAGTTAATTTTTATCTTCAGATGCAGGAACTAATAAAAAGAAAAAATAAAAATATAATTCTTCCATATGAAAGAAAGCCATGTTTTTCCTGGGGCAGCTGGGTACCACTATGGATAAAGCTCTGGGCTTGGCATCAGGAAGACTGAAGTTCAAAGCCAGTCTCATGCACTTGCTAGCTGTGAGACCCTGGCAAATAACTTTGCCTGAGTTTCCTCATCTGTAAATGCGGATCACAATAATTCATATCCCTCAAGGTTGTGGTGAGGGTCAAATGAGATAATAATTGTAAAATGCTTAACATAATATGAATAGTCTCAGTCTCTAGAAATGTTAGCTACTCTTATTATTAGCTATTATCTTCTTTGCAGATGGAAACATCATAATCCCATAGTGACCTTTGAATCTCATTTTTTAAAACATGACTATTCCTTTAAAGGAACACACTGTTCCATTTCCTTTTAATTCAAGTGCTTTTCTACACAATGACATTGGGTCTTATTCTTCATTTCCCTCTCAGTAATTGCAGGGCTGTATTGAGTAAACCTCATGGTGATGGTACTAATTTTATTTTTCTAATAGAGAACATCAGTAGGGTCAAAGGCTCAGGTGCTCAGAGACTTTATATCCCTCTTGTAATATGTATTCCTTTATTTAGGAGGCAATATTCTTGAGTTCTGCAAATGAAAGGAGGCTGCATTTTCTACCTCCTTCAACTCTTCTCTAGTTGGGTCACCTGACTTCTGTCAAGACTTAAGTGCTGGTCCTGATGGTGGGATTAGTAGATAAACTCCTCCAAAAGCAGGTTTTATGTGGAACAAGAGCCTCTTATCATTCTACAATGAGAGGTGAATGTTAACAGTTTGTGATGGGTGAGAGAAAAATAACATTGCAACTGAATAAACACAATTGCTCCATAAAGGCAGAGCTGTGTATCACATTAAAGGAGCAACAAAATAAATCAAGTTTGAAATACTATAAAAATACTTTTAAAAAAATATAAAAGTAGCTTTTATACTCCATGGGTTGCCTTGACTTACCTATGATAATCCAACAATCAATTTGATTTAATCCAGTTCATGCTACATTGGAATGAGCCATGGCTCTGGATTTATTTCCCACATCTGTCACCTGTTACCTGTGTGACCTTGGGTAAATCACTTCACTTTCCTCATCTGCACAATGAGAAGGTTGGATGAAATGGTCTTGGAGGTCCTTTTCAGGTCCAAATCTACAGAAAATAAACATTTTAAAGACCCTACTATGTTTTAGGTACTATGTTGTCTGCTGGGATACTAAGATTAAAAAAAAAAAAAGACCCAATATCAGTCCTCAGTGATCTTGCTCTACTGAGATGGCATTGATCTAGTAACTCTATAACTCATATTTATAGAGTATTTTAAGATTAAGAGAGAGTGCCGTTGCTCACTGCAGCCTCAGCTAAGTATTATTAGCTCCATTTTTATAGAACGGGAAAGTGGCTCAGAAAAAAACAACTTTCAGGGTCCCATAGCTACTGATTGAACTGTTGGGCAGCAAACACCATATATACTATTTCCCAGTCTTTTCTGAAGCCACTGGTGCTAGGGTAGATGACCATCTTCCAGATGAAGAATTAGCCTATTAAGGAGGACTGGCAAGAATCTTACCAGCAATGACTAAGAGAGAGACAATCCTTTCCCCAATCTCCCCCCAACGTTGTTGCAGGTCACCACCTATTTCTTTTTCCTTTATAGAGATGGACAATGGAGACATCCTTGAACACTTGAGGAATAACCAAATCTTGCCATATAACCTGGAAGATTTCAGGCAGCTTTTGTATGAACAGCAGACCCCTCTCCCCCCCTGCCCCGCCGGCCACCTTACAGAAACCTAGAGAACACAGGATGATGCCCAGTCTTGAGACCTCTGCTAAGTCTGAATGGTTCCCCATTCCAATCACATCTTGAGACCAGTTTCAATACCTCTTAAGGAAAAACGTGTGTGTGTGTGTGTGTGTGTGTGTGTGTGTGTGTGTGTGTGTGTGTGTGTGTGTGGTGGTGGTGGTGGTGATGGTGTTGGAAGGTGGGGTCAGTGGAGTAAATTAATCAATGAGCCTACCTATCTTGGTCCTGGTACCTTTTTGTGATGAGAAGACTTCTCAATTGAATCAATCAAAACAGAAGTCAGAACTACGTATAAACAAAGCCTAGACATCAATCAATTGTAGGCTTCAGACTAAGTGCAAAAAACATTTAACCAATTTAGAAATCCTTGAAAGCCATTGGATGAAATGGAGTATCACCACACAGGAAGTGTGTTTGGGTTTGTTGAGAAGATTTGTTCATTTTCTATGGGTTTTGTATGAAATAGAAAACACCACTTTTATTCAAGACCTTCTTGCCTTTCCCCTGAACATTTGCAAGGGCCTACCTCAAGTCTCTTCCTACTTTAATACATCCTGAGATTTATCTTTCTAAATCTCAGCTTTTGTTATGGTACTCTTCTAAAACAAAACAAAATCCCTAAACAACAACAACAAACAACAAAAAACAAATCCAAACTTTCCTTGGTTCTCCATTGCCTAGAAAAATTGAAGAGAATACTGACATTTAAAGTCATAGGACTTAATTTTGAATCTTGGCTCATTATTTGTGTGACCTTGGACACTTCAAAACCTCTCTGGTCCTCAGTTTCTACATGTGTAAAATGAAGAGATTGGACTAGATGACCTCTCAGTCCTTTTGAGATCTAGATTTGTGATAATACTCAGATTGGCCTTTTAGATGTTCCACAATATGGCTTCAAATGACATTTTTAGCTTTCTTTCCCATTACACATATTGTGTTCCAGTAAAGCTAAACTATTGACTGTCACCAGAATACAACTATATTTTACTCATTTTTGAATTTCCATCAAAATGTAGTTACAATATTCCAATGTAGTGCAATCAATTGAATAATAACAGTAGTCCAATCAATTGAATCCTTGTGTCACTGGTACCTGAAGGACAAGAGTACATACTTTGGGGGAGATGGGAGTTTGTACATTTTTTGCTCGTTGCCCTACTAAGATAATCTTGGAACTTAAGCATCTGGTACACCTTACCTCTAAAATGTAGCATAGTTCTCCACTTATAAACACACAAGTTCATAATCAAGAATGGGTTTGTTTAGATGCAAGGGTGGGGAACCTGCAGTCTTGAGGCCACATGTGGCCTTCTAGGTCCTGGGGTACAGCCTTTTGACTGAATCCAAGTTTTACAGAACAAATCCTTTTATTAAGGGGATTTGTTCTGTGAAGCCTGGATTTAGTCAAAGGGCTGCACTTGAAGCCTTTCTAAGTCACTTAGAAGCATAAGTTCCCAAAGTGGACAAGATTGCCTCTTTGGGGGTGCTGGAACAATCTAGGGGAGCAGTAATAGCTTTGGCTGCAGCTGGGGAACATTAATAAGAAGAAGGGGGAGGTGGAAGCCTAGGGAAAGAAGAGAAGAAAATTTTGAAAAATCATCAGTACGTTTCATCTGTTGTATAAAGAGTTAAAGTTTTAGTGATTACATTATTTGCAAAATAAACACGCAAACTGCAAGTTATAACCCATCAGTGGTCAACTCCACTGACAGATCTGAACAAGCAAGTGTTGGCATGTGAGCATGTAGAGAGCATTGTCAGGAAGACCAGAATGTATCAGCAAAAATATGTGTGTATAATGATTTGTTCACAATATGACACTATATGGTTGCATGATACAATATTGCATCATCAAAATTTCATTGCAGGAGAAAACCCACAAATTTACAATAAATTGCTCAATTTAAGATGCATCATTTAAAAATATTTTACATTTTTTGAAATGATGCAAATTAAAAAAAAAAAACATTAAAAGGTTAAAGTAAGTAGATTTCCAGGGGGGCACTGATTATTTTTTTTGAAAAGGGGGTGGGAGATCAAATAAGTTTGGGAACCTCTAAACTTTAGAGGTTGGAGGAAACAAATAGATTCACCTTAAAACCTACAGACAATGATAATGCACATTAGTAAGCAACTCTAGGGCAGCTAGGTGGCGCAACAGTAGAACACTGGGCCTGAAGTCAGAAAGACTTAATCTCCATGAGTTCAAATCCAGCCTCCAACACTTATTAGCTATGTGACCTTAGACAAATCACTTATCCCTGTTTTGCCTCAGTTTTCTCATTTGGAAAGTGAGCTAGAGAAGGAAAACTCACTCTGCTGAGATTACCTTGCTCTCATATAAAGACCTTAGTTACTTGTATACTTTCTGGTATTTTCTAATCTGTAGAATTTAATTTCTGTTTGCTATTGGGTTGGATATAAATGGTTTTATTCATTATTTAGGATGGTCTTTTGTGTAACTAGCATTTGGTGGGAAAAGAGGAAGCCTGCTGGTGTAAGTTTGAGGCACCCTTCTCCCTGAAGAGATAGCATCTTTCTGTTCCAAATTAATAATGCCCCCAAAACATCCATTTTTAAGGGAACAGATAGATATTTTAGTCTGGTATCCCTCTTCCTCAGAGAAGAACAGAAGTCAGCCTCTTCCCTGGGTCCCTTCAAGGCAGGAATCACAGAGACACAGGCAAGATTCCAGAGATGTATCTCAATGCCTCCCCTTCAGCCACCTGTCTTTACATTTAGATATCCCATGTGGATATACACATCTTACATATATCTTACAATTTTTTGCATATGCTTGTATTTATTAACTTCCTATTTATGCTGTACATATTTATATTTGTTATACATATATGTATACATTTTTTTTGCCCCTCCTATTAGAAAGCAAATCCGTTGCAGGAAGGGATTATCTCATTCTTTGTACTTTGTACTTGAATCCCTAGTACCTTACATAGTGCCTGGCCCATTGTAGGGGTTTCATAAATATTTGTTGATGGATTGGGGAACCAGAAGGTACTCTGGCAGAGGCTTTAGTCTGAGGACTAAACCAATGAGGATCTTTCTTATTTAAAGGGCTTGTTGAACAAGAGGTTATCTCTGTCTCACATACGGCAACATAGTATATTGGGAAAAGATGTTTTATATATTTATATATGAATGTGTGCATATACATATGTGTGTACACATATATTCATATATACTAATACACACAGATTGTGTATGTATAAAAATTTTATATGTGTGTGTATATGTATATGTGTGTATATACATATATACATATACACATATATACACACATACACATGAAAAAGAGCAGTGAGCTTAGTGTCATAAGAGATAACTGTGTAATCCTGGGCAACTCATTTAATCTCTCTGAGTTTCCTTGTCCCTACCTCTAAATGGGGTCAATAGTTGTACAATTTCCCTCATAGGGTCATTGTTTTAACTTATAAAGTAAAAATGTGAACTACTTTTATTAAGATATTTGAAAGTAAATATTATTTTGGGGTGAGTGCCAGAAAAGTGGCTGCTGGTCTTAGTTAACTCTTTCTCCCTCCACTAAATACACATTTTGGTTTCCCAAAGTCTTAGTGCGGTTTTAAGCTTTAATAGCTTATAGGCATATGTTTGTGTGCATGTATGTGTGTGTATATGTATGTATCCATATATGTACATATATAAATATTCTTCCAAGCATGCCATCATATTGTTTGCAAAAAGAGATTATTTTACTACCTCATCACCCATTCTGATTCCTTCTATTTCATTTTCTTCTCTTACGGCTGTTGCTAGCATTTCTTCTTGTTGCTGTTTGTCCTTAGTTCCCAAAGAGGACCGTGACATCAGGAAGTAAGTTGCAAGTAAATTGGACTTAAGTGAGGAAGGGCTGTGGAAAGTCACCAGCCTCACTTTCTCCTCTGGAACCATCTGGATCCAGGGGCAAAATATAGATCAGAACACTGAATGCAGTGGGAGACTTTGACCTTCTTAAGTTAAGGCATTTCCCAATATTGAATAATATTGATGATCATGGGCATACTTGTTTCTCTCCTAATCTTATTGGAAAGGGTTCTAGCTTATCCCTGTTACAGATAATGCTTGCTGATAGTTTTAAGGAGATGCTTCTTATCATTTCAATGAAAAATTCATTTATACCTCTGTTTTCAAGTATTTTTTTCCATAGGAATGAATATTATATCTTGCCAAAAGCTTTTTCCGCATCTATTGATATAGTCATATGATTTTTGTTACTTTTGTTATGGGTATAATCAATTAAGTTAATAGTTTTTCTTATATTGAACCAGTCCTGCATTCCTGGTCCCACTTGGTCACAATGTATAATCTTTGTGATATATTGTTGGAGTTTCCTAGTTAGTATTTTATTTATGATTTTTGCATCAATATTCATTAGCGAAATTGGTCCATAATTGTCTTTCTCCTATTTCAGGCTATTTTTTAGCTGCTAACTTTATATTATGGTCAGGCTGTACTGGGTGGGGAGGGGAAGAATAATGGAAGATAATGTCTCAGGCTTCAGGTTTTTCAGGCAGTTGTTTTCTGGGTTTTATCTGGGAGTCTTTCACTTTTTGAATTTTCCAGTGTTCTATAATCCAAAGCTAGGTGTGGTCCCTGCTCCTTCAGCTCGTGCCTTGGTCTGTGAGTGACCACTCTTGAGCCTGACCAGGACTTTCAGCACGACTGCCACCACAAACACTCTTGCTCCCTATGGTTCCTCCAGTGGCTGCTAACATCAGCTCACCCCTCTGCCCTGGAACCAAAACCAGGCCTTCACTCTCCTGGGAGTGACCACAACCAGCAAGACCCTGTCCTTCTGTTACCACACTCCTCCACAAATATTCACTCCTCCTTTCCTGAAGCCACAGGTTGGGATGCAGTCTGGTCAGAGCACCTGGGCCCAGCATCCAGCACCAATGGAGAGCCTCCATGCCCAGTCTTCCCCGATCAGCAGCCCCTAACCCCACATCATCAGTAGAGATAAAAGTTCCTGAAACTAAGTCTGCTTGCCAACAGATCAGGGGTTGCTTTGTTGATTTGGCAATATCTGCCCTTCCCTCTGTCCCTGGGAGGTCAGATCTTTCCTAAAGTCCTCCCAAGTTATCTTAGTCTGGACAACTGTTTTATGCAACTTTTAACGATTTCTGCTGCTCTAAAATTCACTTTAAAGCATTATTTTAAGTTATTTTTGGTGGAGGGTAGGAGAAGGAAATTTGGGAGAGCCAGATTTTCTGCCTTATTCCACAGTCTTCCCACAATTCCTCTGTCCTGGGTTACATTTAAATTTTTTTCAATTTCAAATATCTAAAAATAATATTCAAAAATTTGGTTTTGATAGGTGTCAGCAGATTACCTACTATGCCACCTTTGAAATATGACTCAACCACCACCATCAACTCTGGTACCTGAGACAGAATTTACTTTTAACTCAGATTTAAAAATAAGTCCAGTGCTTTCAACACCAGCTAACATTTCTTGCCTGAAGAGCAGTAAGAGGGAAAGAAAAGAGGAAAAATGAAAAGGAAATCTACAAGTAATAATAACTAACATTTATATAGCATTTTAAGATTCACAAAGCACTTCACACACTATCCCATCTGATCCTCACAATAAACATGTCAGGTAGGTCTAGTTTCATTCCCATTTTACAGATAAGAAAACTGAGGCTGAAAGTAGTTGCCCAGGGTCATAAAGTAGCAGCCCAGGTCTGTCTGAGGCAGAATTCAAGCTGAGGTCTTCCTGCCTCCAAGTCCAAGGCTCTATTCCACTATCCCAAGCTGTGACTGCAAGGTTTAAGTAGCAGCAGCAACGGAAGGGAAGGGAATCATTTGTCATGGTTGAATTACCTTGAAGAGAATTACGGAAAATATGGAAGTTTCTTCTAAACCGATCCTCTTCCTGTGTTCCCCTTCTAGACTTATTTTTTAATCCTGCAGGACATAGCTGCTTAAACATAGTTTCGTTATTAGTTGAGCCTGCCCCCTAAGTAGAGCTTAGATGCCTTTAAATTCCACGGCTTTCTCAGTAATACCTCCTCAGTCAATCCAATTTCCAAGCACAAAATGTCTGTTGAGCTTCAAGCTTATTAAATTTTTATGACTTCACTCAATCTATGAAACTTATTTGCTTGGAAATTATCTCATGAATTGAACCTCTAAGGATGAATGAGAAATTTTCAACTCATTACGTAGTACAGTACATTAGGGGATTTTTGTTATTATTTTAAAAACAAACAATACCACCATTAATACCACATGCAATCCAAAGAATATATAATTGATTTGCAAACACCCGAATTCTTTCAATGAAACTGATTAATTTTGTTCTTGATTTGGGTTTTTTTTTTGCTTTTTGGAGGGCACTTGGGGTTAAGTGATTTGCCCAAGGTCACACAGCTAGTAAGTGTTAAGTGTCTGAGGCCAAATTTGAACTCAGGTCCTCCTGACTCCAGGGCTGGTGCTCTATTCACTGCACCACCTAGCCACCCAGAAACTGATTGATTTTGATCAGTTAAAAGTTTGGTTGATCAAACATACACCACGGCTACACCTTTGGATAAAGGTTTAACGTTGGGCTATGTCACTGCTCTTTCTTCTTTTAACTCTTTATAATAGTCATAGCTATCATTTATATAACTCTTTACAATTTGCAAAGTGCTTTACAAATATTATTTCAATCAGTTCTCTCAAGAACCCTGTAAAGTAGGTGCTATCATTTTCCTCATTTTACAGGTGAGGAAACTGAGGCAGACAGATGTACAAGTGATATACCTGAGATCACATAGCTAGTAAGTATCTGAGACAAGAGCATTTCCTATCGTGAAAATTTTGACTTATAAATAAGAGGTATGGGAATGGTTAAAGCAATTAGGAGAATTACTTTAAGGATAAAGAAGTCTTGGCAGTGGCCTTAACATTGAAAGAGAAATTATCTAGAATTTAGTAACCAGTTGTCTCCCATTTCCTCTAAATAAAAAAAAATAAGTGGAAATAGTCTAAGACTTCAGACAGAATGATTTCATTTTACGAGCAAGGAAGAACTTGACCAGGAGGGTTCTTAGACCATAAATTGATTACTACACTGAGTTATAGAATTATCTTCTCTGAGATCTGTACAAGTAACCCATGACTTCAAATGTCAGAAATGGTTTAAGAAATTTAATATACAAAGTTTAAAAAAAAATAATTAGCTGATCTTTCCAGACACTTTTACTCTACAAGTCCATCTACTTGGGTGAATATATAAAGGACTCAGGGCATATCTAATTTAAAGACTGCTAAGGACATATCTCCCACATATATGTAGTCAACAACTAGTGTGGGAAGGAGATAGACTTAGATCATTTAGATAATCCTATCCAGATACACAAGGAGAATAATGCAGGAAGAAGAGGAGTGTCTGGTCAGCTTGCAATCCAGGAAGCAATGGTTACTTGGAGGTGGGACTGAGAGGTTAAGAAAGAAAAAAAAAGGACAGAAGTGGAGATTTTTTATTATCCATTCTAAATATAGAGTCTATGAAAGGAATTTTCCTATGGCTGGACCAGGAGAGAAGTAAATTCTAAAGACAGAATACTAAGGACAGATAGCATGATACTCTTTAAGGTCATGATAAGTTCCTAAAAATTACAGAATCTCAGTCAGACAAGACCTCAGAGGGCAGCTAGTCCAGCCCTTTTTCCTAGACTCTTCTACAAATCCTTCACTCATCATCAACCTGTTTTTGCTTAAGGACTTCTAGGGAGGTCTTCCTCACAACTTCATGAGGCAGCCATTCAACTTTTGGATAACTATACTTACTTGGAGGATTTTCCTTATGTGAGAACCAAGAATGGTACGAGGAAATTTTTATATACAAAAAGGTGGTGTGTTATCAGTGTCAGGGATTAATGAGAAAGAAAGAAAGAAAGAAAGAAAGAAAGAAAGAAAGAAAGAAAGAAAGAAAGAAAGAAAGAAAGAGAGAGAGAAAGAAAGAGAGAGAGAAAGAAAGAAAGAGAGGAAGAAAGGAAGGGAGGAAGGAAGGAAGGGAGGGAGGAAGGAAGGAAGGAAGAAAGAAAGAATATTAAGGGCTTGCTATGTACAAAACACTGAGGAAACAAACAAAAATACATGTCTCAGCTCTCAAGTTCACATTCTTTTGATGTTGTTGTTGCTTTTTTTGGAGGGGGGAGGGCAGGGTAATTTGGGTTAAGTGACTTACCCAAGGTCACATGGATAGTAAGTATTAAGTGTCTGAGGCCAAATTTGAACTCAGCTCCTCCTGACTCCAGGGCCGGTGCTCTATTCACTGTGTCACCTAGCTGCCCCTAAAGTTTACCTTCTAATAAAGGGAGACAGTTCTAAGTCAGTTGGAAAGTTTTCATGGTCCTCAATATACTTAATAATCTACTTAAATCATTGCTCTAACAAAACTATGTAGATATCTGACATTGAACCCTTTGACAATGCCATGGACTCTAGTTGGAAAAATAACTTTCTTTTCTGTAACTTGAATAGTTGTGCACATGCAATGAAGGAATCAGGTCACATCTCTGCAAGGGTTGCTTCCTCAGACCATGGCTATAGGAGAAAGGCTAGAAGAAAAGTTGTCTAGCAGGGTGTCATTGTTCACCAGGCTCTTAGGCTTATTTACCTGTCCTTGGTGACTGATCAATAGTTGATAGCAGTGGCCCTTTCTTCACCAGGGTTGCTCCCTTTGATGAGGGCTGCAAGGAGTAAGCTAGAAGTAAGTAAGGTCTTTGTTCTCAGAGCATTGTTATTCTGAAGCTCTTGGGCTCAGGGTCCTGGGCTGTCTCCACCAGGGTCAAAGGAGAAAGAGTGATTGAGATGGTTTAACCCACTTGGCACATGTTGCAGCCTGTCTTGTCCTCAAAATGCCTTGTGGCCTGAGCTAGGCATTGTCAGTGGCAGTAGTGGTGGTAGAGATGGTGGGTACTTTCTCCACAAGGGCTGCTATCCTAAACATTTTATGTTGGGTCTATGGATATTCCTCTGAAAATGTCTAACAAAGTATAGAGGTTAAATTAAGCCACTGGAGCTTTTTGTACAAATCTTCAGTTCTGGCTCAGCAACCAGATAATAACATAGTAAGGGAAATAGTCAAAAGGAAACCAGCACATGCTCTGAAAGGAGCAAAAGGGCTGCCCTCCATCACACACTTTGAGAAGCTGACTCCTTCAGCCTTCACTTGGATCAATACTAGGCAGAACATATTTCCCATGCTCAAAAAACCAGTCCCCCACTACACAGAAGTCCATAGTTTCATATACAATCCCTTTTATTATGTACATGTTAAAATGTTCAGTTGTTGATTATTAAGCTAATAATAAAAAACAATTTTAAAAAAGAATTAATATTTCTTCTTTTGAAAATTACCTGTTTATATCCCTCGAATCTTTTATCCATTTTAGTTTGGGAATTACAGCTGTAATTTTGTGTATAATCCCTTACATATTTTAGATGTTAAGTTTTTATATCATATTCACTATAGATATTTTCCCCAATCTATTATTTTTCCTTCCAACCATTCACATCTATTTTTAGAAATCTGAATTGTTTTCCAGCATTTTTTCCCACTGTTTCACTGTTGTCTGATGAGAGTACAATCCATTCAAAACTTCTGTATTTCAATCACTAAAACTAATAAAACAATTTTAAGAAATAATTAATTCTTATGGTTTCCTACAGCATAATCCCTTTTTTAAAATAAAGGAATTTTAGCTTTTTATCCTTTTAAAAGTTATCGTTACTGTTTTTCATCTGTGCTAAATGCCTTTTTAATAGTAGATGTGGATTTTTTGGTGTCCTTTAATCTTTTGTGTTCATAATTGTGACTCATTTTTATCCCAAATGTTAATTTGTTTTTATTAACAAATTTATTAACTAAAAGATCACATACTTAAAATAAATTGTAACTAAGGTTAGTAATAGTCTTATGGCACATTATTCTGTTTATTGGGCTGTTATTGTTCAGTGAACGTGGATTACTTCTTCCAGAGATTATTAGGAGTCCTTTTATGGTGGATTTTTAATTAGTAAATTCTTTCAAGTATTATTTGACTTTTTAAATGAATTATTATATTTTCAAATAGAATGGTTATATTTGCAGCTATGTAACATTTCAGTCCAATCTAGTTTTTAAGGATCTTATATATTTGATCAATTGTTGACATTTTTCTTTCTTTGCTTTTGGAAAGTCTATATTACTCCAATTGCTACTGTAAATGTGACTTCTTTTTTCTTAACTCTCAGAGAATGTTTTTATTTGTCTTTTTAACTCTAGTTTCACAATTAGGTGCCTTGGTGGATCAAGTACGATTTCTCTTTGATGGTGTCCTTTATATTTTCCATACTTTCATTGTCTAGATCCTTGGTCTAGATCGCTATGGGAACTTTTCTCTGTTTAGGTTAATACTGTATCTAGCTATCTTTAAATATCTTCTGGGCTCTCTATTAATCTATTGTTTGTAATTTTTGCTCTGTGTTACAACTCTGGTCTTTTACCCAGCGTAGCCTATAACTGTGTTCTTTTTTGTTTGTTTGTTTGTTTTAGTATTATTGTTTTCTGGATTTTTTACTCATTTTTTATTTTTATTACTTACTGATATCTTATTGATTTCATTGATTCTTTTATGGATGTTTTTAGACCATGGATATTACTGTGTAGCCTCCCTAGTTGTGCCTTCATCTCTCTTTAAAAAAAAAAAAACTACTTAAAGTATTTCTTTAGAGGCTTTATTATTCAATTCCATATTTTCAATGGCACTGATTCTATCCTATCAATCTATGTTTCAACTTCAGTTACTGGAGAAATTTTATTTTTTATGTCACTTAAATTGCCAAAGTTCTTAACTGAGTTGCAAGTTTTCTTTGGTTTACTACTCTTTCTTTTCCCCTAAGATAACAATGGTGAAAGTATCCTAGGTGTGAACAGGGATTACTGTGTAAAGGAAAAGAGGTTTTGGTACAGCTCAGGGTTGAAAAGGGGATTGTTGCATAGTCTGGTTTTTAGGGCAAAGAGAATATAAGGTACCTTTTAAGCTTTTGGAGAGAGAAGAAAAATGGGGGGGGATTAAAAGTTTTTTTAAATAAATAAAAATAAATGGGAAAATTTTCTGAAGAGGGCAGAAACTAAAATGAGTTCCTATCAAAGAAAGAGATGGCAGATAGAAGCCCTAAAACTGCTCTCTGGACTGCAAGACCTAGCTCATGTTAGACCTTAGCCCCTATATCCACCTCAAATACCAGGTTCTACTAGGATGAGTGTAAAACCAAGCACAAGTACCTCTCCTCAGGACTGCTACTGTGAATAGCTTTAAGGTTCTGATCACATAGTATAGTGAACTCTCTAATTCAACAGTAAACTAAAGCAAAACACTCACAGAAACCAAAGTACAACATTCACAGCAATATATCATGACAACTTATTACTAAAGCAGCCACATTTCTTAAACAAAAGATATCATCAAGTAAGTCACAATCTGAATCCATCAATATAAAGTACCCATCTAAAGTCTTCTTTCATCTCGATTGGAGAGTGGCTTCCAATCATCCTTAATTCAATCATCCTTAAGGAGTACTAGGTCACATTCTTAATCTTGTTAGTCAATACTAAGTATCCAAGTAGAGGTCCTTTCATCTTGACCAGAGGCTGACTCACAAACTTTATGGTTCCTCTTCCATGCTCTCAGCTCTGAATTCACCCAACGGTCACCTGGATTCACAGGTAGGCAGCTCCCAGCTCCCAGTCCAGCTCCCAGTCCAGTTTCTGGTCCAGCTCCCAGTCCAGGTTCTAGTCCAGCTCCCAGTCCAGCTCCTGGTCCAGCTTCCAGTCCAGCTCCACACATCAAGCTTGGCAGAGTTACAACAATATTCAAACACATTGCTGGCACCATCATCAATTCACTTTCTGCCTGTGAAATCAACACAGACCAACAGACAGGGCCTCTATCTGAGAAATTAACACAAATCATCAGTTAAGTCCCAGGACCTCTGAAAACATCAATAAAACTCTCCTTCAGGACTTCTGTAAACAGACAGCAGGAAAGTCCTCTTTCAGGGCTTCTGAACAAGCAGTAAGGTCCCAGGGCTTCTGAACAAGCAGTAAGGTCCCAGGGCTTCTGTAACAACAGCAACATCCTCTGTCAGAAGACAGGTCTGACAAAGTAACATTAACACAGACAGAACAGACAGATAGAGTGCTGGCACCACAACCATCCTTCCTCCCAGTTCTGCTTGGTCCCAACTTGTGCTCCTGCTTTTATATGGTCTTTCTACAAGTTCCTTCCACTGTGGGCTTCACAGGTTCTGTTCCTAACAAAGACTTGATATAATCACAGGCACAGGCTCAAAGATACTTGAATAACTGAAACAAGGAGTTAAGTACTTGAATAATTGAAACAAGGAGCTAAGTACTCCTTTGCTTGCCATTACAATAAACCAATATTATCTGTCCTAACTGGGGGGAGGGTCAAGCAGCACAACAAGGAATCCCAGTAGTTTTCAGCCCTTGGCTGTGGACTAATCTTCAGGG
>CM053585.1:352584505-352606958 GCA_028646515.1 Pseudochirops corinnae
GAAGGAAGGAAAGAAGGAAGGAAAGAAGGAAGGAAAGAAGGAAGGAAGGAAGGAAGGAAGGAGGCTGCTCCCAACCATGTTAGGCCAACCAGAATCAGTTACAAAAAGTGAACATATTCTCCAGTCCTCATGAGTCTCCCCAGAGGCAGCTTCCTACTGTCCTCCATATGTATGAAACCATCTCAGCAAATTTATGGCATTTGATAATATACTCTAACTCCACTGATGAATGGATTGATGTGCATGAGTGATTGAATGGATGGATGGATGAGAACTATTTCAGGATTTCTGAGGTCCTAATTACATTTTTCAGTGCTTATAATCAGTATTATATGGAGAATTACAAAGAAGAACCCTAGAACATAAAAATTCTGAACTTCTGCACTGATATTAAAATCTATTTATTGATAATTCCATACTGCAGAATTTTAAGTTAAGAATCAGGCGTGAGAGTGATGGTGTTACAATGTCATTGGTAACTTCTAGATATATCTGCCATTGCTGTCTCCATTTGACTCCTCTCAAACCATTATTTTCAATCCTTGCCCAGCAGAAAATTGGACTCCACCCCTTGAACAACCCAAAGCTTTGAGATATCAACTTTGGCCTTATATTGCTTGGTTCCAGTCATTCTTAAGTCTCCCTGGATGTCTCCAGCCATACCTACAGCTTTCCTTTATATCTGATCTTCCTCCATTAGAATTTAACAGCAATGTTGTAAGCTGATCAGCTGTGAATGACTTTAGCTATTCTCAGCAATACAATGATCCAAATCAACTCTGAAGGACTTATGATGAAAAATGCTATCCATCCCCAGAGAAAGAACTGGTGGTATCTGAATACAGATTGAAGCATATTTTTTTTTTACTTTTTTTATTTTTCTTGAGCTTTTTTTGTCTGTGTTTTTTTTCGCAACATGACCATTATGGATATGTTTTACGTGACTACACAGCTATAACCTATATTGAATTGCTTGCTTTCTCAATGAGGGTGGTGGGGTGGGCAGAGAAGAAGGGAGAGAATTTGGAACTCAAAATTTTAAAAATGAATGTTGAAAGTTGTTTTTACATGTAAGTGGGGGAAAAGAAAAACTGGAGGAAAAGAATTTAAATTCTTTGAAGGCTGAGACTATCTTACTTGCTTTTATTGGCATCCTGAGTTCTAAGCTCCTTGCCTGATACATAATAAGTACTTAATAAATGCAGCTTTACCTATCTGTCTATACTAAACAAAATGTTGTTGGTGGGGAATGTTCATTAAACCACTTTTGAAATGATTTTGTATGTTGAGATTTACTTCATTAATAGAGTAAGTACCTGGATAAAGGATCTCCAGAGAAACTCAAAGCCCATTTAGCTGAATCTTTTTAATTAGCATACCTTTGCTGAAAGCTAAAACATGCCAAGAAACCATCAGATTATTAGATGCTCATTGGAACACACTGTACTGGCGTGTTCCAGTATTCACCCTCATTTAATAAATTACCCTAAAAGAAGCAGGCACAGAACAGTACATTAGGCTGATTTTATTTTATTTTATTTTATTTTTTTTAAATAAAGAGGGGGAAAAAAAGCTCATTAAATAGCTCCTGAGGAATAGGGAGGGAGCAAACAGGAGACTAAGAACCACCCAGAAGGGCATTTTCCAATACTTGAGTCAGATGACTCTGAGACTGATTTAAAAAAAAAACAGGTCTTGCATCTCAGCTCCAAGGCTCCTCCCTCTTTCTTTGTGCAAGGATACCCCTGTACAGTGATGTTAGTCAGTTAATAATCATTTATTATGACCAGACATTGTGCTAAGCCCTAGAGATACAAAGAAAGAGGGGGAAAATGCTGTTCCTGCCCTCAAGGAGGTCACATTCTAATGGGGGAGAGAGCCTGCCAATGTCTAGGAACACACAAGATATAGACAATAGATAGAATGTAATCTAAAAGAGGGGGGAAGCTAGGTGGCACAGTGGAGAGAGCCCCTGGAGTCAAGAGGACCTGAGTTCAAATCCAGCTTTAGATATTTACTAGCTGTGTGACCCTGGGCAAGTCACTTAACCCCAATTGCTCTGCCTTCCCCCTTCCAAAAAGACCAAAAAAAAAAAAAATATATATATATATATATATATATATATGAGGGTAGGAAAGGCCTCTTAGAGAAAGTAGACTTTGAGCTCAGCTTTAGAGAAAGTCTGGTAATCTAAAAAGTAGTGATGAGGAACCAGATTACTACAGTCATGGTGGACATAGGTAATGCAAAGTCACAGAGGTGGGAAACACTGTTATATTCAGGGCACTGCAAGTAGGCCATTGTTACTGGATTATAGAGTGAGGTAACATGATGGCGATGATAGAACAACTAGGAACAATCTGGTTAGAGAGTCATAAGGAATTTGTGGTGCAAGTTTCTTTGAAATTTATGTCACCAACTCAAAGTTCCATTATCAGTGGATAATGCTGTGTATTCCCATTTCAATTATAATGATAATAGCTTAATGATTTAAAAAGAATATTGATTTTTTTCCCACACAGATCATACCTTACCTTTTGGTTCTATCTCAGTTTGAGGCAAAGTAGTAAAGCTAAAGAGGAAAAGTGAATGCTATTAATTTTGGGACATAAGATTACAGATAAAGAATGAGCAGAAACCTTAGTGGACCTCTAGCCTAATACCCTCTTTCCCCTACCAATTTTGTAGTTGAGGTAAAAGGGCCCCAGAGAGGTCAAATTAATTGTCTGAGGTCATAGAGGTAGTAAGTGGTCACAGTGGGATTTGAATTTATGTCCTCTGACTTCAAATTCATTGTTCCTTTCATTGGTAGCTTGGTTTCATTTGCATCATGGAATAGTGGAATGGATAGTGAACTCAAAGTCAGAAGACTGTCACTTACTAACTTTGGAACTGTAGACAAGCTAATAAGCTTCTCTGACACCTGGTACATTGAGGATAACAAATTGGCACTACCACCACCTGGGGTTATTGTCAGGATCAAGGGGGATAATGTATATAAAAGCCCTTTGTTACACAAAAAGAAGGCTTTATTATCCCTGCCAATGACTTACTCAGAAGCTATTGGCAAACAACTCAAACCTCTCCCTGTTTCGATTTTACCTTGTATGATAGGGAACCCAGTATGTGCTACTATAAAGACTGATGAAATAATGTTTCTAGAATGTTTGATATCACTGAGCTGACAGGTTCCACATAAATTAAAAAAAAAAAGTTCAGTACTATTATAAATCCTTCCACATTGTTTCTTGCCTACATACCAAGCATTTCAGGGTTTTAGCTCCCTGCTTTCACACCTTGAAAGAAAAATCACTTACTTCAGGTAATTGCCTTGCTTCAAATGAGCCCTTAGTGGATGTGTCTCCCTCATAAAGCATATTCCAAATGTCTGAGGGCTATATTAAATGATTATGATAATGTTGGTAAACATAAGGATGATAACTACTCAGATTTCTTCATTCCTTAAGGTCCCTTAACAACAAAAATCATTCCAGAAGAGGGACACTCCTTAGGCATAGAGGTTGGTTAAATTCTGACCATTTAAATTGAAATTATATAAATGCACTTTATGACTTTGCTCTTCTCATTCTCTTCCCCATTTGGAGAATTATTCCCAAGGAAACTAATACTATGAAAACAGTAGATTTATCACAACTTTGATGTGAGGAAGGATAAAATTTCAGGTTCTTATATTGAGCTCTCTTGGGCTTCTTAGAATCCCAGCATGCTAATGGCCTATACTTGTCCACTGAAGAAATATTTACCATGAGGTATAGATGAGATATAGATTCAGGGTATTTCTTTCTAATTTGGATCCAGCTCATCCTGTCATCATTCTGGCTCTTGCTCTGGAACTAAAACTTGAGTTCTTCATAATTTGCTTACATGGACCTTCATCCTGTATCTTTAGGCTCTGAAAATCTTTATAAGATTGATAGAAAATCAGCTCAGTTTAAAGTCATATACATTCCAGTTCATACACAAAATTTCAGTACAAATCCAATGACAAGAACAAATGTCCTAAAATAGAATAAAGAAATTTAGAGTTGAATTTGTCCCTATCTAGCTCATGAATCATTTTCATTACAACCTCGACAAGGAGTCACCCAACCCTGTTGTGATGATGAACAACATACTACTTCCCTTTCCTCTTTGCCCAGCTCCAATGGTTTGGACGTCCTTTCGAATGATGAATCAAAAACTGATTCCATTTCTGTTTGCAACATAGGTACAAAGGAGCTACACAGAATGTGTGCTCCCTCTTCAAAATAAAGTCTTACAGAAGCCATGTTTCTGCTAAGTCTTCTTCCTTCAGACCCACATTATCCTCATTCCAATCATGCCTTCTATCTGGACACATTCCAGCTTTGTCAGTGTTCCTCTTGAAATGCCATACCAGGTATAAATTCATCTAGATAGTAGTCTAGGTGGGTTCTGCATAAAGAATTATTATCTCCCTTGTCCTGGTCACTGTGGAAAGGGGAAAGATGTTTAAGGAGGCAGATATGGTTGTACTCATCAACCATTTTAGATTTTTTAAAGGAATTTTCCAAAGATCCTAACAAGGACAGGTAACATAAAATGAATACTAATTCATGGCATGGTTCTATAAGAATAATATCAGGAGTGCTTAGGCTTAAAAAGAACTTTAGGCTGGCCAAGGAATAAGAATAAGGATATAAAAGGTAGGCTTTAAAAAAAAAAGAAGCTATATTGGGAAGATGGGTGGATTCAATACAATGTTAAACAATCAACCTATTATTATGCTGGGTACTGTGCTAGGTACTAGAGGTGCAGAAATAAAAATGAAAAATAATCTTTGCCCCTAATGAGCTTACCAGAGAGGGATATAACATATAAATAAATGCATGTGAATAGGACAGTAATTATTAACCAAAAGAGGGAAAAGCAAAACTACTCAACTCTTATTTGGCATTTTTTTTTCTCTGCCAAGAAGAATGTTCATTGGACTGAAAAGGACACAATAAAAGTGGTTAATGGTGAATCATAACCCAAGATAAGAAAGGAGATCATAAGTAAACTGTATGAATAAGCTACTCTTGGTGAGTTTATCACTAAGCCTCAATTACAGAAAAAAATTATCAGTGTGGTTGCTGAATCTCTGTTTGTTGTTGTTCAGTAATTTTTTTTTCCTCCCTGACTCATCTTGAGCCCATTTGGGGTTTTTTTTGGCAAAGACCCTGGAATGGTCCCTTCTCCAGCTCATTTTATAGATGAGGGAACAGAGGTAAACAGGGTTAAGTGACTTGCCCAAGGTCACATAGCTAATAAATGACTAAGACCAGATTTGAACTCAGGTCTTCCTGACTCCAGACCTGGCACACTATCTGCTGATCAATCTAGCTGTCAACATCATGAAAAATAAGAGATGAGCCAAAGACCTGGAGAAGAGCAAATACCATTTGATTTAAAAAAAAAAAAAAAAAAAAAAAGGAAAGGAAAAAGAGCTAAGGTCTGCAAACCAAATGATGGTAGGTTTGATTTTAATTCCTATCAAAATTCTCTAGAACCATTAATGTATTAGTAAGGGGATAGTTAGTGAACATCTAAAAAAGAAAGACACAAGAGTCAAGAATGAGCATGGTTTCATATAGACCAGGTCACATCATTAGTTCAACCTTTAGTACAAATAATTTCAAATTACAAAAGAAAAGTAATTAAATTTCTTAATCCCTTTGACCCAGAGAGTCCCAAAACTATACCATAAATGAGTTATTGACAATGCAGAAAGACTCATTGGTTACCAAATAATATCACCTACATTTTCAGATAGTTGGTTATGCTTAACAAATCAGGTATTTAATAAAGGAATAAATATTCACTGGAGTCAGTTGAGGTGGAGTACATCTGAAATGGTTGTGACATAAAAACTAGAAGCATCAATAAAACTTTATTTAAATGTAATGGTTGTCAGATACATTCTAAGATCCTATTAACTTGCTCAAATGAAGGGCAACTAGGTGGTGAAAGACCTGAATCCAAATCTGGTTTCAGACACTTCACTAGCTGTGTGACCCTAAGTAAGTCACTTGAACCCATTTGCCTTAGTTTCCTAATCTGAAAAATAAGCTAGAGAAGGAAAAGACAAACCACTCTGGTAGTTTTGCCAAGAAAACTCCAAATGGAGTCACAAAGAGTCAACAGGCCTGAAACAACTGAATGGCAACAACAACCACATGGAGGATGCCAGGGAATCGTTTCTAGGAGAATCATGATAACATTTAAAAGAAGTATCTTGAAGAGATTGTGGAATGCATGTTGATGTTCTATAACTTGTTCCAAATGGCCAGTTATATGTTTGAGGAGGCTATGTAGCCAGAACTGTCAGTGTCTTCAAAAAGGTCTGATTTAATTTTGCCATATTCACATCTGGGGAAGTTCAGTGACTTATTTTCATAATGTTTAGTGCAAGTTCATGCTTTAAGATGAAGACCCTTTTTTCTCCTAATCAGTCCATGGTCTTTATTTTTTGCATTCTAGGTAAAGGGAGTGGAGTTTCTCACCCTGGGAGTTTCAAATGGTGGGAACAGCGAGGAATCTGTGAGTTAGAAACTAGACCAGGGTTGGTGCAGCACTGATGCCTTAAGGGACAAGGAGGAACATTTGGTAGTGACATTCAGAACCTCTGTATAGCAGAAGGAGTTAATTCAGCAGTGATGTTGACTTTGGACATGAACTTGGTAGGACTAGTATTATATAGGGACTCAGCTAAGATTTGAACCTACTCCTCTAGGGAATAAGGTAGTATGGGAATGAACATGCCCCAGAGGAGCTAGGGAAAATTTTTATACATTTGTTCTTGGTATATCTTTGAAGTAAGTATCACTTTGTAAAGGCTACTCATTGTTAAATTGAACTGGGACACCAGGTCCATTTAACCAGTTCACTGGTCCACTAACAAGAGGAGGAACCCAACCAGTAGGGGTCAAGTCAATGGCAGTCTAGAAAACAAAGATACTCCAATTCCTCAAGATACCTAAACTAGAACCCTGAAAGAATATGTATCCAACCTGGTTCTAGGATAAAGTAAAGCATGCTTATTACACACACAAAAAGAAAAGATCCATATGTATTAAAATGTTCATAATAGCATTATTTGTGGTAAACAAACAACTGGGAACAAAATATGACTCTATTCTCCAACGACTGGAGAATGGCTAAAAAAGCTATGTTTGGAATGAATGGAATGAATTATTATTGTACTATAAGGAATGATAGATACAAAGAATTCAGAGAGACACAAGATGTATGAACTGACGTGGAGTGAAGGAAGCAAAATCAAAAGAATAATGTGCACTAGGATGTGCTGGAGCAAGCTCAAACCAGGTCTCAAGAGATGACTCTTAAATTTTCAGTGTGAGTATTTACACCTTAGAAATCAGCAAATATTAAAAATTAGGGCTTGATTTATTATTTTGTTGGTTGTCTCTACTTTAAAAAATGATGGAAAAAAATGTCGATAATTACAGATTAACCTGAAAAACGTGTCTTAAATGCGTTCAATTTTCAGAGAGTGGGTTGTTAAACATTTATCACCCCACCCATGAATATAAACAATGACTCAATAAAATGAACAAAATCAATGCTAAGGAGGAAAAAAACAGGTCAAAAATACTTGATGTCATGTTTAAGAATACATCATTCCTTTCTGCTATTAACAATTGACAAACTAAAAAAGTTGAAAGTGAGAAATTTTCTACTGCAATCATTCTATTTGTTGGTTTTACTTAAATGTTTTGGAAGAAATATTATTCAGTAGGTTTATCTGGAAGTGTGTACTGTATCAAAATAAAAAGTATTAATAAAAGTAAAAATAGCAACAGCAAAAACCCAGCAACAACAAACAGGCTACACCAGACTAAAAGCATCCCCATCTATCCTTTTGTGTGCCCCTCTTCTTCCATTATCTGGGGTATTATTCACTATCATCAGAATTTCATTTCTATAAGCCTCCTAGCCCTCTTTAGCAATCTTCCCTTACTTAGGCCATGGAAGCAGAGTTATCTTCTCTTTCAAATTATTTTTTTAATCTTCTTTCCAAGAGTCTAAAAATATACATTTGTGGCTATGCCCAGCATTCCCATCCTACATTATCATATATAATAAAATGAGCTACTCACTTTCCCCTAAGGTTACTTTTGTTTCTGTCTCACAGTCATATCCTTATTGGTCATAATTAGTTCCAGAACACTAGTTACCACCTCCCCAGTGGATATAATAGGTAAAGTACACTAAGTATATGAGTTAAATGCAAAAAGCCACAATCTCTGGATTATGATATTTTCAAATGTTTTTAAAAGTTAGGAAATTATACAAATAAATGCTAAAATATTGATAAAGATTTATTTAAAAGACAAGAGAAAACAGACTCAACAGCTTTAGTACAAGTCTAGATGAGGTCCAGACCTCACTGTTCTATGTGGGAAGAAATTGAGGGCATCAGGACAGCAAGTGGTTAATTGTGGGAACTGAATGAACCTCACTGACTGCATCCAATGACTCCATTCTGGAGCTAGCTCAGTTCCTTTTCCATTCAATTATTGGTCCAGTTTCTGTCCTGTGAGAAAATGTTATTCAATTGTGGAAATTGGAAGAAAACCTTATTGTAATTGTTTGAAACTAGCCCTGGGTGGCTTGGAAACTGAACCACACCTACCTTGCTTCTTGCAGACCCCTAACTCAGGACCTAGGGTTATATTGGCTAGAAACACAGTCAGATCCAAAGATTTCTCGCAGTCATACATCTCAAGCAAGCCATATGTCTTATTGGAAAGCTGGCCCCATACTGATTAATCAGTTACTGTTTCCATTTACAGATACCTGGGAGGAGTGGGATGCTTCCTTTTCTGAATTCAGGGAATTGTACCTTCTCACTCTCCCTTCCAACTTGGAAAGTCCCTAATCTTTCATCTAATTAGAAATCAGATTACCTAATGCTGCATTATCTTCTTTTAATTAATTGGCCTCATTTGATTAATTGCCTTTAATGTATAAATTCTGTCTCCCCCTATATTCAGGGTTCGGTTTAAGCTGAGGAGGTTTCGTCCCAGTTTATTGGGCTATTGCCATGCATACTCAATAAATCATTATGCTGGGAAGATTGAACCTTTGTTTCCTCTGTCATTTCAACTTTCACCCACCATGTGTCCATTATTTAAAATGTTTTATAGAAAACACATTATAAATCACTAATAGTTTTTTTAAGTAAAATTAAAATAACTGACACTTATTTCACTTATTTTATTATTGTTATTTACTTATTTCACCTCATTTCATGCAAATTAGCAAAGAAAAAAAGTTAGTATTGAAACAGCTGTGAGAAGACAGGCACAGTGATGTGCTGTTGGCAGAGCTGTGGAGTGGTCCAGTCTTTCTAAATCCCAATTTGGAATCATGAGAGAAAAGTGATTATTATTTTTACTAACATTTGGCCTAGTAATCCCACAACTGGATGTATATACCAAGAAATGTGAAAGCGGAAACAAAAATCCATTATATACAAAAAAAAAATTCATTATAACATTCTTGTGGTAGGAAAACTACAGAGCACTCATCAATTGATGAAGGACTGAAAAAAAAACTATGGTATGTAAATGGTAATGGGATTTTACTGTGCAATGAGAAATAACAAATACAATGAATTCAAAGAAACATGAATTTTGTAAAAAACAAATGTAAAATGAAATAAGCAGAATCAAGTGAACAATCTATACCCTCTCGTGTTGTAAATGTAGATCAACAAAAGAAACATTCACCTGTACGTAGGGTATTGCCAGGTTCTATCCATAATACTCTCTGTCTGCCTCTTCACTATTAACTCTACCATATTTCTGCCTTCACCCTTCTCTTTGTGTACATTTAGAAAGAGGTCCTTAGTAGTCTTTCATCATTCTGTTGCTGTTCCTGTGTTAACCTACTTCATTTATTCATTCCTCCTGCATTCCTGTTGTTTGGGGTGTTTGAGAAGCAAATCTCTTCAATTCTGATTTTCTCTCAAAAAATTTTCAAATTGTTCTTTATTATTCAACTTACCTTTTTTTTGTCCTGTATAGTTCAATACAGATTTGCAGGATAGGTCACTGTGGGATGGATCCTAAAGCCATTACTCTTCAGAACACATTACTCTATTCCCTCCTCCATTTTCTAGTGGATGTAGAATAGTTTTCTCTGATAAAGGCCTTATTTCTCAAACATATAGGGAACTGAATCAAATTTACAAAAATAATAGCCATTCTTCAACTGATAAATGATCAAAAGATATGATCAGTTTTCAGATGAAATTATCAAAGCTATCTATAGCCATATGTAAAAACTATTCTGACTCACTATTGATTGCAGAAATGTACATTAAAACAATTTGGAAGTACCTATCAGATTAGCCGATAGGACAAAAAAGGTAAATGACAAATGTTGAAGGGGCCATGGAAAAAATGAGACTTTTATGCACTCTTGGTGGAGTTGTGAACTGATCCAGCCATTCTGTAGAGCACTTCAGAACTAGGTCCAAAGGATTTTAAATCCATATGCACCCTTTGACCTTGCAATACCACCACTCAGTCTGTACCTCAAAAGAGATAAAAAGCAAAAAGGAAAAGAACCTGTATGTACAAAAATATTTAGAGCAGCTCTTTTGTGGGGGTAAAGAAATAGAAGTTGAGAAGAAGCCCATTAATCGGAGAAGGGCTGAACAAGTTGTGGTATGTGATTATGATGGAATACTATTATACTATAAGAAATGATGAGCAGGATGCTTTCAGAAAAACCTGGAAAGACTTGCATGGGTTGATGCAAAGTGAAATGTACTGTATACAAATTAAAAGCAATATTCTGAGATGATCAACTGTGAATGACTTAGCTGTTCTCAGCAATACAACAACCTAAGACAACTCTAAAGGACATATGATGAAAAAGGCTATCCATCCCCAGAGAAAGAACTGACTGTCTGAATACAGATTAAAGCAGACTTTTTAAAACTTTATTTTTCTCGAGTTTTTTGTCTGTTTTCTTTCACAACATGACTATTTTGGATATATTTTACATGACTACATATGTATAACTTATATTGAAGTGTTTGCTTTCTCAATGAGGGGAGGGGAGGAGGGAGGATGGAAGAGAATTTGGAACTCAAAGTTTTAAAAGAAAATGTTAAAAATTGTTTTTACATGTAACTGAAGAAAAATAAAATACTAAATAAAAGCTTAAAAAAAAGACCTATATGTAGAGAGGCTGGCCAAAAATGGCTCGGGTATTCCTGAGAGATGAGTCCAGAAGCTATCTGCAGGAAGCTATGCCCAACAGAAACTATTCATCTTATTCATTTGGAATCCACCAAAGCAGAACTAAATTGTGACTATGTGCCCAGCAGTCACTGCAAGACCAACAGAGACCAGCAAAGACTGAGTTTTTATGCGGATGAGAACAGGGGGAACCAATACAGCCTAGGAAAGGTGTGAATTGCCCATCTACATGTATGCCCTAGCCACATTTCCCGACATACGTCTCCTTTATGTGTCATCCCTCCATAGGCTCATTTCCCTCTGTGAAGGTATGTATATTTGTACCCAGATTCATCCCCACCAGCAGTTATGTTCTATTACAAATTTTCTGTTATCTTATTTCATTAAATGGCTTCTTTGCTTTGAACTAATTGTACCATTTATAATAGCAGTAACAACAACAAGAAGAAAAGAGAAATAGCCTATATGCCCAACAAATAGAGAGTGGCTGAACAAATGATGATATGGTAATAGAAAAGAAAATTGTGCAATAATTTTTCATAAAACAAATTGGCAAAACAATATATATGAAGTATGCAAAGAAATAAGGAAAGGCCTACATCTAAAGGGACACAAAATAAGCATCGGGAAAGAGAAGTATCTGGGACAGGACTTGAATTCAGATTTTCTTAAGTCCAGCTTAAGAAGCCACTGTACCACCTCCCTGCCTCTCAAGATGCTAGCCCTCAAATTCCACAGTTCCTTGAGGTCTATTCCCTGCTCCTTCATAGGAGAGAGAAAGAATCTAGGCAGAAAGACCATTTTCTGCTCCTGCAGTCAGACATACCGGACATTGGCCAAATGAATTGGAACCCTTAACTTTTGTGCTCTATGAATTGTCCATTCTCCCTGGTCACTAATTTTTATTGAATGATCAATACTAAAAGTGCATATAGTGATTGGGAAAACTGATGATACTGAGAAGAGTGAGAGATGGATGTGATTGGGGAATGGCAGTATTAGCAGATTTAAATGTGAGAAGGGGCTTGGGCAGGAATTGCTTAGGAGACAATTAGACACTGTAGCTGAAACAAGAAACTGGAAAAGTGTTAGTTCCTTCTAAACCAGGGGAGGGAAGCTTGCATCCTTGAGGCCGCATGTGGCCCTCTAGGTCTTTGGGTGCTGCTTTTTGACTGAGTCCAAGTTTTACAGAACAAATCCTTTGATTAAGGGGGATTTGTTCCATGAAGTTTGGATTCAGTCAAAGGGCTGCACTGAAAGCCACAGGCTGTGTCGTTCCCCCCCCCCCATTCTAAACTCTCCATCTTTATCTTTATCTTCATCTGATGAACAGTTAAAATTGAAAAGAATTAAAATTTTAATTAGACTGATATTTGTAGCTCAGATTCAGCTCAATGAATTGTTCTGAGAATAACATCTGTCCACATCAGGTTATATGACTTTGTTGCAGGTTTTTCCAAGATAGGAAAAAAAAAACAAAACAACTCTTTGATGTTGATGCCTACATCAGTTTAGATGTGCATTTCATATGCATGATAATAACAGAGAAATTGCCTTTTTGCTTCAGAAGACCCCTATTAATGTGGCAATTGAATGAGTCATTGGCTTTGAACTTACCTGTGCTCCTGTCATCAAAGACTCTTCAATGAGAGACACCATTTCTAGAGCACTCTGATGCAGATCTGCAAAAGGAGATCTAGAATTCTGTGTAGTGGTACAGAAAGGCCCTTAGAAATACGAGAACTATATGAGGGAACAAACTTGGGCTTGTTTTCTGGGCAAAGTCTGTGGCCTGCACAGCAGAAATAATTGACGGGACTGAAAAACCTGAAGCCACAGTGGCAAGATTCGCCCAAGAAACAAGAAAAAAATTGGTTGGGATGCAAATAAACAGAGAGGTGAAGTTCCATCTGGAAGAAGAGAAGCCCAGTGCCAGTGCCCGGCACATAAGAGCTTAATAAATACTTGTTGATTGGTTGGGTATATTATAGAGGTATATTGGTTCAGATGTCAATGGGTTAGATGGCCTGAGTTCTCTTCCAGCTCTGAGATTCAGTGACTCTAAAGGTTCAGAACTGCAAAAACAACAACAAAAAAGGTTGGATTTGCAGCATAGAAAGGTGGATAGTATGCTTAACTAAATTCAGAAAGACTTGAGTTCAAATTTTACCGTTTCCATTAACAGTGAGACCATGGACTATAATTTAACTTCCCTAAGCCTCAATATCCTATTCTGTAAAATAAAGGGCTGAACACATTGATCGCTAATTTTCCTTCCAGTTTTAAATCTACACCCTATAAAATCACAGTCCAGAACTGTTTCAAAAACTAATTATAGCAAAAAAGAATGTGTCGATGTAGAAATGCCAAGGGAAATAAAATGTTTTCTTCCCTGTTTCTTCTTTTCACTAAGGATAGACTATGCATCATGCAATATGACATTATGTGTCTTTGTTTGCTATTTTGTTGTCTGAAAAACAAATTCCTCTTCTTTTATTCTCCCCAATTAAAGTGCTATTTACAAAGCAACTATGGAGATGATGAACAATGTGACATGATTTGGTGGGATAACTGGTAGTTACAGCATTTGAGTGGTATTTTGGAGTAGGGAAGAGGTCCTTACATGCTTACCTTACCCCTAAGCTTGTTGAATAGTGCTGGTGTTGCGATGTGTCCGAACAGATTGGACAACCAAAAAAAAGAACCGTATTTGTTGGTTTGTTTATTTTTTTTAATTTGTGTCCCAGTATTTTTATTTGTTGATTACAAATGCAAAATGGTGGAAATCATAGTACCTACCTTCCAGGGCTATGAGAATCAATTGAGATAATATTTGTAAAGCCCTTAAAACAATGCCTGGCACATAATAAACACATAATAAATGGTGCTTCCTTTTCCCCATCTAGAGTGTGAATTCTTTGAGAGCATAATATACTTTCCTTTTCTGTTTGCATCCTAGTGCATAACATAGCACTTGACACAAAATAAGCACTTATAAAATGCTTTTTTCATTCATTCATTCATAATGTAGAACTCTAGGCAAGAAGTGATTTATTTTTGTGTTTGTCTTTATACACCTTGTACACTTGGCCTTGGATATAGATGGTACTAAATAAATGTTTGTCAAATTGGTTTGAAAGGTCTGATATCCCACGTGTTAAACAATATGCCCCCCGTGTCCCAGACTAGGTTGGGGAGCGGGGGAGTTGGAATCCATTTGGACTGACTTCTATTTTTTACATTTATTATTTGTATGCTTTTGCTCTTATGACAGATGGTTTTAATATGAGTTGAACACAAATAAGACCATTGTTTATTTATGGATCATCTATTCCTAGAGTGTTTGATCCACACCTTGAAGGCATAATTCTGTGTTGTGGTGTCAGAGTTTGTTATTGTGGAAATAAGAACCTCGCTGTACGACATCTCTCGGGTATAAATCTGTACCTTCCCCAGCACTGGGGTATATTTTTGACTACCATGCTGTGACCCAGCTCTAAATTTCCACATAAAGTCAAATTCCACTGGGTTAAGAATTAATAGCAGAAAGTAGAGTTCAGTCCTAAAATTCCTTGCAAATTTTTTAAAAAATTTTTATGACTTTTTTATATTATCAGTCTTTTCCAATATATGCTTCTGCCCTTCTCGTCCCAAAAGCATGAACTAAAGAAGAATAAAAAAGGGGAAAAACCAGTTATTTATAACTGAGCACAATATCAACCAAGTCCAACATTCTATGCAATGCTCCATGCTCAGAGTCCCTCACTCCTACAAAGAAGGAAGGGAAATACCTCTCCTGTCTCTTCTTTGGGGCCAAGTATGGCCATTATAATTTCCCAGAATTCAGTTTTCATTTTTGTTATTGTTCTTTCCATTTTTTTGTTCTTGTTGAGTTGTTTTAGTCAAGTCCAAGTCCTCATGATACCAATTCGGGATTTTCTTGGCAAAGATACCAGAGTGGTTTGACATTTCCTTCTCCAGCTCATTTTACAGATGAGGAAACTGAGGCAAACAGAGTGAAGTGACTTACCCAACAGCTAGTTAAGTCTGTCATGAATTTATATAATAATGACAATAATAATTTATATTATAATAATTATAGTAATTATAATATTTATATTATGATATATTACATTATAATAATTATACTTCTAGTCATTATAATGTTTATGTTATAATATATTTAATTATAATAATAAGTGATAAAGTGAACAGGTTACTGGGTCTGAAGTCAGGAAGACTTGAGTTCAAATACCATCTCAGACACTTACTAGCTGTGTGACCTTGGGCAAGTCACAACCTCCATTTGTCTCCTTTTCCTTAACTGTAAAATGAAGATAATAATAGTATCTACCTTCTAAGGTTGTTGTAAGGGTTGTGTGAAATAATCTTGAGAAACTGTTTAGCAAAGTTCTTGGTACATAATAGGCACTTAAATAAATATTGTTTACTATTATATCGTTTTCCTGGATCTGCTTACTTCACTTTGATCTGTTCAAATAATTCTTATCATCAGTGGATGTATTGAACAGGTATTTCCATTGCTTAGTTAAATTAATAGGCACTGTGCTTGAGTAACCAAGCCCTTACTGGACATATCATTTCAATTAAAATATTCAACTCTCTTGAACTCAGGTCTCCTAACCTATTCACTGTATCACCTAGTTGCCTAGTCCCAAGGAGGTAGAAAGTTGTTCAAAGTCCATCCCAGAAAATGCAAATCAAAATAATTCATTAAAATCACCTTCAGAGGATGGGAGGGAAAGACTGAAATGTTTATTGAATTACCTGATGTTTAGACAGTTTTCATTCTTTCTCATGGGACACAGCTGAGTATAAAGGAAAGAACACAGGAGCTAGAATAAAAGAAGTTTAAATTCCATTTCTGTTATCTGTGTGACCTTGGACATTCACCCCTCTGGGTAGCCTTAGTTTCCTCAATTGTAAAATGGATGAGTTAGAGAAGCTTATTTTCAATTGTAAATATGTAAATCTTAAGTACAAATAGCTATTTAAATGAATTTCCAAACATTCCCAAATTTCCAGAGGTGTTGCTAGGAGACACGGTAGTATTAATATGCAATTTAATATTATTTTAAAGTATTATTTAAGGACTTCTGGGTCATATGGCAAACAAGATGAAGAACTAGACATTTTCTGCAATCATCATGACCTCTCAAACCTCTCCAAAATAAGAATTATATGCAAGAGGTAAACTAAATTACAACTGTCTCCAAAAGCTAAGATGCCAAGAATTCTAATAAGGTCATAGTCTAATGAATTAACCATAGAGATGGCAAATCTCTAATTCCTTAATGACTCGCTCAGCACCCTATTTTCCACCAGATCCCACATTCTGGCAAGGCTGTACAACAGGGCACGCAAGTTTGTGTTCTGGGATTCACTCAACAATTCCCTTGCTAGATATAAAAGGTAAAGGAAAGCAAAAACTCATTCTGTCTGTGGTGGTGACTCATGTTGAGTCCTGAGCTATACCAGTGCTCAACCAGAGAACTAAGAAAAGGAGGGAACTAGGGCAACGCATGAAGCAGGGTTGGGGGGTGGGGAGATGTGTTTGCATCAGGCCAAAGAGAAGGGGACTGGCACCTACCTGGCATCAAATAACCAGAAGTAACTTGAAGTATAAACTGAGGACAGTAAAAAGTGAATTCCACAGTAGGATGGAAGCTTAGGTAGTTTTGAGGTTTAGACCTTGGGAAATGGCCATCAAAGAGGAAGGAGTCAGAAAGTAAATGATAGGAGAATACAAGGGAGAGGGGGAGCTAAGAATACCAGAAATATCAAAAGGAAGAAAACCCAGTTTACCTTGAATACAGGTAGATAAACCGACAGAGACAATATTAAAAACAGAAGGGAATATGGCTTGTAGAATATCTAAATGAAACCAAACATCTCTGAATTAAAATGGATTAAAACCTGATGAGACAGAAGAGCCTATAGATTCCTAAGAGAGCAAGAAAACAGATTAGGCTGTTCCTAAATGGTTGAAAAGAGAAATTAGAACTATGGAAGCAGAGTCTATGGCCTGCATAGCAGACATAACTGATAGAATAGAAAAACCTGAATACACAGTGGCAAGTCTCACCAAAGAAACAGCAGACAGAAAAACTGATTGGGATGCAAACATACACAGAAGTGAAGGTCAGTCTGGAAGAAGAGAAGCAAAAAGAAACCATGATCTCTATTTGAGTCAAACATATTGATCTTCAAGAGATACATCTTAAGATGTATAGAGACAACTGAAGGATCATGAATCTCTCATAAGTGTATGACGGGTCAAAAACCTGAACACCACAATGCAGGAAATAATATAAGAAAAATGTTTTTAAAAACCAAACTTCTGAACATAGAAAAAAACAGAACCAATTGAAAGAATCCACAGATTGTCTCTAGAAGAAAAAATAAAATTTATGCTGTGAACTCCCAAGACACAAAGTGGTTAAATTTAACAATTCCAATGACAAACAACAAATGCTAGAAGGGTCCAGGACAAAGACCTTCAGATATAAATGAAAGAAAATTCCAGTAATACAAGACAATTCTACTCCTAACAGAAACTGCAAAAAGGAATTGAATAATGTGTTCTCAAGAGCAAAGGAGTTCCCAGGTTGATATATCCTGAAAACCTGCCACCAATCATGAAAAAATATTTTCATAAAATAGAGGCAATCAAAAATATAAAAAAGAGATAAACAGATTATTTGCTTTGTGAATATTTTGGATAACAGAACTATGAGAAAAGGGAGGGGAGGAAAGAAGGAGGAAGGAAGGAATGAAGGAACGAAGGAAGGAAGGAAGGAAGGAAGGAAGGAAGGAAGGAAGGAAGGATTTTTAAGTCTAGAAGTAAGGAAAAGAATGAGAAGGGAATGAAGGCTGACTGGCCTGGACCTCCTCCACAAAATGGAAGCCCCACAAGGAATTAACCTATGACCTGGCAGGGGGATATTCCAGGCTGAGAAGGTGGCAGGGGTGGCTGGAGGCTCTAGGGAGAGGACACCCCAGACTCCAAGAGAAATTCTAGGTTAATACACCTGCTGAGGCACACTCTTGACATCTAAAAAGTCAGGAATAGAACCAGGAGAGGGAATGAAATTAATAACGCCAGCATAAAAAAAGAGAGAGAAAGAAAATTATAAACAGAAAGATACCTATGGAATTAAAAACAGTGGGGCATTAAGAGACCTCTTCCTAAAAGACCACAAAGGAACAAGGATGAATGCATACCTTAAGGGGAACTGAGGGTGGAGGAATAGGCCTGAAACATCGTGGATGGCACCTTTGGTGATGTTCTTTATGGCATGCATTTATGACATTCTCTATGCCACTTCTCTTGAATAACTATTCAGTTGTCCTATGTTATAACCCATTCATACCTACCGTAACTTCTCCATTGTCCTTTGGCTAATCTTCCACTCCACTTGCTAAGAAAATATAGTATTCCATGGCTCAGACCCTTATTTCACCAGAAGGATATTAGTACTGAAAATACAGATAAAACTTGAGGGAGACACTTGGGTCATTAAAACCACTGGACAATTTCCTAAAAGTCATGTTCTAATTCAGTTCTAGACCTTGCTTGTTCACGTTATCTGCCACATAGATAATTCTAAAACTTCGATCATCATTAGTTTTCACCTACTCCTCTTTAAATATTTATTAGTGTTGCTAATTAACAGTAAAATGCCAGATTTTTATCTTCACCTTTTTTTCCCTTCATTTTCTTTCTACTTCCCATCTCTCAGGAAATTACTTAACAATTCTATAGACAAAAGGGAAAAGAAATTTTTTTTTTTGAGAACCAAAGAGACATGAATAATCCACAAACTAGATAATTAGCTCTCAGATAATGAAAAGTTCATGGCAATAATAATGTGTCATAACTGGCTAGCTGACTAATCAAGGACAAAAGAAGATGATATAAAAATCTTGGAAAAATCTTGGTAATGTCACCGGGCAGCTCAAGTAATTAACTGTCATTCTCCTCTCCCTGTCATTTTGATCCAGTAGCATAACAATTATGACTTCTCAATAGTGCAATTTTCTCAAGTGGCTTCTGAAGTGCTCCTTGGAAACTGCTTTTCAGACTAATAAAAGCTTTTTATAAATATCAGTCATTCACATTAAGTTGACATAAACCACCCAGTTTGCTGCTCTGCCTGAAAATTCAGATGGCACTAGTCTTGACCTTCTATACCAGGTCCCAACTAATTGTATATGTGTGGTACTCATTTCCTAATTTAGTTTTTATTTGGGGAGGCTTTGCCCTATTCCCTCTCCCTTCATCTATATTTGTCTATTTCTCTTATACAGATTATTTCCCAGAGCAAAGAAATTTTGCATTTGTTTATTATATGTTTGTATATATTATGATATGTTTGTACCATCAACACCCCAATACTACCAGTACAGCTACCTGCCTAGCCAATCAGACACAAAGCAGGCAAGGTAATCCAAAGGAGACAGAAGGCAGCATGTGTCAGGCAAGTCAGACCACCAGTTTGACCATCATCTCCCCTAAGATCCTGATAGTGTCATCCCTTGACCCTGAAGCCAAGAGCCTTGGGATTAGCATAAGGCCCAATGCCCTAAACCATTATCCTGGGAAGCAGCCCCTGTGGAAATGCAGCTTGGCAACAAAAGACCCAGAGTGGAAAATTCTTGTCACCAAAATCCTTGTCACTGTCAAATGATTCAATATTCAGAAACTGATATAACTTTATCAATGAAAATGGCATTAAAGAAGAAGCTTTATCATCTGCTTTGCCTCTGTACCCTAAGGACCATAGGACCTTTCCATCTGACTTGATGGGTCATCTTTCCTATTAGAATGTGAACTCCTTGAAAGCAGAGATTGTCTTACTTTTCTATTTGTATACTCAGGCATCAGCACAGTGTTTCATACAAAGTAAATGCTTGATAAATGCTCTGTTCATTAATTTATTGTCTATGGTTCCAACAATGGGTCTATGATGTGTTCATATATACATGGATATAGTTTACCAAAAAATAAATTTTAAAGTTTTAGGTAAAAATGAGAAAATAATTTGCCAAGAGGGCCTCAGTCACAATCAGTAAGATCCCAAAGGGGCCATATCCCTACTTACTCTTTCAAATCAAAATAAGTTCTTGGGACTTCAAATAGTAATGAAAACAACAACCATCTGATCGACGTCCATGTTGTGTGGTAGGAGGAATACCTACCAAAGTCCCCCACAATGTGGGATGAACTAGTTCTTTTCCATAAAAGTCACTGACACTATCTCTGAGACCTAACTGGCTCAGGGGACTGAGGCTCAGACTATAGATACATCTTCCTGGTTGCCTGTCTGCAAAAAAGTCACAGCTCCAGCTGAGCTTTGAGACTTTACGCTTGGAAAATTAAATTTTCATGAGGAGGAGTATGGACAATGGCTAACTTGGGAATGCCAGGAATGTGGCCAGAGTGATGAGCAACACAGGTTTTACGTGTCCTGAGAACACTATGGTAGCTGTGAAGACCTTGCAGGAATCTTGAAATATATGCCAATTGTGATACCATTGAGTAGGTTCACCCCTGGGTCAGTATAATTAAACTGTTTCTAAGACTCTAAGAAATAAGTGGGGGAGTATGGTGTTACCAGCTGCTCTTTTCAAAATCATCATGACAATCTTCTTGACCCAGAGGACAGAGAAGCAATTATTCCATTTTCACGTTCTAGTGCCATGAGGAGGTAAGATAGAACAGAATATATAACAAAAAAACAATATCACACCTGCTGATAATCCTTCAGTGCAGATGGCTCTAACTCCTAAAGAAGCACATATTCACATGAAATGAACTGAATACATAAATATTTCATTTTGTGCCAATATCATCTCATAACAAAAAAAGAAACAGATCTCATCAGTTATAGAGAAGGACTTTAAAGTACTTTTTTCTTAAAGTACTTTCAGATCTGTCACATAACAAGGTATTTCCAACTTATAAAGGCAATTGAAAAAAAAAATAACCATCTCTAAGCCTAGATTGGACAAAATACAAGATGAAATTGAAGAGCTGCTAAAATCTGAAGCAGTAAAAGTTAGAGAAATCCAGGTCATTGAAAATTTTATCTTAATTTGCTCTCTAGAAATAATACCTAATAATGAAATATACAATAAAGATAGCACCCATGTCTTAAATAATTTTTTTAAAAGATGAGTATACTTAGATTGGAATTCTGAAAAGTCCTTTATGAGTATGACAATACGAATTCACCTAGCAACTAACAGACCAATAATACCAAAACAGGGTAATTCCAAAAGGCTATTGTGTGCTATAACCATTATAAATGAATATGCTCTGAAAATTTCCTGTTTATATCCTTTGACCACATATCAATTGGGGAATGACTTGTATTCTTATATATTTTACTTAATTTCCTGTATATTTTAGAAATGAGGCCTTTATCAGAGACACTGGTTGTAAAAATTCTTTCCCAATTTCCCACTTCCCTCTTAATCTTGGTTACATTGACTTTTTTTGTGCAGAAACTTTTAAATTTAATGTAATCAAGATTATCCATTTTGCATTTTATGATGCTCTCTAACTCTTCTTTGGTCATAAAGTCTTCCCTACTCCATAAATCTGACAGGTAAACTATTCCTTGCTTCCCCAGATTACTTACAGTATCAGCCTTTATACTTATATCGTGCACCCATTTAGACTTGATTTTGGTGTACGGTGTTAGAGGATGGTCTATGCCCAGTTTCTGCCATACTATCTTCTAATTTTCCCAGCAGTTTTTGTCAAATAGTGAGTTCTTATCCCAAAAACTGGGGTCTTTGGGCTTATCAAACAGTATATTACTAAAATTGTTGACTACTGAGTCTTTTGTACCCAATCTATTCCATTGATCCAATACTCTATTCCTCAGCCAGTATCAAGTGGTTTTGATGACTACTGCTTTATAATACAGATTAAAATCTGGTACAGCTGGGCCTCTTAAAGATACCTATAAGCATATGAAAAAATGCTCTAAATCACTATGGATTCAAGAAATGCAAATCAAAACAACTTTGAGGTACCACATCTCACCAGTCAGATTGGCTAAGATGACAAAACAGGAAAATGACAAATGCTGGAGAGGATGTGGAAAAATTGGAACACTAATGCATTGTTGGTGGAGCTGTGAACTGATACAATCATTCTGGAG
>CM053585.1:352607458-352631454 GCA_028646515.1 Pseudochirops corinnae
GCTAAGTGAGAAGAGCAGAACCAAGAAAAATTTGTACACAATCACAGACATATCGTATGTGTGACAACCAACTTTGATAAACTGGACTCTTCTCAGCAATGCACAGTTGTAAGACAGCTCTACAAGTCTTAGGATGGAAGGAGATATCTACATTCAGAGAAATATCTAGAAAGAACAGAGTTTAAATGGAGTCTGAAGCAAACTACATGCTATCGTTCTTTTCCATGTTTGGTTTTGTTTCTTCTTTCCCATTGTTCACTCCATTGGTTACAGCCCGTCTATACAACCAGACTAATGTCCAATGTGAAAGTATTTGCAGATCCCATATTCGATTACATGCTGCCATAAGTGGGGTGGGGGAAGAGGGAGGGGAGAAAATTTGAAACTCAAGGGATTCTGGAACTGAATCTTGTAAACTTAAAGTAAATAAACAAATCAATTAAATTTTAAAAAGTGACTTGCCCAAGGTCACACAGCTAAAAAAAAATGAATATGCTCTCTCATTGAATCAGAAAGGATAAAAACTATTAATATATATATATGTATATACATATATACACACATATATGTATATATATATATACATATGTATGTGTGAAGAAAGAGTAAGAATCATAGGAGGAAAAGTGATATAGATATGCACACACAGATTTTTATATACATACATATATATGTAAAATGTTTATGTGGGTATATGTGTGTGTAGATAGATAGACAGATAGATAGGTAGATAATGTCCCTTAACACAAGCATCTAACACCAATGTGGCAAAATCTACCTGAAAAAGCTATGGAAGATATATAGAAACAATTGGAAAGTCACATCAATATGTATTTGATATATTCAGTAGAAAACTTGAATGTCATATTGCCCAATTAATGACAACAAGAAAGAAAAATGCAGAAAAGAATCCCCAGAGGAAGAAAAAAGGGATTTCCAGAATTCTGGGTTCTCATAACCATCCATTAAAAGCTAATATTAAAAGGTTAAAATGATACCAGGAGTTACAGTAGTACAAGAAGCAAAATACATAATTCATCATCAGTCAAAAACTATGAGGGACTTGAGAAATAATCAAAAGAAAGAGTGAACTCCCAAAGAAGGAAGATATGGAAAACTTCTGCTAATCTAGATGATCTCAAGAAATCCAACACAATGAAAATGTAAGCTAAATCAAGTGAGATACAAAGAATAATGTGACTAAAAATGTTTTACCTTGAGATACAGCCCATGAATTGACCAAGATCCAAGAATGGTGAAAAGCTCCTTGAAAAGAAACATCTGCATGAACTTAGCCAGCAACATGTTGACAAAAGAGCATCCCACCAATGGCTGAGTCACGTAGATTGGTTTATGAAAATAAACAGGTTAAATATGGCAGTTCAAAACCAGGTCATCACCACCAAAAACTTCAGAAAGCTTATCCTTAAGGAGCCCAGATTTAGTGATCAATATGAATTATGCAAGGAAATAATAGAAACTGTGCAAGACATCACTATATGCTATGAAATTTTAGCATCTCTTGAATACCTAGCAAGAAATGACCTGGTGGATAGAAGTATAGCCCTCTTTACATTCCTTGTTTAGAAGTGTTGTGAGTTAAGTCAGAGGGACAAAGATTTGACTCCTGACTGTATAGTTTTTAAATGACCTTAGGCATAAATCATTTTACCTTTTATGGGCCCCAGTTTCTTCATGTGTAAGATGAGGGAGTTGGGCATCATGATATAGAAGCAGCACGGTATATTGGAAAGTGTTGGATTTGTAATAGGAAGACCTGAATTCAAAAGCTGCCTGTTATTTACGATCTGTGTGACCTTAAATAGTCAGTTCCTTTTCTGTGAAATAAGGAAACTGGACTGAGTGTGCTGATAAGTGTTTAACAACTGACTCTCCAAAAACGTGCACGCAATACACTTTAGAATTTCATTTGCATCATTAACATTTTCTCTATCACTTTAAGTCTAATCATTCAAATCGAGCCCTGATTTGTAGCATTTACTAGAATTTTACTGAGGAAAATGTAAATGGACAAACTGATAATATGAAAATTGGTTCTTTTGAGTCAGTTTGAGCTCATGACCACACCCACTCAAGGCTGGACCTGATGGGCTCTCAGGTCTCTCTGAGGCCCCTCCCAGGTCCGACAATCTATGGCGTTTCCTAGCTGCAAACTATTTGTTGAAGATCTACAACTTGCCTTCAGCTAGGGAGAAAAAATCTCTAAATAATAAAAGAGATGAAAATTCTTAAGTATTCTTTTCAGATTTAGTATCATCATACAGATTTTTTAAAATCATTTGCTTTATTTTTGGAAATCTCACTGACATCATCGCTGAGATTTTAGTGGTTAGCTCAGTAAGAGTGACTGTTTCACAAATGAGACATCTTTTCCATGAACCCAGGGGTCATTCTTGCACTACCCTCTGGACTTTAATACCTCTTCCTGTGTGTTTGTGTATAAGGTAAGGGGAAAATAAACCTCTGTCCCCGAGACTGCATGATATCACAAACAGAATACTGGACTTGGAGTCAGGAAGTACTGGGTTCATATCGTGCTTCAGACTCCATGGGATCCTGGGCAGCTGGTGACTCAGTGGATAGAGCACGAGACCTCGAGACAAGAAGAGGCAAATTCAAAACCATCCCCTTAGTCACTTACTAGCCCTGTGACCAATCCTGGGCAAAATATTTAATTTTTCCCAGCCTTGGCTTCTTAAACTATAAAACGGAGATAATAATAGCACCTACTTCCTAGAGTTGTGTGGATCAATGAGATAATATCTGTAAAAGCACCTAGCACATAGGAGGTGCTATATAAAAGCTTATTCTTTTCCCTAGGCAAGTCATATAACCTTTCTGGGACTCAGTTTCCCCATCTGTAAAATGAGGGAGTTTGAGGTAATGACCTCTACCCCCCTCCAACTCTAAATTTATAATCCCATTATCCTCAGATACTGACAAACAACAAACTCCCACACTATCAGTATCTCAAAATATCCTTGATATCCAGATCTCAAAATATCCTTGGGAACTCAACAAATAAACTTACTAGAACCAGGAAATTATTCCAAATTTTTTGCACATAATCACTGGGGTATAACATTGACCTATAAAATCTCAGGAATATTTTTAATAGATGCCCTATACAAGATATTCACACCTCCAAGCTCCGTGGAACAATGGGTTTTGAACATATTAAGACCCAGCAGAGGAAATCAACACTGTGTGGAAACTGATGTCATCCTGCTTATTTCTAGAGCTGTTCCAAGGCCATTTCCATAGATTGCATGGATAATGAACTGATATTCTAATATTTTGTATTCAACTACGAAAATAGTTCTTTTATTCATCTATATATTAGTTCATAGAACATTAAACATAAAATGCTAAGAAGATAGTGACTTGTCCCAGAACCATTTCTATCTGAACTCCATTGAAAAGGTAAGAACTAGGCGATGATAGTGGTGGTGGTGGTGGTAGTGATGGTAGTGAGGAGGAAGAGGAGGAAGAAGATGATGATGATATGATAATGGACATATGTAATATCTTCCCTATCATTCTATCTACAACAATCTGAGTATTTTTTGAGAGTCTGCAGAAAATGAGCTTAACAATAACTTAATTCTATAAAAAGCAGCCATATTATCCAACTGTGCAATAATCCACAGAAATTCAATAAGTAAGAATAATAGCAGGCTAGAAAATATTCAAGAGATGTTGCAAAGGGGAAATTGACAAGCTATGGCAACAGATTGAATATGAGGGGCTGGAAATAGTGAGGAACTGACAATGACACCTAGATTTCAAGCCTGGTGGACTGGGAGATTGGTGGTGTCTCTATAGTAATAAAGAGGTTTGGACAAAGGGAGGGAGTAGCAGTAGAGATAAGGAGTTCAGATTGGGATATGTTAAGTTTAATATGTCTGTCTGGTAGACACGCAGAGATTTCCGAAAGATAACTGGAGATGCAAGATTGGAAGTCAGAAAAGAAGGCAGCATGGGTAGATTTGAGAATCACCAGCATAGAAGTGATAATTAAATCTATGGGAGCTAATGAAATCCCCAAGCAAAGTAGTATAGAGGGAGAAAAGAAGAGGGTCCAGGTTAGAGGGGTGATCTGTGTTGCATGAGGATTCAGCAAAGGAGACCAAGAACCAACCTAAAGCCTGCAAGCATTGAAAAAAGGAGACATTCCAAGGAAAGGAAGAGTACAGAGAAGAAAACACCAGACACAGTGAAGAAATAACATGAATTAAAAGAAACTCAACAATTAATTCTTGACAAAAAGAGGAACTCCACAAGTATAAGCAGATGTGGGAAAATGGCTTTGGCCACAAAAACTATAAGAATGGCTTAAAGATGTAAAGCAAGAAATAAAAAATAAAATTAGAATTCAAATAAGACCTCTGTAAAATACTTTGAAAAGGAAAATGGAGCAATCAAAACCCAATGACTCCATCACAAAAAAAAATAAAAAATTTAGAACAAAATCAAAAGATTGGAAAAATAGAAGAAAATTTAAGTTTATTGTCAAGAATAAATGACATGGAAAACAGGTCAAGGGGAGAGAGTTTAAGAATTATCGGACTACCTGAAAACTATCACCACCAACAAAAACCTGGATGTCATGCTTCCAGAAATTGTAAGAGAAAATTTCTCAGATCTATCTGAACTAAGTGACCTCTGAAGCCCCATCTAGAACTAGATCTATTAATGAGGGTCAGGTAGAGTTATTTCCCAATGTCTCTAAAGAATTTCAAAGACTCAGGTCAACTCCAAGTCAGTTAGAAAGACTTATTATGGTTTTGTGGTTTCACACTCTGGTGAGTGGTTAAGTTCCTTAGAGGAATGAGTAACTTCAGTTAGGCAAGACATACAGTTTTATAGAGTATTATGCTAATTACACAATCAAAATTTACATAGAATATAGGAATATGATTAATATTAAAAAGGCAGTAGGGGTTTGTTAAGGGATTAGGTAATGGAGGTCCCAGTCTCAGTGGGACTTGCATGCAATTACCCATAATGCATACAGAAAAACCCACTGGGGGTATGTATGTATGATAATGATATTATAATAAACCTTTCTATGTCATAAATTCATTCTAGGTCAGTTCTTTACTATTACTGTGCATGCACTCTCTTTGGGTGGGCTCCTTCTACAGTTTGGTGGTCAAGCATCCTACTCTACATCCTGGTGATGCTGTCCTCTGATGGGCTAGCTACCGTGGTCTTGTCTGGTCAAGATGGATAACGTGGTTGAAGTTGAGTGCATGGACACACCTGTTTCTGCGGGAAATATGTGATTTGGATCTGAGGGTAGGGGCTAGCTAGGGGCAATGATTGTATTAAGTCTGGGGGCAGTGGTTTAGAGTTTGGGACCTGTGATGTGGTTGTGTCAAATCAAGATATACCTGCTATTCAGTGGGGCCCATAAGGAAGTAAGAATATTGGGGCTAGGGGCAGCTCTATTAGGATCTCATCACTATGATTCTAAGAGAGAGAAATCATGGAATATAATTTTCCAAAAAAGTAAAAGATAGAGGCTTACCACCAAGAGTGACTTACCATGCAAATCTAACTAACCCTTCAAGGTGGGGAGAGATGGGTCTTTTAATATATTAAAGGACTTTCAAGAATTCCTTATTAAAAGAACAGGGCTGAGTAGAAATCATGAAATACGACCACCAGAGTCAAGACAAACCTGGAAAGGTAATTCTATTAAAGCAATCGAAAAGGGCTAAAATACAATGAAGTGCTTACATTCTAATAGTAGGAAAAGAAATGTGTCATTTCAGACTCCCACTGTCTTCAAGGGTCACAAGGGCAATTTACAAAACATCTGAGCTCAGGGACTGGGTGTGACTTTATTCTCTTTGTTGGGTTTAAGAGAGAAAAGAAAAAAGAGAAAAAAAGTAAAACAATTTATACAACTATAACATGGGAGGGGGGCGTAATTTTGACTGAGCATGGTAACTGAAGCATACTTGTCATCCCTTCTACCAGTGTATCACAGGCTCAGAGTTCTGAGAGGCAAAGGGCTTAAAGTTGATTTGGTATGCTTCAAGAGTCCTGCGTCAATTTAGGGGAGACTCTGAGACAGGAAAAGGGGGCATGTGATGGACACCTGGCTGCCTATGGAAGGACACAGGCCAGAAAACAGAGCAGGAAAAAAGTCATACACTGATCAGTTGGGAGATAATGGCATCAAGTAGCCTTTATACTTCCAGCCTGGGTAAGATCAGGAAACCCAATTTTGAGAGAGAGAGGAAGAAAGGAGAAGAGAGGAGAGGAGAGGAGAGGAGAGGAGAGGAGGGGAGGGGAGGGGAGGGGAGGGGAGAGGAGGGGAGGGGAGAGGAAAGGAGAGGAGAGGAGGAGGAGGAAGGGGGAGGGGGGAGGGAAAGGGAGGAGAGAGGAAAGTTTGAAAGATCTGTGCAATGAACAATCATGACTACAGGAGATCACTGATGAAGCATGCTTCTCCCATCTTGAATGAGAAAATATGTTCAGACATGGTTAATGATAGATTTATTTTGCTTGATTATGCATATTTCTTACAAAGGAGGATTCTTTTTGGATGGGTAAATTTGGAGGGAGGGGGGCAAAAAAAGCTAAAAAAGAAAACAGTGTCAATGAAATATTTTTAAAATATACAAAAGAGAACAGAAAGAAGTTCAGAGGGAAGCCCAGACAATCAAGACAGCTTTGGAATTATCATGTTTCATTTATTATCTAATTTTCAAAAAACAAGCTTTAATAGAATTTTGTGGTTTCATATACAATCATCTTCTATTCTTTGCATAAGGAAATATTCATGTTTATTTGTTATTTGACAAGTTCAGAATATTTGCAATTAAAAATCCTGGAAAAAAGCAAATAAAACTTCAAGTAACATCTATTGCATATTACTTTCCCAGTTCTACTTATTTTACTCTGCATCAGTTCATACACACACATATGTATGTATGTATATTATATATATATACATATATATATATTATGCTTCTCTGAATTCTTCATATTCATCATTTCTTATGGCATAGTAATAGTCCATTATATACCCACATTACAATTTATTTAGTCATTCCTGCATTGAAGGAAAGAATAAACACTGAAAATAACTAAAGCACAGTATAAATACATACAGACACATAAAATCTCACCCACAAATGGAAAGCTCCACGTCTGTGTGTGAACAACTTGTAGGAAATTTAAAGGTGCATATAAGTTAGAATGACCCTGGCCATAAGTGTGATACTCATTCAATAATTCGGCAGACAGTAGGTGAGTATTCATTCGATTTCACGTTAACAAACACGTAAACACCGACCATGAGTACATCTATGTAAGGGGATTCATACTCTAGATTCAGGTAAAATTTGGTGACCGACCACCTGAATTCCCTTCCATCTGTGAGTCCATTATTCTAAGGCCCTGCCTAAAACATCACAGAACTAAGCACTCTACTGATTACTAATCAATACACAGTAATAAGGTTTTATTGAATGAGTTGGAAGTAAGTTAATTATCAAGGACCACATGGAGCTATTTCTTTTGAAACTGGCAGTCTGATAGCTAAAATATCATAATCCTTTTTTTTTTTAACCTTATAGACCTATTAACAATGCTATGAAATAAGAAAGGGTTTTAGCTTGAATTGACTATGCATTCCACTTTTGGGGACTAATAATGCAGCCACTAAACTTTAAAACAAAGATGACAGAGAATGATTACAACATGTCAAAAACAACTCTTCTTATGTAAGAGAAGACCTATATAGAGTAAAGGGGAGTAATATGTTGTAAAATCCTGGAATGGCTAGTGCTTGTCACAAAGACTATAGCTTCCCTTTGGGCACATGTGAGGTATTGGTAAATGACATTTACAGTACTAGAAAAAAAAACTGAACTTTTAAAACTAGAATGTTTAATGATAGGTAATTATGGTCAGAATTAATCATCTCATGGTCTATTCAAACCCCAGGCTTGTAAGAGATAGACCATGTGGCAGGCTCATTTTATGCTGAGTAGAGAGAGACATTTAAGTAGGATCTAGGAACTCAGCTAGAAAAATACCATTCCACAATCTAATGGCTACTTTGCCATTTTCCAGTTTCAGGAAATATGCACAAAGAACAAATTATGACAAGAAGGCAAAGCCAAGAGAGCAGAGGGAGACCAGCATTCTTTCTGAGCTCTCTCAATGAGCTCCTCAATAACAACTTTAAAAAGCACTTCAAACTGAATTGTGAGTGGAAAAACCAAGAAAAAGTTAGTCATATTCCAAGCCCAGGGCAGCTTAGAAAGACAGGAAGAAAGGTCTTTAGATACTAAGATGGAGGCTGCTTGGGAACACAAGGCAGCAGAAGCAGCACCAGCTATGGGTCTTAGCGTCAGCAATAGCAGCAGTGTTGGTGGCGGCACTATGAGCGCCTAGCACTTCAGGATAAAGGGACTGTACACTTGATTAGAGTTTCCAGGAAACTCCTATGCAAGTACTGGGCACAATGTCAGGTGCCATTTGGCAGTTCTTATCACCCATTATCCAGTTTCAGGGTGGAGTAGAATGGTTGCATTCATGAGGGAGCAGGAGCCATTCTTAGGTGAGGATTAGAGCACAGGGCAAGAGGCGGTACCCAGAACTATTCCTCAGATTATAACATATTTTTAGCATTGAAAACTTATAGGCCCCTAGACATAGCTGTGAAAGCAACATAAGGATATAAAAGATTGAAACTCAGTCCAATTATCCCCCCTAGAGGTGAGCAGAGCCCAACTCTAAAATAAACTCCAAAATAAAAAAAAAAAGCTGGAAAAATGAGCAAATGACCAAAAAAAGAAGAAAAAAAAAAAGAACCTACCTGACCATAAAAAGCTACTTTGGTGATAGGGAAGCTCAAGAAACAAACTTAGAAGAAAAAAATTACTTGAAAATACCTACAAGCAAAGACTCAAAGAAAATGCAGAGTGGATATAAGTCTAATAAGAATTACTAGAAGAGCTAAAGGAAGAGCTTTCTCCCCCCAAAAAAATTATTTAAAAAATCAGGTAACAGTTGTAGAGGGGAAGTGGGAAAAGAAATGAGAGTTATGCAAGAAAATTATGAAAAGTGAATTAATAGCTTGATTAAAGTAGCAAAAAAAAATACTGATGAAAATAACGTATTAAAAATTAGAACTGACCAAATGGTAAAAAAAGGCACAAAAGAGGTCCTTTCTGAAGAAAAAACTCCTTAAAAATTATAATTCATCAAAAGGAAACTAATGACTCCATGAGATATAAACAAAGAACAAATTAGAAAGACAGAACTTTCACAGATTGTGAAGGCAAGGAACTCTAGCATGACTTCCTGCTTTAAAATAGAAATCCCCCCCTATGTCTCATAAAGTCCTAAACCTACTCATTCATCTACCTATTTGGTCTCAAATATTTCTTTGCATTGTTGACCAATCTAACCTTGCTTTCTTGTTTATACAATCTACCACCAATTATTTCTTTTCTATTCCTCTTCTTCCCCTTCCTTCTTTCCTCTTCTTATTATCCTCATCTTCCACCTCCTTTTTCTCTTTCCTTCCTCTAGGTTTTTGGTCAATTTATGGCTCATTTCTATAAAAGATTATCGAAAAATCATAATTTTTTTAAAAGGTGATGGAATTCTAACCAGTCCTATCCTAATAGTTTGATTTAAAAGTTTATATTGGAAATAATAGAATTTTCAAGGTAAAAGGGATCTAAAATATCCTCTACTCTAATTTCACATTTTATAGATTACCAAACTAAAACACAGAGATCTTAAATGATGTACCCAAGGTCACACAGCTAGCTAGTAATAAAAGAAGAGGATAAAGTTAATGCCTGAGATAGGATTTTTAAAATTATTTACTTATGTAAATTACCTATGTTATCTGCATCCCTATTTCAATGAACAACTGATCATTCAGAAAATATTTATTGAACAAGGAAATATGCAAAATTCCACAAAGGATTTAAAAGTATCTATAAGCATGATTTCCACCCAAAAGGGATTTGTAACATGAGTAGCCCCACAGTAGAGCTCTGGAAGTAACAGGTCTAATGGGACTTTAGTCTGCTACAAAATAAAATAATGATGATAATAATAGTGACAACAACAACTAGCATTTGTATATTGCATTAAAGTCTGCAAAACATTTTACATATGTATTCACATTTGAGCCTCACAAGCCTGTGAGATGGATGCTTTTATTAACTAAACTGAGACAGAGAGAGGACAAGTGACTTGTCACACGGTTAGCTAGTAACTAACATTTATTTAGTACTTTATATGTATGTATACGTGTATGTGTGTATATACATGTATGTGCATGTTTGTGTGTATACATACATACGTGTGTATATGAAGGCACTGTGTGAGGCTCTTTACAATGATTATCTCATTTGATCTTCATGACAACCTTACAAGGTAGATGCTATTATTATCTCTGTGTTAGAGGAAACTGAGGCAAATAGCAGTTAAGTGACTTGCCTGATCATTCAGCTAGTAAATGAAGTTAAATTTTAATTTGGGTCTTCTTGACTCCAAGTCCAGTGCTCTAACCACTGAACCACCTAGCTGCTTATATTGTAGCAGATTATATGGGAACTACAATGATGGAAAGCAGCAGGTAAAGTAGTGCTAATGGTTGGGCAATGCTAGACCAAAAGGAAAAAGCCTGCATCTGTTTGAGAAGGTAGAGTATGGAAAAACTGGGGATCTGAACAGGAAGAGAGTCAGAGTGCAATCAAATACAGTGCAAAACAGGAAGCAGAAGGATGGAACCTATGGGCCAAAGCAAACAGATTGAGTGAGAGGAAATAGAAGAAGCCACAGGGAATCTGGATGAAAACAAAGACATGTGAGAATGAAGGTTACAGAAATTGGACACTCCACATTACCTACCATGTACCAGGCACTGTGCTAAGTACTATCAATACAAAGACTGAAACAATCCTTACTTTCAACGTGCTAACCTTCTATTGGGCAGACAAGTACTTAGATAGGCATATGTACAACAAACATACCATGAATAAATAAAAAGTAGTTAAACATGAGGTTGTTTGGTAGGTAGGGCACCAGCAGGTAGGGAGGGCAAGAAACACTTCTCTGGAAAGTGGTACTTAAACAGTATCCTAAAGGGAGAGAGGGATGCGGTAAGACAAATAGAAGTGGCAAGATATGGCAACTCACTGGGGATGTTTGGGTGAGAGAGAGATTGAGGAGCCCAGGATGGAAAAGAGGTTATAAGGCTGAGGGGCTTAAGTCACTTAAACTTCTTGGAGCTCCTCCAAGATGGTCCTATAAATCATGGATTAGATGAATTATATAAGGATGAAGCCAGAGGGATGCTTGACTCCTTTTGACCAGGCAAAGCAAGATGGTGACTCACAAACTTCGACATCTTAAATACACAACTTGGTAAACCTAGAGCACTGGTTCTCAACCTTCCTAATGCCACGACCCTTTAATACTCTTATGTAGGCATATCTGCATGTGGGTGGACCTGCCTGGAGACAGATAGAGGAGCAGTGTCTTGGTTCCTAAGACCATTGGAAATATGTGTTTTCTGATGGTCTTAGGTGACCCCTGTGGCCCCTGTGAAAAGGTCATTCTACCCCCAAAGGGGTCATGACCCACAGGTTGAGAACCACTGACCTAGAGCTTCACAAAATCAAATTGTGGAGACAAGGAATATGTGTAGACATACAAGGTATACCAAAAGTCAGCAAGGCATGTTGGGGAATAGAAAGCCAGTTTGGTTGAATTGCAAAGGGCAGAAGGGAAAAAATGTTTAATGAGTTTGGAAAGCTTATGGGGCAAGGTTGTATAGGACTTCAAATGACAAATAGAGAATTTAATGGTTTATCCTAAAGGCAAGAGGAAGTCATTGGAGTTGATTGAGAAGGGGATTCACAAAGTTAGATATGTACTTCAAGAAAACTACTATGGCAATAATGTGTTTGATGGACTAAAACAGTAAGAGACTTGAAGCAAGGGAGATTAATCAATGCTTCAATGATCTAGGCAAAAGGTAATGAGGGCCTGAACTAAGGTGGTAACCACGCAAGGGTAGAGGAAGGATCAGAAAAAGATAGAAACAGTCAGATTTATGAACTGATTTGCTATGTGGCTTGAAGGGGCTTCAGGTATTGAGGATAATGGTAAGATTAAGAACCTGAGAAAATGAAAAAAGAGTGATACTTTTGATAGAAATTGTTAAATTTGGAAGAAAGAAGGCTTTGGGAAGATCATGAGTTATGTTGAGTTTGAGGTGTTCCTGTTTAAAATATCCAAAAGTGATGGTTAATGATGTGGGACTGAAGTTCAGAGGAGAGGCTATGGATAGATACATAGACTGATAGACCAATGGTAGCTAGATAGATGCATATGTGTGCAAAATATATTTACTATTTGTATAACTATACATATATGTATATTGCTACATTGTGTTTGTCCTTCACTTTTGAAGAGGACCATGGCACCAGGGAAATGATGACATGACTTGCAATTTACTTTGATTTGAGTCACCAGTCTCACTTTTACCTCCAGAGCCATCTGGATCCAGTGACCAGATATTCATCAGGATGACTGGAGATTACCCAGGATAAAATGGGAGACCCTGGCCTTTTTAGGCTAAGGTCTTTTGACATACTCACTCAGAGTGAGGTAATGCCCATTCAATGAATAGGCCTCTTTAAGAAGTGAGTCAAGGGATGGCTCCTTTAATTGTGAACAAAAAAGAAAGAAAAAAATCAAACTGGGAGGGGAAGAACCTTAGGGTTGTTATTCCAAAGAGAAACAGTTACCGTTAACATTCACTCTAAGGCAGCAGGGCCCAAAATATAGCCATTAAGTGGAGCTTGCACACAGATCTATTGTGGTCCAATCTATGATGAAAGAAAGACGAAGGAAGGAAGGAAGGAGGGAAGGAGGGAAGGAGGGAAGGAAGGAAGGAAGGAAGGAAGGAAGGAAGGAAGGAAGGAAGGAAGGAAGGAAGGAAGGAAGGAGCTGCCAACCTAATTTGGAGTTTACTGGTTGGATTTCTTTTCTCTCTCTCTCTCTCTCTCTCTCTCTCTCTCTCTCTCTCTCTCCCTCCCTCTCTCCTTCCCTCCCTCCCTCCCTCCTTCTTTCCCTCCCTTCCTTCCTTCCTTCTTTCCTTCCTTCCTTCCTTCCTTCCTTCATTCCTTCCTTCCTTCCTTCCTTTCTTTCTTTCTTCTGGCTCAGAGTGAATGTCAATGGTAGCTGTTTCTCTTTGGAACAGCAGCCCTAAGGGTCTTCCCCTCCCAGCTTGATTTTTTTTTTCTAATTAAAGGGGTCATCCCTTGACTCATATATGTATATATACATAATGTGTATATGTATATACACATATACATCATACAGATACACATATGTTTATAAGTATAATGTATAGTATATTATGTATATGTATACACACCAAAGGCATCCCTGTGCATGTGTGTATATACATATGTGTGTACATGTGTGTATATATACATATATGTTGGCACTTAAAACCACACTATCTGCCTCCTTCCTTTTTCAGATGAGAAAATAAGAGTACAAATGACTTACCCAAGGTCACCTGGTAGTAAGCCTCAGAGGCAGTTTTTAAACGAAATCCTCCTACTCTTTCTACTCTACTATGCTTTCTCCTATCTATGGACATGTTGTTTCTCCCCAACATAATATAAACACCTTGAGAATACAGACTGTTGTTCTCCTCTTTGTATTCCTAGCACCTAACACAGTGCATTGTACACGGCAGGCATTAATAAATGTTTGTTGGCTTTCATTGAATTGGAAAAGGAGGAAGACTTGTCATAAAGCCAGAATGAAAGATAATTAATGGACAATCCAAGAACTGCACTGGCACACATGAGATATTAAGAAGACAAAAGCAGGGCCTACAGTGTATTGAGTAAATCCGCAAAGAAGAATTCATGGAAAGATGGTGGAAAGACTCATACAGGAGAGCTTGCAGTCTGCATTAGTAGAGGAATTCTCAACACTGATGAAAACACTGACCTACACAAATAAGTATATAATAAATGCCACATGACTGGTATTAGACAAGTGAATCAATTTGTGGAATTATGAAATGTGCACAGGCACACCCAATTCTTTGGGTACTTGCCAAGAAAGACCATGTGACAGCAGGGATTAATTCTTCAGTCACACTTTAATAAGGTACAGAGGGTACAAGAGCAAATGGCAAAAAAGGGGGAAGGTGCAGCACAGAGGCAAACAGCACGGGGACGGGGATGGGGGACAGGAAGAGTGGAGAAGACAATGGGGAGGAGCAGAGTCACAGAGAATAACTCATGTAAAAATGGATCAGAGTGGAAGTCTCATTTTTATAAGGTTTTGGTGGGGTATAGACTAATTCTTATCTGTGTTACTTTAGAGGTTAGTTCATTAACGTATCTATATCATCTCAAAATTATCAGCAACATCTGGTATTCTCCTCATTGTACCGCAGACATCTGGAGTTTATCTGAGGCTTATGGACCATAGCAGTTGGCAGGACCCAAACGCCCTGACATCAGGGTATACCTGGCTTCCCCTAATTTAGCACATAGTCTCAGGATATGGGTTTTAGTTCATCTGTGATACAGTTTGTGAGTAACCATTATGCTCCCTTGATTTATAGGACAGTCTATAAGTGACTTCTAGGTTTCCCTTTGCAATCTTATTTCCCATTATTATTACTCTATACTGGCAACTTCTAGACTTACTATACTAACTAGAAAGTGGGGACGTAGGGTCAGAGGGACCAGAACACAATATAATTTTAACACAAAAAGTAACATAGGTGTTCAAAGGAGAGAGGGATCCAAGGTCAGGAAAAGTTTTATGGTAGACTTGGGACCTTGGGCATGAGGAGAATGCAGAAAGACAGAGATAATGAGGAAAGCAGCACAAGTAGGATAAACAGTTTAGGCAAAAGCACAACAGTGGGAATGTGTAAGATTGAGGGAAAAGTGAAAAAATAAGTAGAGCTGGAATGAAGGAATCTTGTGGGAAAGCCCTGGGAGATTGCAAAGCCAAGCACAAGCAGCTCTCCAGAGGACTGATGCTGTGAAGAGCTTTAAGATTCTGATCACATAATATAGTGAATTCTCTATTTATTCAGCAGTAAATTGAAGCAAAACATTCACAGAAACCAAAGTATAGCATTCACAATGTTATAATTTAGCAATTTACCACTAAAGGGGCCACATAGTTTTCACCGAAGTGGCCACATAGTTTTAAGCAAAAGATATCATTCAGTAAGTCCCTAACTCAATCATCCTTAAGGACCAAGCCTCCTTAAGGGACACAAAGTACAAAGGTCAAAGTTCTCCACCCCTAGGTCACAATAAATCATGATCTTCTCAGTCAGCATCAAGTACCCAAGGAGAGGTCTTTTCATCTTGACTCAAGGCTGGGCTCTCAAATTCCATGGTTCCTCTTCCATGGTCCCAGCTCCTTCCTGAATCTACCCAACTGTCACCTGGATTCAAAGGTAGGCAGCTCTCAGCTCCTCGTCCAGCTCCTCATCTAGTTCCTTGTCTAGTTCTTGTTCCATATTGAAGCTCATGGCATCCAGTCTACCTCAAGTCCTTCACAGTTTTCGTTTCTGGGAAGACAAAGCTTAAAAGAACCAAAATAACACTCATACACATTGCTGGCACCATCATCAATTCATTATCTGCCTGTGAAATCAACACAGACCCACATACAAGGTCTGAGAACTCAACACAAATTGTCAGTACAGTCCCAGGACTTCCAAATCCCTCCTCCAGGACTTCTGTAAACAGGCAACAAGAAAATGCTCTTTCAGGGCTTCCAGTAAGGTCCCAATGCTTCTGTACAAAGTATCACAAACAAAAACCAACACAAACAGAACAGACATACTGAGTGCCTGGCCACCACAAAGTTCCCCTTCTCAATTCTTCCACCACAAGTGCTCTCTTCTCAGTTTTGCTCTCTCCCAGTTTGGGCTTGTCCTTATATATGGTCATTAGCTCCTCCCTGTTCTGCCTCTTCCTGTTGCATCAGCAACCAGGGGTTCACAAGTTCTGTTTCTTAACAAAGACTTGGTATAATCATGGGCAAGGCTTAAAAGAAACTTAAACTGAAACAAGGTGCTAAATAATTAAATAGCTGAAACAAGGTGCTAAGTACTTCTTTGTTTGCCATTACAGAGATCCAGTCAGATCCAGTACACATCCACTCCAAGAGAGATTGGAGACAAGTAGTGAAGGCCCCTCAATGACAAGCAGAGAAGTTTGGATTTTCTTCTCTTGGCAATGAGGAGCCACCCTTCGAAATATTTTGATTCGGGAAGTGATATGATGATATGATGAAAGTGATATGATGAAAACATCTAGGAAAATTAATCTGTCACTAACATGTAGGTTGGATTTATGAAGGGAAATGCTGGAGGCATGGTGACCAGTTAATTATTTCCATAGTATAAGTGGGAAGTAATAAAAGCTTGGATAAGAGTGGTAGCAATTATAATGGAGGTCAGAAGTACTTCAACTAATTCAAGGTTAGTTTTCTTGAAAACTTAATTAGTTGACATACTACCAAAAACAAACAAATAAACCCTCGGACATTCTCACTTGAATGGTCCTCTTCTACCTAGTATCTGCATCATTAAAAAAAATCTCTGCCCAAAGGGCAGAGATTTCTTGGTAATTGCCCTTGTCTAAACCAGTTTTCCTTGCTGCATTTTTCAGACAGTTTTCACCATCCTTATTTATGTCCTTGAAGTCTGTCAAGTACAATGAATTGTAGTAAAATGAAAAAAAAAATCCAGAGTCTCACTACTTAACCTTTTTTTGTTGATAGGTCAACATGAGGACTCTCCAATGACAAGCCAATAAGTTGAGTCATTGTCAATTGTGCTTATTTTAGAATTAGAAAGTATGATGCTACGGCAATGTCTCATGGAACATAATTTTGATGTGTTAATAAAAGAATGACAAAATATTATTTTAAGACAGTTTTCCAAAATAAGCATGGATATAATCTGAGTGCCATAAAAATGGATCCAAGAATGCATCCAAGATTTCCCTTGCCCTTCTCAAGATGTCTTTGTATTAATGCAACAGCAGTGCCACTGTATATTTTATAAACCACCCAGACATACGTTGAATGTAATTCTTAGGGTTTGGAGAAAGGAAATTGTCTAAACCTAGAGTTGTGTTTCATTCACATTCTAGCATAAGCCTTTATCTACTGGGTCACTGACCACTGAATGTTTCCATAGAGATATCAGACTACAGAAAGGAATTCAACAGACTCTATCCCTGTATTCATCAGTATAGTGATATTTTTGAGATTTACAGAAAGAAGAAACCAAAAGAGATTCCATTCTGAGAATTACATGGAAGTGCAAGGATGGGCTGGGATATTAAAGATGCTGTCTCTTGATACAGGGCATCCTTCCCCTCACGCTCCATCCCCAGGAGTCTTATGAACTGCTGTTGCAGTATAATGATAAATAGAACTGATGGGATGGATAGAGATGAATAAGGGTTGACTGGGTTGAATTAACAGGGATATCAAGATGTTGTGCTTCTCATTTGGATCTATGACCAAAGGACAATCAAACTGTGCATACCCTTTGACCCAGCAATACCACTACTAGATCTGTATCCCAAAGAGAGCACTAAAAAGGGAAAAGGACTCACATGAACAAAAATATTTATAGCAGCCCTTTTTGTGGTGGCGAAGAATTAGAAATTGAGGGGATGATTATCAGATAGGGAGCGGCTGAACAAATTGTGGTATATGAATGTAATGAAACATTATTGTGCTATAAGAAATGATGAGCAGGCAGATTTCAGAAAAGTGTAGAAAGACTTACATGAACTGATGCTGAGTGAAGTGAGAAGAACCAAGAGAACACTGTACACAGCAATGGCAACATTGTGCAATGACCAACTATGATAGACTTAACTCTTCTAGGTAATACAATAATCCAAGTCAACTCCAAAAGACTCATTATGGAAAAGGCTATCTACATCCAGAGAAAGAACTATGGAGTCTGAATGCAGACTGAAGCATACTAATTTCACTTTTTTTTTGTTTTTTGTTTTCTTTCTGTGGTTTTTCCCTTTTGTTCTGATTCTTCTTTCACAATATGATCAATGTGGAAATAGTTTAACATGATTGCAAATGTATAACCTATATCAAATTGCTTGCTTTCTTGGAGAGGGGGCAAAGAGGGAGAAAGAAAAAATTGGAACTCAAAATCTTATAAAGATGAATATTGAAAAGCCTCTTTGCATGTAATGGGGAAAAAAATCAAATATTATTTACCCAGGAAAAAAAAGAGATGTTATGCTTCTCACCAGACACTTCACTGATTTAGGAGTTAACCCACCCCCCCCCCCCTTAATTCCCAGCTGATCTGTGGAACAATCGGGATTAGTCCCGCCTTTATTCTTCTTAGGTTAGGAGGGAAAGACATAGGAGTCTGTCCCTTCTGGCTGCTAAGCCCAAAGCATCCAGGGCTCAATTAAATTGTTTACTTTTTGACTATATCCCTTTGCATACTTATGTTTGTCAATATGTCTGATAAATGCAAAATCTGAAAGGTTCCTACATCTAAATTTGTGTGATCAATGCAAAAGAGGATAGAGATTTGGGGAGAGATGCTGGTCCTTTATTTTTTATTATTATTAATTTAAAAATCATTGATCAACAAACACAAATAGTTTCTTATGCAAAGGGATGCCCTATGTACGTTCAGATCATCTAACATGAAGGTGCCCTTCATCCTGGGTTTTCCTACCCCACAGGTGGCTGCAGCCTTTTTTTTGATTAGCTGAATAACCACAAAAGGATGTCTTTAAAACAAGCCAGAAGGAGACACTCTCTTTCTGGCTCACTCTTTCCTGCTTCATCCAGAGGGTGAAGATCACAGTTTAGCCACAGCTCAGGTGCCAAGAGCTGGACCAGAAGTGGAGGGGGTAAACTTTGCCCTCGTCTCTGTTGGCTCCAAGAAATGGGCTTGAGGGACATTTGTTGCTGTTCTTTGTCCTTCTAGGTTCCAGCTGTGCCCACTGGAAATTTGAGTCATGGCATCCTTGCAGCTAGTATCATAGGCAGGATGTAGTAGCCAGCCAGCACAGCAGGGAAGCTCTGAGAAGCCCAGGTACCTGGGACTTGAGCCCAAGGATCCAGTGAGCACCATTGGCACCTAAAACTGAATAGGACAAATAAAATAGAATAGAAACAAATACTCTCTCAAGTCCATTTCTTAGAGGTAGGGTAAAATAGTTGGGAGGAAGAAAGCATCACCCTCTCCCAGTCAGTTGGATTTTTGTTTGTTTTTTGGAGAGGGGAAGGCAAGGCAATTGGAGTTAAGTGACTTGCCCCAGGTCACACAGCTAGTAAGTAGGTCAAGTGTCTGAAGCTGGATTTGAATTCAGATCCTCCTGACTCCAGAAACGGTGCTCTATTCACTGTGCCACCTAGCTGCCTTGAAACTGGTCAGTTTTAAAGACACAGCCTGTTCTGGTTATACAACCAATCAAAGGAGGCCATGCCTTATAGGGAAAAAAAGGATGCAGGGTACTTCCCTCTTGGCTGATCAGGGCGTGCCCATGAAAAGGTACTTCTACAAAAAACAGCAGAAAAATAATCTCTATTACATGGATTTTTTTTTTAATGAATTTAACACCATAGTCCAAACACTACCCTGCTTGCTGATATCTCCTTCTAAACTTTCTTCTGATCACTTATGTATACTTTTTAATGTTTCATTACTGCTCCATTTTTTTCTTATTTTGGTTTCACTATTACATTTCCACCCTTCCTCCTTAACTCTTCCTCTCTCCCATCACAAAAAAAAAAAAGAAATCACTTCCTTATTAAAAAAAAATTAACAATATAAATCTCTTCACTGACCAGGCCCAGAAAGCCCGTGTTTCATTTTGTATCTCTAGTCCATCTCTACCAAGAAGTGAGAAACAAGATCCATCATCAGTCATGAAGAGTCATGATTGGTGATCACATTAATCAAAGTTCCTAAGTTTTTCATGGCTATTTTTATAATGTAGTCATTTCATAAATTGTCCTGCTCATTCACTTCTCCCAGTACATACAATTACTTTCAGGTTTCTCTGAATTCATCCTCTTCACCATTTTTTTAGATGCAGAAATATTCCATTATATTCATATACCATAATTTATTCAGTCACTTCCCAATAGATGGGTACAAACTGTTTTTAGTTCTTTGCTAAAACAAAAAGTGCTGCTATAAATGTTTTTGTACATGTTGGTCCTTTTTCTCTGTCTTTGATCTCGTTGGGGTACGTGGCTATTAATCATATCACTAGGTCAAAGGGTATGCACAGTTCAGTGAATTTCGGGACACAGTTCCAAATTACTTTGCATAATGATTAGATCAATCTACAGCTCTGACAATAGATTTTTTTATGCTTGTCCCCCCTTAGTCCCTCACCACCAATTGTCATTTTCCATTTTTTGCTGATACCTCAAAAAAAGATACAAGACATTATTTCAGTATAAGCTAAAGCATGAAGGAGAACAGGGGGAGACACCAATCCCATTTAGATTTCCTGTGACCAAAAGAAATGTACCATAAACATATTCCCAACTAATACAACCTATCCATGAATAAGAGCATGTGCATATATAACCTATATCAGATTGCTTGCCATCTTGGGAAGGGGGAAGAGGAGGGAAGGAGGGAGGGAGAAAAATATTTGGAATTCAAAATCTTATAAAAGAGAATGTTGAAAACTATCTTTATGTGTAATTGGAAAAAATGAGATACTATTAAATGAGAAAATATTAAAATTTAAAAAGGGAATAAATAAATAAGAGCTTGTGTAAACATGAGCCATGACTTCAAACCTCTTGACTTCAGAGGAAAAAAGAAAGGAAAAAGCAGACATTATATGGGGTGATGAGAAACCTTGGACTCATGCACTCAAGAAAGCTCACACTGATGCTTTTCCTGTGGCCATCAATAGAACAAGCCCCTACTTCCATATGTGGAACCTTTGACCTTCCATCTCCTGCTTCTAAGTCCATGGCTTAAAATGCTGTCATTTTTCATCTCTGACTCTTCAGAATTCTGATCGTTCTCTAAGGGTCACCTTCTCCATGACACATTCCTTGATCTCCCCAAGGCTGTCAATGTTCTTTACCTCCTCAGATCAACATGTTTGTACTTACCTGTGTACAAGCTGCAAAATCCTACCTAGTTCCTTGAAAGCAGAGATGGTTTTGATTTTTTTTCTTAATATATCCAGTGCCCACCCTGTGCAAATCTTTGCATATAGGAAATGGTTAATAAATTCTTGTTGAATTTCACTGAACTGAAGCTGACCCTATCAAGTTAAAGGAATTTTACTACCTCCCCAAAAAAGTATTACTACCAAACCCAAAGACAACTATTCATATAAAACCTTTAGATAGTAAAGCCGAGAAGTAATGAAAAACATGAGTGAGAATCATGTATCCATCATAGTAACCATTGAATGCTCACAGGAGTGCATGCATGCATGCATTCATAAATATATACCTTTAGGTATATATACACACACGGCTCTGTAGTGGATAAGAGGATATTAATTCATTCTGCTACTATTAATTCATGTTGAATATTAGAGTCATTCTCAGATAAGAGACTAATTAGGCTAATCTGGGACAAATTTTCTCATTTTTTAAAATTTTATTTGCTTTATTCTGAATTTAAAAAATAAAATGATCATTTCCATAATATAGTAGAATAGAAAAAAAGGATGATTGTACATGAAACTGCAAATCTATTATGTACAACTTGCTTTTCCTTTTAAATATATAACAAAGTTTTCATGTAACTTTCTCTTTTTTTCCTTTTTTTCTTCCCTCCTCTACCCCCCCCCCCAACCCTGGAGATGGCTACCATAAGACACAAAAATGTGTGTGTGTGTGTGTGTGCGTATACACACATACATCTATATACACACAAATATACATATGTATGTAAAATCATTCTAAACATAATTCTATTGATCAGCTCTTTCTCTAGCAAATACCTTCCTCCTTTGTTATGTCCTTTACAATTAATTTGAGTCAAAGTATATAGGCAATTTAATAACTCTCTGGACATAATTCCAGACTGCTCTCCAAAATGGTTGGATCAGTTCACAATTCTACCAACAATGAATTAGTGCCCCAATTTTTCCACATCATCTCCAACATTGATCACTTTCTTCTTCAATTGATAGGTGTAAAATGATATCTCAAGATTGTTTCAATTTGCATTTATCTAAGCAATAATGAGTTAGAACATTTTTATGACTATAAATTGTCTTGATTTCTTCATCAGAAAACTTCCTGTCCATATCCTTTGATCATTTGTTAACTGGGGAATGACTTGTTTTCTTACAAATTTGACAAAGTTCCTTATATGTTTGAAATATAAGATCCTTATCAGGAAAATGTTATCTACATCTATAAATTATCTATATTCATAAAACATCTATAACCTAGCAGCTTCTACATCAAGGGATCAAAAGGCTTGGAATATGATATTCTAGAGGTCAAAGGAGCTAGGATTAAAACCAAGAATCACCTACCCAGCAAAACTGAGTATAATGTTTCAGGGGAAAATAAGGTCATTCAGTGAGGTGGAGGACTTTCAAGCATTCTTGATAAGAAAAACCAGAGTTGAATAGAAAATTTGACATTCAAATACAAGAAGCAAGAGAAGCATGAGGAGGTAAACAGGGAAAAGAAATCATAAGGAACTTATCGAAAAGTTGAACTATTTACATGCCTACATGGAAAAACGATAATTGTAACCTATAAAACTTCTCAGTATGAGGATAGTTGAAGGGAATATAAATGTGTATATATGTGTGTGTGTGTGTGTGTATGTATATACATATAGGAGGTCATATATGCATATGAATACATGTGAGTGTATTTATATATGTGCACAGGTATACATAGACAGAGGACACAGGATCAATTGAATAGGAAGGGAAGATATTTAAAAGGTGAAATTGAGAGGTGAAAGAGGAATATAATGAGAGGAGATGGGGAGAGACAGAATGGGGTAAATTATCTCATATAGAAGAGATAAGGAATAACTGTTACAATGGAGGGGAAGAACAGGAAGGCAAAAGGGAGTGGGTCAACTTTACTTTCATTCAATTTGGCTTAGGGAGGGAACAACATACACACTAAATTGGGTATCTTGCCCTACAGGAGAGCAGAGGGGAAGGGGATGAGAGGGAGGATGATGGAGGGGAAGGCAGGTTGGGGAGGAGAGTAGTTAGAAGCACATCCTTCAGTAAAGGGAAAGTAGAGAATAGAACAAATGGGGGGCAGGACAGGATGGAGGGAAATATACTCAGTCTTTCACAATATATCCACTATGGAAATGTTTTGCATAACTACACATGTACAACTTATATTGAATTGCTTATCTTCGCAGTAAGGGTGGGTGATGAGGGAGGAAGGGAAAGAAATCTGGAATTCAAAGTTTTAAAATCAAATGTTTAAAATATATACACACATATATTTTAAACATTTGATTTTATATTTATAAAATTTTTTTGAACATGCAACTGGGAAATAAGATATACAGGCACTAGAGTATGGAGATCCATCTTGCCCTCCCAGAAAGTCAGAGATGGGATGGGAGAGGGTATAGAAGAGAGCAGATTGGGGGAGGGGGTATACAGTGGGATTGCTGTTTTGGGTTGGTGGGTAGGTGAAAGACAGGGAGAGAATTTGTAACTCAAAATCTTGTGGAAATGAATGATATAGACTAAAAATAAACATTAAATTTAATTTTAAAAAAACATAAAACATCTATAAAATTTTTTCCCCAATTTTCTGATTTTTCTCCTGATCCTGGCTATATTTGTTTTATTGGTAAAAAACAAAACAAAACAAATAAAAAACTGTTTTTAACTTAATGTAATTGAAATTATTTGTTTTACCCCTCTCTC
>CM053585.1:352631954-352647828 GCA_028646515.1 Pseudochirops corinnae
TGAATGATATAGACTAAAAATAAACATTAAATTTAATTTTAAAAAAACATAAAACATCTATAAAATTTTTTCCCCAATTTTCTGATTTTTCTCCTGATCCTGGCTATATTTGTTTTATTGGTAAAAAACAAAACAAAACAAATAAAAAACTGTTTTTAACTTAATGTAATTGAAATTATTTGTTTTACCCCTCTCTCTGCTATTTTTCTCTTATTTATTCATAAGTTACTCATCTATCCATAAGTCTTATAGGTAACAAATCAAGGAACTCTATGAACAAAATTATTTTTTTAAAACTAAACTTTTATACAAATAAAATCAGATTTAAATACTTGAGAAAATATTAATTTTTCTTGAATAGGCAGGACCATTATAATAAAAATTACAATTATACCTAAATTAATTTATATATTCAAGCCATCCCAATTAAATTACCAAAAATTATTTTACTTAATTAGAAAAAAATGGTAAGATGGTCAGACAACTGGTCATAAAGAGATTAAAGAGGATACCTGTGCTATCAATGGGTGCAGGATCAGGCACTGTTGGCACCTCTACTGCCCATAAGCATTTCTGGGTCATAGTCTCAGGGCAGAGAGGAGCACTGGTGGTTGGTCACAAGGGAGAAGGGGCCCTGGTCACAGTTGCAGGGCCAAGAGGGACCTTAGCACTTATAATTGCAGAACATAATCACAATTCTAGGGCTAAGAAGACTGCTAGCATTTGTGGTTGCAAGAAAACAGTGACCTTCTTGGATAAAGCCTGGATTAACGAGAGGAGACAAGTGACCACACCACCCCCCAGATCACACTACCTTGAAAGGACCAAAAACCTGCACACCCCCCAGAACTAGCTCTGAAAAAAAGCATCACAAAAAAGCCTAAATCTTGGAACACTGCTTCACCACCCCTAGGTGAGGAGAATGCAATTTTAACATAAGGTTCAAAGTCAAGAAAAAGGCTGGGAAAATGAGCAAACAACAACAAAAAAGAACTTGAACATAAAAAGCTACTATAATGGCAAGGAAGATCAAGATATCAACTCAGAAGATAACAACCATGTGAAAATAGCTATAATTAAAGTTTCAAAGAAAAATGTTAATTGGACCCAAGCCCAACAAGAATTCCTGCAAGACTTAAAGAAAGAAATAAGAGTGATAGAGGAAAAACTGAGAAAAGAAATAAATGATACAAGAAAATTATGATAAAAGAATTGACAACTTGAGGGGCAGCTAGGTGGCACAGTGAATAGACACCGTCTCTGGAGTCAGGAGGACCTGAGTTCAAATCCGGCCTCAGACACTTAACACTTACTAGCCGTGTGACCTTGGGCAAGTCACTTAACCCCAATTGCCCCCTCCAAAAAGCAAAAAAAAACAAAACAAAACAATCAAAACAAAGAATTGACAACTTGGTAAAGAGGCACAAAAAAATTCTGAAGAAAACATCACCTTAAAAAACAGAATTGTCTTAATAGTAAAAGAAGCACAAAAATTCACTGAAGAAAAGAATTCCTTAAAAAGCAGAACTGGCCAAATGGAAAAAGAGATACAAAAACTTACTAAAGAAAATAATTCCCTAAAAATTAGAATTGGGCAAGTGAAAACTAATGACTCTATGAGACATCAAGAAACAATAAAAGAAAATTAAAAGAAAGGAAAAATAGGAAAAAATGTGAAATATTTTGTTGAAAAAACAACTGGTCTGGAAAAATAAATCAAGGACAGATAATTTAAGAATTATTGGACCACCTGAAAGCCATGAGAAAACAAAGAGCCTAGACATTATATTTCAAGAAATTATTAAGGAAAACTGCCCTGATATCTTATATCCAGAGGGTAAAATAGAATTTGAAAGGATCCACTGATCACATCCTAAAAGAGATCCCAAAATCAAAACTTCCAGTAATATTATAGCCAAATTCCAGAACTTCCAAGTCAAGGAAAAGATATTGCAAATAGTTAGTAAGAAATAATTCATATTTTGAGAAGTCACAGTAAGGATCACACAAGATTTAGTGACTTCCATATTAAAGAAACAGAAAACTTGGAATATGATATTCCAGAGGTCAAAGGAAGTAGGATTACAACAAAAATAATCTACTCAGAAAAACTGAGTATAATCCTTCAAGGGATAAAAATATTATTTAATGAAATAGAGGACTTTCACTCATTTCTGACGAATAAATGAGAATGGAAAAGAAAGTTTTACATTCAAAAGCAAGTTTCAAGAGAAGTATATAAAACATATAAAAAGGTAAACACTAAAGAGTAATCCTAATGGATTCAATTAAGTTTAACTATTTGCATTTCTATATGAGAAGATGATGCATATAACTAAGAACTTTAGATTATCAGGGTAATTAAAAGGAGTTTACATAGAAAGAGGTCATGAGTGTGAGTTGACTAAATTGGAATAATCTCCAAAAAAATGCAGGAGTAAGAAAGAGGGATTCATTAGGGAAAGGGGAGAAGGGAGAGGTAAAATGGTGAATTTTTTTCATAATATAAAAGAGAAGAGCTTTTATAGTATAGGGGTAAATGTGGGGTTACTTGGCAATGCCTGAATCTCACTCTCATTGTAATTGGTTCAAAGAGAGAAGAATATATATACACTCTCAATTGTGTATAGAAATCTAACTTATTCAATAGGGAAATAGAAAGGAAAGGGGAAAAGTGAAAGGGACTGGGGAGGGTGGGGGAGGAAGGAAAGGATAAAAAGACAGAGAAGAAAGAGAAGACAGGAGAATAGAGGAAAATACACAGTAATCATAACTGTGAATATGAATAGGATGAGCTCACGCACAAAAACAGAAGCATAAAGCAGACTGTATTAGAAACCAGAATCCAGCAATATGTTGTTTACAAGAGACACACTTGAAACAGAAACACATGCAAAGTTAAAATAAAGAGCTGGAACTGAATCTAATATACTTCTTGTTAAGTTAAAAAAAAAGCAGAGAAGCAATCATGATCTCTAAAAAACAAAAGCAGATCTAATTAAAAGGGATAATCAAGTGAAGAGTGTCCCCCAACTTGGACTCTGGGGACCCTATTCTCCTACAGTATACTAATGGTCTGATTGCTTACCTCTTCCAGCTGTTTTCCTCCTCTTAGGCTTGGGTGGACACCGGCATCAAGACTAGCTTGAAGAACCACCCCCCACAGAGCACCCAGCACACTGATGTAGTTTTCTTGAGGTCCTTTTATTGCACAGAAAAAAAGCTACACTCAAGCAGTTCCCCTTTTTATCCCCTAGCTTTTGATTCCCGCCTAAGAGTGCCATCATCGCCCGGTGAGCCACTCACGTCCAGCCCCGAAGATAAGGAGACATCTCGCGTGATCGTGCCTTCTTCATTGCCTACGTGACGTCCTCTGCTCAAGCCCAAAGGCAGGCGAGGCACTCACAGCAATGGCTTAGAGACATGCGCGGGCCTCTACCCCGTCCCCAGGCTGTCGTGGTGCACCCCCAGCGGCTGATGACGTCAAACACCCTTACAATCAAGTAATCTACATTTCACTAAAAGGTACTATAAACAATGAAGTAATATCAAAAAACTTTACAGCAAGTTTCTCTGATAAAGATCTTATTTCTCAAATATATAGAGAACTGAGTCAAATTTATAAAAATAAGAGTCGTTGCCAAGTTGTTAAATGATCAAAGCATATAAACAGGCAGTTTTCAGAAGGAGAAATCAAAGTTATCCACAGTCATATTTTTTAAAATGCTCTAAATCACTATCAATTAGAGAAATGCAAATTAAAACAACTCTGTGGTATCACTTCACACCTATCAGAAATGACAAATGTTAGAGTATAAGAGGAAAAAATAGATGTATTAATGAATTGTTGATGGAGTAGTGAACTAGTCCAACTATTCTAGAAAACTATGCCCAAATTTGGAACTATGCTCAAAGGGCTATAAAACTGCATAAGGGCATACTACCCCAGCAATATCACTATTAGGTTTGTACTCCAAAGAGATTAATGCAAACTGATGTGAGAAGAACCAAGTGAGCATTGCACACAGTAACAGCAATGTTGTAATAATGACCAACTGTGCGAAACTTGACTATTCTGATCAATACAATGATCCAAGACAATTCCAAATGATGAAAGGAAAATTCCAAAGCTATCTACTTCCAGAGAGAAAACTGATATACTCAGAGTTCAAAATGAAGTATAATTTTTCACTTCATTTTCTTTTTTTATGATTTCATATGTATAATTGATAATCATATTGCCTAGTGGTTGTGTGAGAGGGTAGGAGAGAGAGAGAATTTGGAATTCAAAATTTGAAAAGAAAATAATGTTTAAAATAAGTAAATAGTAAAATTTTACAAGATTTTTTTAAAAAGAATTCTAGCAACGGAATCATACAGAAGTCCCACACTGCAAACAGAACAAGGAGAACATTGTACACAGTAACAGCAACATTGTGCGATGATCAACTATGATAGACTTAGCTCTTCTCAGCCACACAATGATGCAAGCCAATTCCAAGGGACTTACAATGGAAAATGTTGATCACATCTAGAGAAAGAACTATGGAGTCTTAATGGAGACTGCAGCATACTATTTTTGCTTTTTTCTGGTTTTTGTTTTCTTTCTCGTGATTTTTCCATTTCATTCTGTTTCTTCTTTCATAGTATGACTAATATGGAAATATATTTAACATGATTATACATGTATGACCTATATCAGATTGCTTGCTGTCTCGAGGAGGAGGAAGGGAAGAGAGGGAAGGAGAAAAATTTGGAGCTCATAATCTTATAAAGATGAATATTAAAAACTATCTTTACATATAACTAGAAAAAAAATACTATTAAGTAAAAGAAAAAAAGTCCCACACTGCAGTAACCTTTCCAGAGATCTCATAGGTGTCACTATGAATAGGCAGGATGAGACTTAGAACTAGAACATGGCAATGGATAGGTAGACAGATACATAGAGGGACAGAGAAGATAACAATGTTAGTCTATTTCCTCTATGAAAATCAATAAAACCCAGGAACAGAGTATAGCAGATAGTATATATTAAAGAGAAAGGGACAAAAGTGATATTGTCCCATTCTAGCCTACAAGTGTATGGTCTCTTACATTCAATCCCGTGGGCCAGCAAATAGAATTTCTGGTGGGAATCCTTGGGCATAACTGACAAATGAAAGCTAATTGGTAGGAAACCATATGAAATCTGTGCTCCTTTTGCAATCATGATTACTGTAGCTTGTGTGGCTCACTGGTCCTGGAAACAGGCATCACTGCTTTGTTTATGAACCTCTATTTTTTTTTTGTCTCCCCTTCATTAGACTGTAAGCTCCTTGACAGCAGGGGCTATTTAGCATGCTTTTATTTACATCCCTACTATGCACAATGCCTGGCACACAGTAATTGCTTAGTATATGCTGTATCAATCTACATCTATCTGTTTGTCTGTCAATCTACTATATGTCTATCTGTCTGTCTATCCAAGTTATCCCTGGGAGATCCAAGGAGGGTAGTGAGAGAAATAATTATTAAATAGCCAGTTATCGGGAAGATCTAGGGTTTTTTCCCCTTCCTATTTCCTCTTTCTCTACTAAGTCAACCCAGCATCTGAAGGACATTGCTTATAGTGAGATTGGATTGACTTTCTCCTCAATCTTGTTGAAACCCCACCCAAGTGGGGAAGCCCATTGTATTCTACTCAGGCTTTGGGGGAGGAGGAAGGTCCTTTCTCTAGATGGTCCAAGGCCATCTAGCTTGAGAGCAAGAATGATCAAAGTCATATCCCCCAGCTCTTCATCAGAATAGGCTCACCTCTCATCATAATATTCATTCTCATTTTTAACCAATCAGAGTTGATTGTCACCCTTAGGAACACACACTCTTCCAAGGGAATAAAAGCACTGAGTGGGTTCCATGAGGGGTCTCTGTCATTCAAGAGTGCCACTGACCTCTTTTATTAATTATATTCTAGCATAATTAATAAAATGATTAATTACTCAGAAATTATGTCTCTCGAACTTTTTATATGTCACAATAGGGTTGCTTGCAAACTTTTCAGAAACAAAAGTGGCTTCAGTGATGGCTGGTGTGATGGAGACCAGTTTCTGGGACAGCATTGTGTCCCAGATGAAAATTTAAGATGGAAAAGACTTCAAAAGTCATCTCACTCAACCAGTACTTGGACCAAATTTCTTCTGTAACATTCCTGACAACATCAAAGATTTCATAAACCACCAAGCTCCATACTACCATTGTTGTTACTGTTGGGTTGAGTTGGGGAGGTGGATGGGGAAGGTGGGTGTCCTGGACCTGTGATTTTTATCCATAAGTCACTACTTGTGAAGCAACTGCTTCCACCAAAGCAGATCAACAACTCTACTGAGATTTATAGTTTTAGAGAATTTCCCCCAGTTGATAAATGATCCCTTCCTCTTTGAATTTCTTAGTCTAATCTGCCTGACCTCACTTGTACACTTATCAAATTCTAACAAAATTTAATTAATTCTAATTATCAAATTGTAGTTATTTGTGAATGGGTTTCGTCCTGCTTACTAAAGCATAAACTCCTTGAGAGCAGGGACTAGGTCACCTTCCATCTTAATATACATATCCAAGATCTAACACAATGTACATGCTACTCCAATCCTCCAGTGTTTCTGTATTCTAGTGGAAGTCAGTATTCCCTCAAATGATAGTGAGAGAATTCTATCCATGACTGTGGATCTTGTGCATTTCTTGCCCTTCCATCTCCATAAATTCCACACAAGGGGCCCCAATGTGTTGAGGGCTTTTCTTTCATTCATATTGTGCCTAAACCAAGGGAACTGGTGACCTACCTGCCAATTAACCCTTTCTCTTACTACAGAGGTAGTAGGTCAACCCACCACACTACTAAAGAAAAAATAAAAATTAATACCAAACTAACAGAAAGAAAAAATTAGAAATAGATATTGGATAATGAAAATGTAAAAATTTATTATTAATAACAAATATAAAATGAAGATGTGAAATTAATAACAAATATATTCAGAGCTTCCCATCCTGCCTCCCCCTCCTTCCAAAAGTCCTGACTTTTAAGTTGAGTTTTTCTTCAGAAGGACATTACTGATAATGAGATCTCATGGACTCTCAGGTACTCTCCTAATCCAGATCAAACCCCAGCCAAGCTGGCAAGAAATTTAATCTAAAGTGGGGGAGCCCATTGTGTTCTTTCTCCTCAAGCTTAGGTGGAGACAGATTCTTTTGTCTTGATGGCCCGAGACTGGGAGTGGTCAAGTATAGCTGGGAGTGTTCTGGTATAGAGATATTTTCTCTGCCCTGGGGTGAAATGGTGATAGAGTGATTTCAGTCCTCTTTGGAAGGGAATGTAAACTGTGCACCCTAAACCCAAAGGGAGCTTAGATACTGACTGAAGCTCCCATGTATTCATATGCATGTCTGCCTGCTTTGAGAGAAATAAATGCACATACATTCTAATTCTGTTTGTCTTTCTTAGACCAAACTTTGGAGGTTGACACACGAGATTAAAACTCTAACCTGGCCTATTTAAACAAAACATTCCCAAAAATGGAAAATGGATCAAGAAACAGAGCAACAATTGTAGCTGGCTCCTACAGAAACTTGACCAATGTAAATCAACTGCCTAGTAAAGAGACCAAAAGAGCTTAGAAACCACTTCTTTCAGCAAATACTCAATAGCCAAAGAGAAAAGATATCTAGTATGCAAAGGCAATGAAGATTTAGAAAGTGTAAAAAAACCTACAGTAAAGGGTGGGGGGGGGGAGGGATAAGAAGCAGAATCAGTAAAGAGAAAAGCAAACTTTTAAAAAGCTTGATGAGAGATCTCAGTTCATAATATGTGCTTAAGAAACGTTTACTGAATTGAATTCCTTTGAACTAAGCTGCAAATGAAGATGTGAAATTTTTTTATGCGCACAATAATCTCCTCTCCAAGCATATTCATTTAACAAAATGGCGTTTTGTCTCTGAATCAGCTCACACTGGTCCTAGCAGGAAAGACTCTAAAGAAGCTAATGCTCATAGCTAATAATGTGCACCTCAATGTAATTGAGTTGTCAACGGTTAAACAGTGAAAGGATAATAAGAGACTTCAATTAGCAAACTCATCCACTGGGAACCTTCTCCATTCCAATTCTCAGTCTGATTCAATCTTCCTATCTTTCTCATACAAATGAGTTCCTGTCAATAAAAGGGTAAGGGAATTTGAACCTCCCAACCATATGTGAAATTCACTTTTGGGCTGTTCCAAGCAGGTGTGTTTCCACCAAGTGACAAGTAAATTGTCCTTCATCATAGAACTACAAATAGCATCCTAAGTGATGAATAATGCCAACTGATCTTTCATATTTGAGGAAGTTGGGTCCCCCTTCTAGTTTGTGTTGTATTGTTTTTCAGTCTTGTCCATGATCCCATCTGGGGTATTCTTGGCAGAGATACTGGTGTGGTTTGTCATCAACTTTCCCAACTCACTTTATAGATGAGGAAACTGAGGCAAACAGGGTTAAATGACTTGTCCAGGGTCATGCAGCTAGTAAATATCTGAGACTACATTTGAATTCAGGTAGATGAGCCTTCCTGACTCTAGACCTAACACTCTATCCACTGAGCCACCTAGCTGCCCCCTCCCTTTTATTTTAGCCATCACAAGAAAACAATCAGACAAGCCATGAGAGACTGCTGCCTTTTCTAATAGTAGAAACCAAGAATAAATCCCATCCTGTTTTTGTTTAAACCCTACTGGTCAAATAAATATGAGTCACTGAACTCTTTGTTGTCTAAAAATTAATAGAATTCTAAAATATACTATTTTGACCTTCACATAACCTGATCAGATTGAAGGAAAGGGAAGAACTGATTTGTCCAGAACCAAAAGTTTCTAAGAAAAGGCAGCTCGGTTGTCTCTGCTATTAACAATAACCAGGGGACTATAATTCCTATTCCTCCCAGAAGGGAGAGGAAGAAAATATGTGATGAAGAACAAGAGAAGAAATTAAAAGAAGAAGCAAGAAGCCAGCTCCTGAGTTATTTATAAGTTCTCTTTCTTCTAATTGTTCTCACTCCTCCCTCTTGTTTTTCTCAGTCTACTCTAGCAAACATGTAAGATGAGGGAGAAATGTAAAGTGAGAATCATTCAGACAGGAGAATGCACTGGGCTTCTACTTTGTACCCAATACTGGCTTATGGCATTCTGGCATTTATCCCCTCATGCTTAAATGGATTTGTGGCTTTTAGAAATCTAATACCATTGTTTATTAATTCCTTAGCACTTGAAGTATACTCAGAACAGTGGAAGTATAAGTAAGGCATGGTCATTTCCCACAAGGAACTTAGGGAAAAGCTGAGAAGCAGACACTAGTACTAATGCCTGCTACAAAGGCCTATAAATGGAATCATCACTTTGGATCTCATTCTAGAGGTCTTATAATGCTGGTTGTATGGAGTAATGACTCAGAAAGGGAAGAAGAGAAAGGGGGAAGAGAGGAAAGACAGCCAGAGCCAGACAGCTAGGCCATAAAACCTGAGGCTATTTATGTATACAATCATGCCATGACCTCACTATCCCCAAGGCAAAGCTCCTCCTGTCCAACACCACCTCCTTTAGCATATCTTCCCAGATCTATCCCCCAACCCTCCTTCCTGACCCAACTACTACCAATACCACTACCTGCTCCCTTAGTCAGATCTTGTATCTCATTTTGTTTCACAACTTTCTGATGTACTTTATTGTATCATATATTATAACCCTCATTTATGTATCATCTCCTACATAACAGGGACATTCCACATCCATTTTGCATCTCCTCCAGCTCCTAGCACAGAGCTCTGAACACAACAGATGTTTAATAAATGTTGGTTGAATAAAGGAATGAATGCCATCCTCCCCTCCCTTTGAAGGAAACCCAAAAAATATTTTCAGGGGGAAAAAGAGAGGAGACATGGTGTGGTTGTTCCCTGAGTAAAATCAGAGGGCAAAATTCCTTTAAGACTTGACTGCATCTGCATTTGAAGGAGTCAAGAATATGACTAAGGGGGTAGCTGGGTGACACAGTGAATAGAGCACTGGCCCTGGAATCAGGAGGACCTGAGTTCAAATCCTGCCTCAGACACTTAACACTTACTGGCCATGTGACCTTGGGCAAGTCACTTAACCCCAACTGCCCTGCCTTATCCCTCCAAAAAAAAAAAAGAATAGGACTAAGTAGGCAGGAGAGACATGCTACCTGATGTTGTCTCTCTGCCCACTCATTTATTTAAGAAAAGAAATGAGTTTAGGGTTTGAAAGCTGGGAAATCCCACAGCAATTTGGTAGTAATTAGATAATGATTTTGTTGTTGTTCAGTCATATTGTACTTTTGGGGTTTTCTTGGCAAAGATCCTGGAGTGGTTAGCCATTTCCTTCTCCAGCTCATTTTACAGAGGAAAATGGGGCAAACACAGTGACTTGTCCAGGGTCACACAGCTAGTAAGTGTCTTGAGGCCAGATTTGAGCTCAAGAAGATGAGTTTTCCTGGCTCAGGGTCTGGCACTCTATCTACTATGCCACCTAGCTACCCAAATAATCATTTCCTAGTTTATAGTCTAACTTTCAGAAATAAAAGAATTTGGGAAGTATATGAAATGTTCATCATACTCTACACTGAGCACTCTGACCAAAGAGCCCAAGCTCTGCAACAGGAAGAAAACAAAGAAAAGATTAAGCCCAGGAGAATTTGCTACATGAGAAAGAGAAACTTGATCTTTGTTCTAAAGAATTTGACTGCTTTGGGATGAGAATCACCTGGGGAAGAGGCGGGGAGGCCTCAGGAACTATGATTGAGGGAACCAGACTGAAGAAGCAAGGTCTACTAGAGGAAAAGTTTTCTTCCTTTTCTGATGGAGGTAGAAAGAGCTAAAGGCTTTATGTGAGCCAAAAACCAAGGATTTCAGCTGATAGAAAAGCTGGAAGCAATGAAAACTACAGCTCATCTATGACCTATAGATACTATAAGCCCAGCAGCTAGATGGCACAGCAGATACAGCGTTGGGCCTGGAATCAGTGGGACCTGAGTTCAAATATGGTCTTAGACACTTAGTAACTGTGTGACCCTGGAAAAATCACTTAATCTTCTTCAGTTATAAAATGAAGATAATAAATAGAACCTAGCTCCTAGGGTTGTTGTAAGGATTAAATGAGATAACATTGGTAAAGTAATTAGCAGAGTATCTAGCACAAAGTAGGCACTTAAAAATGTTTATTTTCTTCCTTCAATTGGAGTAGCATCTGGCAGTGAAAACACAAGGTGTGGAAACAGCACGACAACATCCTTAGAAGACTGGATCAAGGGCATGAAGTACCTTCGTACATGTGCCTTGGTTATTTATATGTTCCCTACATATGTGCCTACATGTTTTTCTTCTGTGTGTCTGTTCTCCCCACTGATGCTTCATATCTGTTAGAGAATGCACCTCAGATTTATGGGGCAAATTTTTTCTTGCTACTTTTCTTATCTTGCCATTTCATTAAAAGCCATTGCTTTGAACTTAATAATGTCCACTGACCGACTATTAAATGTAAACACATCAATAGGGGCTCTTGATGTAGTTTTAAGGATTAAGGACACATGAAGCAACCAGAATCTGGAGTAGCTTTTTGCCAGAAATCCCAATTTTCAAGTATCCCTCGGTGCTTCCATGTATAAAATAGAAGCAAACAATATAAAGATGATAAAGAATTAGCTGTGCAGCTAGAAGTTTAGAAAAAAAGGGAACTATGTGAGGATTTAAAGTTCAATCTGATCTTGACTCTGAAGGATTTGTAGGATTTGGATACATGGAAAGACCTCCAAGCCAATGCAAGTCTGTCATGACCCAGTTCTACTGAGGGGAAAAATCCCCCCTGAATCTCTTCACCCCATGTAGGCTTGCAGAGGACATCCCTTAAAGGTTTCAAGGACCCAGTCTCCCCTTGTCATCCATAATGCTGGATAACTCTGCAGGATTTGTGACTCTTCAAAATCTATTAATATCACTGTATTTATTATTCCCTGAGCACTGAAGTACACTCAGACCAGCAGAAGAGAGACAGACTCCTTTCAAAGGGGGCTTATAGGAATCTTCCTGTAAAATGCCCAGTTAAGAGCAACATTTCTTGCTTTTTTTGTATAATACTATAACTCTAGAGGTTCCTATATACCTTTCTTCATCATGTTTCATAACTCATACCTTCACTCTGTCCCCTAATGTAATCCTCTTGAGATGAATTCTGGAATGCATCCCGAAAGGTTAACTCGGTAGAATCAAACCATCTGTAAGCACATTCAAGCTGTTGGCAATGGCCCAGTTCATATGATCAATGATGAAGTTTACCTAGTAAATGAGACCAAAAAAAATTTCCTCTGGACCCAAATTATTCTCTTTGCATTCATGCATCTCAATTTACATCAATAAATAAGCAAACAAGCAAACAAATAAATGAACAAATGAATAAATAAAGAAAAAGTCTCTTTAGGTGGTAAGCAATAGTTGCAATGTTTATATGCTTAATTATAGAATGGAGCCAAAAATTAATCACATACCAAACACAGTAGAATTGAAGGAAAAATACTTCTCTGTTATTTATTTTTTAGCCTCACAAACCCTATATATTAGAGATTGTACTAATTCTATCTTATAGATCGAAAGACAAAATGCCTGACCCAAATCACATGCTTAGTAAAATGGTACAGCTTGAATATTAAGTATTCTAACTTTCAAATTAGACCTTTTCCCACTGAATTATGATATCTTCCACTGTTAGATTTTTAATTCTGATCTTTCTAATAAGCAACAACATTTGCCTCTTTAAAGATAAGAACACTGCTAACAAGGAGATAATTAGGGAGTCTTGTTATCCCCAGCTGCCTTCAATGCAAGTCAAAGTACCACGTCCTCCAAGAAGGCTTTGCTAACTTCAAGCATCCACATTCCAAGTCGTGAGTGCCCCACCCCTCTTGAAATTACTTTTACTAACTCTGTAAATGCTTGGTGCTCACTTACATGTGTACAAGTTGTATCCTTCCAGGAGAAAGTGAGTCTTTTAACAGCACGGATTATTACTTCCTTTTTTCTCTCTGTCTTTGTATTCCTAGCCCCTTGCACAGTACATTAAATGTAATACAGGTTTGCTGAATTAAATTTCATCAATGTATGTTAAATTGTTGTATCAGATTTGAATATTAAAAAAAAAGGAGGGAGATTTATGTTTTTCAGCCTTGTGTTCATCTTGGTGATTACTGATTACAAACTTGGTCTCTGGGTTGTTTCATTTACTTGGTTTTCATAAGAGGTTACACTTCTGAATATTTATATCAGAAGGAAATTGGACCTTTACGGGGTGCTATCTTCTTTGTAAGTGATTGTGTGGCAGAGCCCAAAGTGGAGGGGACAAAAACTTTTATTTTGCTAATAACTGTGATGGGTCTCAGCCATCAAATTCTTGCCTCCTAGTTAAATTGTGACAGGACAGCCAAGGGCTACATTTAAGCTCATTAGCAAACCATTACTAAGGATGTGAGCAACAAGATGGAAGATTAGACCCTTTCTCTGATGACCATACCTCTTAAACCTCTCTAAAGTAGAAATTATATGTCAAAAATAAAGCAATCTCAGCTGCCTCCATGGTCTAAGACATTCAGAATCCAAAAGAAAGTTTAAAAAGAACAACATCTACAATGCAGTGGCAGAAAATGCCTAGAGAGGAGAGCCTAGAATGGAAACCCTGAGGCTTTGATTCCAGGAAGAATACAGAAGAAAGAGAAAGTATGGTAAGGTCTATAGCAGTGGTTCTCAATCTTCCTAATGCCGTGACCCTTTAATACAGTTCCTCATGTTGTGGTGACCCCCAACCATAAAATTATTTTCGGTTGTTACTTCATAACTGTAATTTTGCTACTGTTATGAATCGTAATGTAAATATCTGATATGCAGGATGTATTTTCATTGTTACAAATTGAACATAACCCACAGGTTGAGAACCACTGGTCTATATGAAGAGATACAGAGTGAAGAAGAACCAAGAAAACAATGTGCACAGTTACTGTGACAATTTAAATGAAATAAACATCTACACACCAAAAAATCAAAAGTAAACAAAACAAAATTATAAAGATCAATCCGGATTTAATAGAAAAGATAGGAGGGGACACACCCCCAACCCACTCCTTCATGGAGGTGGGAGATGCACAGGTATTATACGTGGTACATATGTCTGGACTTTTTTTACTATACTGATCAGTTATACTGACTTTTTTTTACTCTCTAAAAGATGTTATTTGTTATTATGGGATGGCTCTCTGGGAGAGGAAGAAGAGATACTTGGGATAACCATGGTGAGGTAAGAAACAGATTATCAATAAAAACTAATTTTTTGTTTTTAAAATTGTTAAATAAGATATGACTATGCAGTTTCACCTTGCAAAAAAAGGGTGAGAGGGGCTTGGGAGAATGTGGAAAATGAGCCTTTAGAGATCTTAGCATGAGACTAAACTAAGTCAAATCATACAAAGAGTGTTCATATCTTGGGATAAGCATCATGACATCCATTGTCTTACTCAAAGTTCTTTAGTGACTCTTCAATTTCTAGGATAAAATATTTAAGCATTTTAAGCCCTTCCAGAATCTGGCTCCAATCTCACTTTCCAGCTTTAATTCACATTACTGACCTTCATGAATTCTATGTTCCAGCCAAAATTTGGCCCAATTTGGCATTCCGTCTCTTGTCCGGGGTGAGTGGTGGTGCCTCATACACCTATTTTACACTCTCTCTTCACCTCTGCCTCTCAGATTATTTACCTCTGTGAAGTCTCCCCTGATCCCACTAGTGGATCATGTTCTTTCTATTACCAAATTACCTTGTGTTAACCTCTTTGTGCATCTATGCCTCAAGTACAATGCAAGCTTTTCAAGGTCAAGGATTTTTTTTTTCCTAGAGTCCCAGAACCCAGCCCAGAGCTTTTGTACACAGTAAGGACTAAATAAATTTATATTTTATTTCTCTTTTCTCTACAAAGGATAATAACCTTAATGTGAGAAATAACAGACAAAAATTACCAAAAAAAAGTTGATATTCAAGACAAGTAAGGTGATAGTAAGAGGGCATCTAGCTGCCCTTGATGAATTCAAGTTACCTGACCTAGATGGATTCTATCCTCAGGGACTGGAAAAACTGGCAGACTGAACAACTATCTATGATAGTCGAAATAGCATGAGAAATGGGAAAAGTAGCACAAGATTAGAGAAAGGAAAATAACATCCTGATTTTCAAAAAAAAGGGGAAGAAAATAGAGGTACATAGTATAGGCCCATAAATTTAATTTCAATCCTCATGAAAATTCTAGAAAGCATCAATAAATATAGGATTGGTGAATATCAACAAAGGAAAGTGGTGACTCCAGTGCACTAGAATGGTGTCATCTAGAACAAGTCATTCTAGATTAATTTTATGGGAATCTGAAGATCTTCCCTGCCCCTAGGCCCTTTGCTAAAGCGGCTACATGACTCTGAGGACCTTCGGACATTTGAAAGTATACTCTGTTCTCTAATAGGCTGAATGTGGTCACGTGGAGCCTGTGGAGCCAGGCTTGTTTTCCAGGAATGCCCGTGCCTTGTAGCTCTGTGATTGGGCAGTGGGTCTAGAGGGCTGTGACATTCTCCAAGCCAGGAGAAGGCTATATATAGGCCCTGATGTGAGGTTTTGCTTTGGGGCTCACTTTGAGAAGAGTTGTGTGATTTGGCCAGAAGAGACTCTGGGCAGCCGTTGAGCCCCCCGGCTGTGAAAAACCCAGATGTTGGTGCTTCCCTCTCTGGTAACTGAATAGGTAACTGATGTAATAATGGTCAGACGCTGGAAGCC
>CM053585.1:352648328-352668013 GCA_028646515.1 Pseudochirops corinnae
AGAGAAGTGGAAGAAAAATTGGGAAGAGAAATAAGAATGTTGCAAGAAAATCATGAAAAGAGAGTCAGCAGTATGACTGAAGAAATTAACACCCTAAAAAATAGATTAACCCAAATGACAAAAGAGGCCCAAAAAGCCAATGAGGAGAAGAATGCCTTCAAAAGTCGCCTCTGCCAGATGGAGAAAGAATCTCCAAAGCTCTCTGGAGAGAATAATTCTGTCACAATTAGAGTGGAGCAAATGGAAGCAAATGACTTCATGAGAAATCAAGATACTATCAAACAGATCCAAACCAATGAAAAAATAGAGGGCAATGTGAAATATCTTCTTGAAATTGGCAACACTTCTTGCTTTCAAGAAGCTTACATTCTAATACTATTTTATTTTTTCCCAATTGCATGTCAAACAATTTTTAGCATTTTCAATAAGATTTTGAGTCCCAAATTTTTCTCCCTCTCTCCCCTCTCCTCCCCTTTTCCTAAAATGGTAGGCAGTTTGATCTAGGTTATACATGTGCTATCATGTAAAACATATTTCCATATTAATCACAGTTGTGAAAGAAGAAACACATCAAAAGGGGAAAAAAACCATAAAAAAAATAAAGTTAAGTGGAAAAAGGTAAGCTTTGATCTGCATTCAGAGTCCAGTTCTTTATTTGGATGTAGATAACATTTTCCTTCTTGAGTCCTTTGTACTCGTCTTGGATCATTGTCTTCCTGAGTAGTTCTGAATAATTCATGTCTGATCATCGCACAATGTTACTGATACTGTATACGTTGTTTTCCTGGCTCTGTTCATTTCATTTTGTGTCAGCTTGTATAAATCTTTCCAAGTTTTTCTGAAATCTTCCTGCTCATTATTTTTTAAAAAATATTTATTTATTATTAGTTTTCAACATTCACTTTTATAAGATTTTGAGTTTAAATTTTTCTCCCTTCCCTTTACTCCTCCCTCTCCAATATGGAATGGAATCTGATATAGGCTATACATGTATAATCATATTAAACATATTTCCACATTAGTCATGTTGTGAAAGAAAAATCAGAACAAAAGGGAAAAACCATAAGAAAGAAAGAACAAAAAACAATAACAAAAAAAGAAGAAAATAGTATGCTTTGATCTGCATTCTGACTCCATAGTTCTTTCTCTGGACACGGATAGCATTTTCCATCATGGGTCTTTTGGCATTGTCTTAGATCATTGCATTACTGTGAAGAGCTAAGTCTAACAAAGTTGGTTGTCACACAATGTTGCTGTTACTGTATACAGTGTTTTCCAAGTTCTGTTCACTTCGTGCAAGTCTTTCCAGGTTTTTCTAAAATTGGCCTGCTTACCATTTCTTATGGAACAATGGTATTCCATTACACTCACATCCCACAAGTGGTTCAGCTGCTCCCCAGTTAATGGGTATCCCCTCGGTTTCCAATATTTTGCCACCATGAAAAGGGCTGCTATAAATATTTTTGTACATGTCAGTCCTTCTCCCTTTTTAAATGATTTCTTTGGGATATTGACCTAGTAATGTTATTGCTGGATAAAAAGATGTACACAGTTTGATTGTCGTTCTGGCATAGTTCCAAATTGGTCTCCAGAATGGTTGGATTAGTTTACAACTTCACCAACAGCGCATTTGTGATGCAATTTTCCCACATCCTCTCCAATATTTATCATTTTCCTTTTTCGTAATTTTAACTAATCTGATAGGTGTAAGGTATCTCAGCATTGTTTTAATTTGCATTTCTCTAATCAAAAGTGACTTAGAGCACTTCCTTGTATACCTATAGAGATCTTTGATTTCTTCATCCGAAAACTGCCTGTTCATATTCTTTGACAATTTATCAATAGGGGAATGACTTGTATTTTTATAAACTTTACTCTGTTATCTATATATTTGAGAAATGAAACCTTTATCAGAGACACTTGTGGTAAAGATTGTTTCTCAGCTTTCTGCTTTCCTTTTAATCTTGATTGTACTGGTTTCCATCTTGTTTGCTCATTGTCTATGGTACCTTTCAGTAAGATGTAGCTTTCTTCCTTATCTCTTTTAATTAGGTCTATTTTTGCTTTTGCTTTGTCTGAAATCTGGATTGCTACCACTGCTTTTTTTTTTTTGTTACTTCAGTTAAAGCATAATAGATTCTGTTCCAGCCCCTTATCTTTACACACGTTCTGTGTATTTCTGCTTCAAGAGTGTTTCTTGTAAACAACATATTGTAGCGTTCTGGTTTTTGATCCACCCTGCTATCTGAAGAAGCCCACATTCTAATAGGGAAAGATATGATATACAGAAGGCTACAGCTACAAGTTAAATGGAAAGATCTTTGATCCTGAAGATGAACTACGAAGGGAGATGCTAAAGCATCTTCTTTAACATTGTTTCTAAGATTGAACTTTTTAACAGGGCCAAGGACACTGATGGCAAGAACTTTTTTTTCTGGGTCTTTAGTAGTTCTTGCTACTGATGAGATGAGGACCATGGCAACTACGGAGGAAGTTGCCAAATCACATTTCAACAAAGGTTATTTCCCTGATCTATGGCTTCAGGAGTGAAGTTGGAAGCAGAGCCAATGGTCTGGGAACCACCACTGTTCCAAGGATCTTGAGATTGTTTACCCATTGGTGGCAATTGCTCTGAAGTTGGTATTGGGGGTGGTTCCCTTTGATCGTGGCTGTTAAGGCCCAAGCTGGAAGTGTGGTCTGTGCTCTGGAGGTTACTTTTATTCCTAGGGTTGTTGGATTCAGGGTTCTGGGTTTTCTTCACTAGAATCTGAGGGGAGAGGTTGGTCAAGATGGTTTGGTCTGATTGCCGCATACCATTCCTTATTTCTCCCTCAGGATGGGTTATAATGGAACTATTCTTGGAGGTATTTTTGTTATATCCACATTTTTATTTTTCAACAATTTTGGCCTTCAGTAACCTGTATTTTAGCAGTACAGGTCACAGCTCCTCTATGAAGGACTTCAAGAGACGTCATGACCAAAACATCACTCTAACCACTCTGGTGATGATGATCTCTCAGCTCACATAGGCTGGCTCTTAGATGACAGATGTACATACTACATAGCAATGCCCCACATCCAAAACCTTGGTAGGACACAACAAACTTATGCTCCATTGTACAAGCCCATGAAAACCTACAGTCACCCCCATTCCATAATTAAACAACATGAAAGGACTTGAGTAGAAGTAACATTTACTACTGATATTATTATTATTTTTAATATCAATTTTATTTTAAACTTAAAATACAAGATGAGAAAAAAAAAAACCATTACCATGTACACAGCAGACCATAGGAGAGGATTCAATACAACACAATAAATTTCCATTTCAAGAAAACCTATAGAATAAATACTACATAGTATTTTCAGAGTTGCCCCGTTTTTCTTTGCTTCCTTGTTGGTTTTTCTTTTGTTCTCTGCTGTGTGCTACTACTGATATTAAAAAAAAAATGGAGCTTCAGAATTTGCTTTCAGAAAACCTTGTCTATATCATTTAATAAAATGTCTTGTCCTTTTTGGTCCAGTACCACGTTTTTAATCTGTGCAATATATCTACTTGCATGTCCCATCGTCTCTACAAATTCAATATAACCCGACTCATCATCTTTTCCCTCTGATCAGTTCCATCTGCAGAATCTCCATTTTTGACAATAGTGCCATTTTTTTCTCTGCCCTCCCTGATATAAAACCTTGGAGTCAGCTTTTAGTCCCTCTCTATATCTTGTTTTCAAGTACAGTCAATCCTGCTATAATATTTATTTTAAAAGCCTGAATTTATTCTAACACAATTGATATATTAGGGAAAAATTTGAGCATGAGAAACAGCTAAAACAAAGAAAATTGTACCACTTTAGAGTCACTCACAAATTGTAACCCTTCTGATACCCATTTCCAGAAGCAAACTTCAGGTCTTTGTTGAAGTAAAATGCCATTATGTATTGCATATCCTCTGGTGCAGTAGGAGCTGTGGGCAGAGGAATGCTGATCTGTAGCCAGACGCTCCATATCTCTTCCTTAACTTCCCCACAATTCCTCCTTTCCACCTTTTACCATATCCATAGCCTTTGACTTTGTCAGCCCAGCCTGCATGGGAACTGGGAGCACAGGCTGAGCAGTTGCAGCCTGAAGTCTAGGACTCCATCACTATTTATTGTAATATTTATGGATTTCTTATCCATTAACTTGTATAAAACTGTGCTACCATTTTTATTAGGTTCCTATCTTTTTTATTCATCACTGATGGAATTTTTGAGTGTTATGTCCATAAGCTCATTTTCCCCATAAGTTCTGCAGTTTTTATTGCATTGTTTTTTGTATAACTCATGACTTTTAGGAAAGTATGTGCCAAGTTATAGCAGAACTGACTGTATTATGGATTTTCCCTTTATGATGGTACTTACATCTGTTCTGTCCTTTCATTCTTATTGCCACCATCCTTGCTTAGGATCCATTTTGCTGTTAGATGTAAAATCCTGTTAGCAATACCTTTTTCTGTAGCCAAACCAGAATTCATTTTGAAGCAGTTGAAACATACACAGACTGCATAAACCAAAGTCAAGGTTAATTAGGTAAGGCTTAGAGAAGGACAGAATTAAGTTAATGATGTACTCCTACTGTTCAGGATTGTATTATTAATGTCATTGTTGAGCTTGATATGTAATTCAGTAATTTGTCTATCATCGATCCTCCCTGAACGCTGACTTTTTTCAATTGCTTCCTTTCCTGTCTCTCAGTAGCCCTGAATTCCAGTCATATTAATTATTGATACTTCCTTTTCATCTGGAGCATTGTTGTTTAGCAAATTTTAAATTCGTTTCTTGTTGATTCTCCATTGCCCTCTCTAAGATGCTATTCTAAATTCTTTCAACTCTCAAGTCCCTACCCTGATTGCCACCCTACTCTCAAAGCAAGAGTCCATCTTTTTGGGTTGTTATCTAACTTATCGAATGGGAGACTTTCATAGTGTAGAGAGATTACTGGACGTGCAGTCAAAGTGAGCTGGGTTCAAATCCCCCCTCAGACACTTAATAATTGTGTAACCTTGGAAAAAATCCCTTGAACTTTTGGAGTTTCAATTCCTTCATCTGTGAAAGGAGGAAATTTGTTCACAGTGTCTCTAAAATCCCTTTCAGCTCTAAATCTGCAATCCAATAATTATCATGTAATAGGAGGCAGAGTATTGTTATGGAAAAGGATGCTGGATTTAGGGATTTGTAGTTATAAGGCTGGGTTTGAATTCTTGCTTTGTCATTTTCACATTGGTGTAAGTCATGTAAATTCTACGAGCCTTGGTTTCCTCATCTTTGAAGGGAGGAGACTAAATTACATGACCTCAAAGATCCTTTCCATTCCTAAGCCAAGGATGCTATCAGTCTCAGAGGAAGAAGGGTTATCCTTTCTCTCCGAAGACTCCAGACTTGCTAACTCTCTGCCTGTGTTTTCATTTCTTTCATACATTTTCCTTGAATTTGATCACTTTTCTCTCTAGCCTCTTTAGTTTTTTCTCCCTTTCTCCAGATTCCTGTTTTGATGTCTTCAAATAATCACCAATTGTCCTTGTCTTAGAAAACCCTTTGTTCTTTACTCCATTGTTCCCTCTAATTCTTATCTTTTCCTGCCAAATTATTCAACTTTTTCACTGTCAAATGTCTTTAATAAGTCTGATGCCTTCATTTTTACAGTCTGTCAAGCAAGTACAACATACATTTACTAAGCACCTATTATATGCCAGATATTGTACTAGCTACATGGGATACAAAGACAAGAATGAAACAATTCCTGCCCTGAAGGAAGTTTTAGTCTATTAGAAGAGACAACACACACACACACACACACACACAAGTATATACAAAATCAGTGCCATATGTATTAGTTGTGTGACCCTGGGCAAGTCACTTAACCCCATTTGTTTCAGTTTCCTCATCTGTAAAATGAGTTGGAGAAGGAAATTAATGGTAAACCACTCCAGTGTCTCTGCCAGGAAAATCCCAAATAGGATCCTGTAAAGTCAGACATGACTGAAAACAACTGAACAACAGCTAAAAAAGAGGGTACTTGAGTAGAACTTTGAAGGAGACTAGAGCACCTAAGAGGTGAGAGAGGGAGGAATGGAGGAAGAGAGAAAGAGAGAGGAAGAGAGAGGGACAGAGAGAGAGAGAGAAAGAGAGAGAGAGAAAGTAGTGGGAAGTGGGGTACATTACAGGCATAGATTAGTTTATCCAAAGGCTTAGAGATGGAATATCGTGTTTGAGGAACAACAAGAAGCAAGTTTGGTTGGATTATAAATTATAAATTTAAGGACTTCTTATAAATAAGAAGTCCTTAAATGCCAAAAAGAGGACTTGGTCTGGAAGGTAATAGGAGCCACTGGAGTTTATTGAGTAAAGGAGTGAGATGGTCAGACCTATGCTTAAAGAAAATCATTTGGCAGCTGTTTGTAGAGGGGAAGCTACTTGACACTGGGTGATCAGTTAGGAGGCCATTACAGTGGCCTAGGCAAGAGATAATGAGGGCTTGATCTAGGGTGGTGGCCACATGAATGGAAGTGAAATGACTATGACAGATGTTGTGGAGATAGAATCAACTTATACCATCTATCTATTCCCCTCTCAACTCACTGCAGCCTGGATTTCTCCCCCATCACTCAACTTCCCCGCTATACTCTTGAAGGTCAACTATGATCTCTAAAGCACTCAATAAACATTTATTGAGAGCACTTCTGTTGTACATTATACTGTGCTGGAAGCATGACACATAAAACAATGAAAACACAGACCCAGTTTTCAATGAGTATAAGACAGCTGAGGTTGTTGGGTCTTTTTTTCAGTCATGTCCAACTCTTTGTGATGCCATTTGGGGTTTTCTTGGCAGAGATACTGGAGTGGTTTGCCATTTCCTTCTCCAGCTCATCTTACATATGAGGAAACTGAAGCAAGCAGGGTTAAGTGACTTGCCCAGGGTCACACAGTCAGTAGCTGAGGCCAGATTCAAATTCTAGGAAAAGGAGTCTTCCCGATTCCAGACCTTCCACTGTACCATAGCAATGCTGGAGTGGTAACAATTCAATTGAGTCAAACAAAGCCCTTATTAAGTGCTTATTATTGGCAAGGTTTTGGGGAATACAAAGACAAAAAAGAAAAATGGTTCTTGAACTCAAGGAGATTACATTTTACTCGTGTAGGCAGAGGGACGGAATCTAAACATGGTATTATACATGATAATTTGAGAAAAAAAGATGGTATTGACAACAGGTAAAAGATGTACAGACAAAGTGCTACAGAGACAGAGGAGGGAGGAATTATTTCTGTCTGGGAAGGACTGGGAAAAGCTGCTGGGAGAAAATGAACAATATTTAAACTTGACTTTGAGGAAGACAGTAGGATTTCAATAGGCATGAATAAGGCAGAAAGGCATTAAATGTGGAAGGAACAGTGTAATAAAGGGTGTGGAGTCAGGGACACATGGGAAGAATATGGAGAACAGTACAACATCTTGACTGATGACTTGAATATATTATGATAATGAAAATAATAGCTAACATTTATATGACACTTATTGTGTTCCAGGCACTACGATAAACATTTTACAATTATTACCTCGTTTGATCCTCACAACTACCCTGGGAGGTTGTCTCCATTTTACAGTTGAGGGAACTAAGGTTAAATGACTTGCCCAAGGTCACACAGCTAGTAAGTATCCGTGGGTGCATTTGAACCCAGGTCTTTATGACTCTAGGTCCACTGTTCTATCCACTATATCACCTAGCCTTAAACAGAGATCTGACCATGCCATTCCCCCATTCAATAAACTCCAGCCACTTCCTATTACCTCTAGGATTAAATGTAAACTCCTCTATTTAGTTGTTGTTGTTTTTTAGGTGGGTGGGGGAGAGGAGCAGGAAGGGAAGGGAGGGCAATTGGGGTTAAGTGACTTGCCCAAGGTCACACAGCTAGTAAGTGTTAAGTGTCTGAGGCCGATTTGAACTCAGGTCCTCCTGACTTCAGGACCAGTGCTCTATTCACTGGGCCACCTAGCCACCCTCTGTTTAGTTTTTAAAGCTCTTAATAACCTGCATCCCACTGATCTTGTGCAGATTTATTGTACATTGCCCGCCTTCCCACTCTGCAATCCAGTCATATGGGCCTTTTTTCTCTTACTAACATAGTATATAAGGTAAGGTCCCTTTAAACACACAAACAAACAAATAATTACATCTACTGATAAAGGAAGTAAGATATTGCATCTTTCATAAGTAACAGTTTGGTGCCTGATAGAAGTAGGAAAAGAACTTTGGCTTAACATAAACTGTTAAAATCTGTGTAAATAAACTTAAATTTCAAATAGCCTGTTAACATTTTGATGGAAAATGCACAGAAAGTGAATTGTGGCATAAATATAAAGGCTTAAGTCATCTGTTAAAGGATTTGGGATAATGGTTCTATTACATGTGAACAGTGTCACAGTTTAAAGGGGCAAAGGAACAAGATTTATTAAAGTTAATAAAATATGAATATAGTTTTCAGAGACACAGACTGTTAGAGCAGACCTCTTTAAAGATTTTGGAATGACAGGAACTGTAGAGCATTGTGGCACTCTAACTCATTGCCATGTAACTGTTTTAAGGTTTAAGATGCTAAAAAGCACACAAAAAAGTCAAGTATTTATAAGATTGGAGACTAAGAGATGGTTAAATATAGACTATTGATTTCATAGGGAAGATTTATGAGTTTTTAATTCATAAGTGAAAATAAGCCATTGAGTACCAGCAGGCTCTGATTTAATCCGCTGAAAGTAGCAAGTGATGATTGAAAACACAAGAAACAGCAGAATGTCCAAGCCTAGATCTGTTAGGGTGATGTGAAGAACCAGCAGCCAGAGCAGTCAGCTAAAACGAGTCTCCAGCAGGAAAGGCTCAATCTTATTGGACAAAAGTTTCAGTGTTAGGTTTGGTATCTGCTATATTGGCCTTCAGTAGCAAATAGAGTGTGAGAACGGTCCAGTCTTTCAGAAGTGGGTATAACTCTCTGATGTCACTTATGATTTGAGAAAGAAAATCAGAGGGGAAAGACAAGATTTGCATCTACTTTGATCCGTGCAATTTACTCCAGTGAGTAAAAAGCTGGCAGGCCTGGTCTGCTCTGCCCAGAGAACAAAGCTGAGTTGCTTCTCTGTGAGTTCAGTTTGCTACAAGTGATCAGATCATGCAGTATCCTGGTGAATGGATAGTTTCTTGCCTTGTCTATATCATCCAAAGAGAGCCAGTTTAAAGACTTTTTAGATCTCTGGCTTAAGTGAAACTACAAGTTAAATTAAGAAGATAACATATTCTCAGTGTCCTTTGAAAAACAATTATAAATCGAAAGAACTTGACAATGGATTGCCAGTAAGAAGAGGAGAGTATTTGCTTACCTGGAGCACTGATAAAGATCTGAAGGGGAACAGTTAGCAAGGATGTATAGTGCTGATTTTCCTGAATGGACCGATAGCACTAAATCTTGTAGTCCAGAATTCTGAATTACCCTGAGCACAGGGACTTTCCAGACTCTTTGGTTTCTGTGCCAGGTTTCTGTAAGCATGTACCTGCTTTCCCTTATAGATCCTGAGTACATTGGTGGGAAAGGGTGACTGAGGTTTATGTATGAATTGTAATATGTTTATTATTCCTGACTTTGGTTTAAAATGTGTGCCTGTAATAATAATAATAATAATAATAATAATAATAATAATATTGATGGTGGTGGTTGTAGTGGTAGTAGTGGCATTTAGTATTCCTTTTCCTTATTCCTAAGTAAATTATTATATTTAAGACCTAAATGTGTCAATATTATGAGTATCTGGTTTTGTGTAAATGGAAACACATAGGTGATGTCTTCAGAACTAAAGTGTGAAGTAGGGAAAGTATATTCCCTTTGAAATAGGTTTACCTTTATTGCCCTGTAGGAGTTTGAGTGAGTCTGTGTTCCTTGGATAAGAATCTCCTGAAAAGAGTTAATGAAGGTCTGAAGTAGGGAGGTAATAATGGGAATGGAGGGCAGCTAGGTGGCATAGTGGATAGAGTGCCAGACCTGGAGTCAGGGAAGCTTGAGTTCAAATGTGGTCTCAAAAACGTACTAGGTGTGTGACCCTGGGCGAGTCACTTAACTCTGTTTGCCTTATCTGTAAAATGAGCTGGAGATGGAAATGGCAAACTACTTTAGCATCTTTGCTAAAGAAAGAAAATCCCAGATAGGGTCATGAAGAGTAAAAAATGACTGAAATATCAGAATAGCAACAACAGCAATAATGAGAATAGAAAATACTGGACAGACATAAGCAGTGTTATAGAAGCAGAATAGATAATAGAGCCCAATCATTTGTTTTGTGAAAGTGAATAGGCTACAGCATGCCATCAGTGCAGAACTGGCAGTCAGTCAACAAGGATTTATTAAGAGTTTCATACATTCCAAGTGTACAGGGCTATGAAAGAAAGGCAAAAACACAATCCCTGCCTTCAGGGAATTCATATTCTAATGGGGGAGACAAGATGTGAATAACTATATAAATAACAGATATAGGCAGTGTAAATGGAAGGTAATCTCAAAAGGAAAGCACTAGCAATGAGGGAGGACTGGGCAAGACCTCTTGTAGAACATGGAACATGGACCTGGGACTGAGTCTTGAAGGGAGTCTGGGAAGCCAGGAGGAAGAGGGAGAACATTCCAGGTTTGGGAGATGAATCATACAAAAGCATAGAGTTGGAAATGAACTATTCTGTTCAAAGACTATCGAGTAGGTCAGTGTTGATAATTGTAGAGGATGTGGAGGGGAGAAAAGCATGTTGTTGTTCAGTTGTTTTTCAGTCATGTCCAATTCTTCATGACCCCATTTGGGGTTTTCTTGGCAAAGATACTGGAATGGTTTGCCATTTCCTTCTCCAGCTCATTTTATGAATGTGGAAACTGAGGTAAACAGGATTAAGTGACTCAACCAGGCTCACCCAGATAGTAAGTGTGTGAGACTGGATGTGAACTCACGAAGATGAGTCTTCCTGATTTCAAGTGCAGTGCTCTATCTACTACACTACTTAGCTGCCCCTCTTTATACTGGAAGATCTCTCAAATGGAAGAACAAATTTAGGCTTGAAGTATGGAAATAATCCCTGTTAGAACTATCCAAAAGAAAAATTGGCTTCTTTAGCATGTAGTGATTCCCTTGTCACTAGTGGTCTTTGAGTAAAAGCCATAAGAACACTTGTTAGATAGGTTGTAGAGTGGATTCTTACTTTGTCAGAGACTGGACTATCAGGAGTGGGGAACCTGTGCGGTCCTTTGACCAAATCCAAACTTTGTTCTGTGAAATTTGGATTCAGTCAAACGGCTCCACTAGAGGCCACATGTGGCCTTGAGGCCACAGGTTCCCCACCCCTGATATTCCAATCTCTATCAAAGTAAGAATTCACTCTATAACCTATCTAACAAGTGTTCTTATGGCTTTTATGCCCCATCCCTGGATTAGATGCTTTTATGGTCCTTTCCAAATTAGAAGTTTTCTGATTCTGTGAAAGGTAAAGAATTCAGCTCAGTTCAGTTCCACTCAACAAACATTTTTTTATCTGAATCGAAAAGCAAAGTTGAATATTAAAAATAAGAAATCAAGTCACTTTCTCATAACAAGCCATTGTCTTTTGAACACAGACTGCTGACCATTCTTCTCTTCTGTGGCCTTAGACTTGGGTTCCATTGCTCCTTCAGTGACAAGAAGTCTGCTTTTTTATTTCACATTTGTTTTTGCTGTCCATACCCTAAGATGAGCTAAAGGGCTAAAAAAAAATTTAAGTAGTTTTGACAAACAATAAGTCAGTCAGAGCAGAGGGGAATAGCTCAAAAGAAAAGGACAACAGAAAGTGGGGGAAATCAGGGATGATAATATTTGAGAACTAGGAGAGTAAGAGGAATTTTCCCAAGAATTAGGTCAGCTCCCACTAATCAGCCTCTAGGGAAATTTTCAGGTCACACCGAAAATATCTAAGCCTACTGGAATTCTAGATAAAGGCCAATGAAGGTTCTGGCGATTTAATTCCTTTTATTTGGTAACCCACACATCAATATTTCTTTAATAGATTTTGTTTGGAAGTAAACTAAAATTCTTTGAAGGTGAGAAGGGTTATATAAATGCTAAATAGTAGGTTTAGAAGATTTTCTTGTATTCCATACATGTATTTATACAATTTTGTGGTCGAAGTAGTATCCAGTTTTCTCATGGACAACAATTCTCCTTAACTACCAATTCCAGATGAAATGGATTGTAGTGGAGGGAGAGCCATTCTTGGAATCAGAAGACATGAGTTCAAATTCTTTCTCTGACATTCATAGTTGTGTGGCAATAGGCATTTCACTTATTCTCTCAATGCCCCAAGTAGTCCTGTAGAAATGTTACAGGTATATACACTAGCACACACACTCTGAAAAAAAGAGACTACCTTTCCAAGTTCTCATTTTAGAGAAGTAGTGTATATCAACACACACACACACACACACACACACACACACACACACAATAGCATTAACTATTTAGCCTGCATCCAGGTTTTATACAAGCCCCCAAGGGCTTATATAAATCTGCATTTCTTTGTTACAGGCTGTGGCATTGAACTAAGAATTATAAGTGATGGTTTACATTTATACAGTACTTTAAGGTTTAGAAAAAACTTTGCTGACATTATCCCTTTTGGCCTTTATCTTAACCCTATCATGCAGATTCTGTTACTATCCTGATTTTACAGATAAGGAAGCTTCCTTTTAAAATTATTTATTTTTACAAGCATTCTTCCTATTGTCCCCTCCACCATTTAAACAAACAAACAAACAAACAAAAAACAAAAAGAAAAAGAAAACCTTCTTAATAAATATGTATGGTTTGGCAAAATCAATTCCTCCATTGGCCATGGCCAAAAGTATGTTTTATTCTGAATTTTAAGTATATCACCTCACTGTCAGGAGATGACTGATGTCTTTCCAGATGAGGAAATGTCTGGGAGTCTGGGCTAACACAGCAGCTTGCTTATAGGTGTTTAAAATGTTTGTTAAATTGAAATTAAGTATCAGATAAGAAGATGACAGGAAAATAAACACAGATGTTGAGTATCTTTGAAAGGGCATGCACTCCACATTTTGGGGAAGAAATAGTTATTGTTTTATGGTGCCAATGTAGCAAATGCCTTTTCTAAGAGCTAATCGTGTCTAATGCCTTATTGTTAACGGTAAGCATTATGGTGGGAGCCCAGGAGCTCCAGAAGCTATAGAAGGATAGCCTCATGGAGGCAAGCCCTTGAACCCAAGATAACAACTATTCTTTGGAGGTCCAACCTGTGAGTGTATACAAGTTAGGGGAGTACCTCAAAGTGGTTACTACACTATGGGGGCTTTGTCTAGGATTTATATAAGTGTCCTCTGTATTTATAGGGACCTCTGGCAGGTCTCCTCTACCTAGGAATCTCCTTTTTTGGGTACCCTAACTTTTCAGGGATCCACTAGAAATCTAAGTTTAAATTTCTCTTCCTTCCTTCATTTCTTCTTTTCTTTCTTTTTTTTGTCTTAAACTATAATTGGATAGTTTTCTGGTATATTTCCTTTAGAAATTAAGACTAGTTTCTTTGATATTTTTATTTGGTTGAATTGTGTGGTTATGTGGTTATGGTTTGTCCTTCATTCTTGAAGAGGACCATGTCATCAGGGAAATTATTTCATGACTTACAATTGACTTTGATTTGAGTGAAGGAGGGCTATGCAAAGTCATCAACCTCACTTTCTCCTACAGAACCATCTGGATCCAATGGCCAGATATCGATCAGGACAACTGGAGATGGTCCAGGATGCAGTGGAGATCTTGGCCCTGGAGTCTTTCCAAGTTCTCACTTTGAGTGAGGCAAGGCCCATTCAGTAAATAGGCCTCTTTAAGAAGGGATGGCCCCTTTAATTTAGAAAAAAAAAAATCAAGCTAGGAGGGGAGGACCCTCAGGATTGTAGGCCAAAAGAGAAAAGGTTACTATTTACATTCCTTCTGAGCCCAGAGAGCCCAAAAAATAATCATTAAGTCCTGGGGCAGGGACCTGTTGTGCAATCCTGGAGATCCAGAGCGAATTGAATTTAAGGCTTGGTCTTTGAGAAAGAAATCTAGCCAGTAAAACTCAAGTTAACTAGGTAACGTTTGGCCATCAAAATTTATATTCCTTTGAGTAGAACACCCTCAGATAAGGACAGAGGAGGAGAGGAGAGAAGAAAGGAGAGGGGAGTGGAAGGGAGAAGAGAGGATGGGATGGGAGAAGAGAATATTATAATAATATATGTACATGGATTTTGCATCCGGAGATTACTGGTACCTAACAATTCACCTAGAGCACAGTATGAGGACTTGTCCGTGTTAATTTTTTTTTTTAAACTTTTAATCAGACCTAGATGTTATCATGATGTGAATCCAGAAATCTGATCTGAAATTCTTATGGACCACTGCCTGCTGCTGACCTAGAAACCATGAATAATTCCTCCCTCCCCCCAAGAACTTAATCAGTTTTTAGGGACCCTATGCCTCTGCAGCAATTTTCTTCTTATGTGAGCCTGCTTGTCCTAGTCAGGGGCATCCATTTGGAATACGTGATGGTCCATTGGAGAAAGGCTAGTTATCCTGAGTATCGCAAGATATCCTCTTGTTGGATGTCCTGTGTGCCCTGTGTATCGCCAAAATTCCTAGAGACATTCCAGGTGACCTATAAATTGCAATTTTTGTGCAGGATAGTTTGGTTTCTTGCCTGAAGGTAAGAGAGTGACTTTCAGCCAAAGTCAAGTCCTCATTCTTGCTAGGCTGGTTTAATAAAACATTCCTCACATCAACCTGAGATTCATTCTCCCACAAATATACCTTATATCCATGAGGAGAGTGAGCTTAACCATAAGAATATGATAGTAGTGTGTGGGATAACGGGGACCCCAAAAATCCCCTACCCAAAAACTAAAAGCCAGAGGTATCTCTAGGTAAGAACAGGAAATTTTTATTCAATTCTCTTGAGTAAAGGGCATCCCTTCCACCAGTGGAATGAGGCATGTTACAGGAGGCAAAGCAAGATTTTATACCCTAATGCAGTCAAGCCCCCTTCCACTACTGTCCCTTACTCCCATTGGCTGGGAGATGGGCTTACAGTCTGAGCTTGAAATCTTCTTCAATGACAAGGAACAAAGAAGCCCGCCACTATCTCTCAGTATCTGGGAGGCAGGCTTATAGTCTGGGTGGGAAAAAGACAAAGAACAAGGCAACAGGGTATAGCCAATCCAAGTGTACATATCCTTATTTGGCAAATTCTAAAGTGAAGAAGGAGGAAGGGTACTAAGAGATTCCTAAAATTTGTGAAGGACTTAAGGCTGATTGACAGCAAAAGAAAGTGGGGAAAGCCTGTTCCCACAAGAAACCTTACTAGATTTTAGGATATAGGCTGAGAAGTTTTCACCTCTCCCACTCAGTGGTCAAGTATAGATGTAGGAAGCATGTGTAAGCCCTCTTAATAGATTTCTTAGGTAGTTTCCCTTGGGTTACAGCATCTCTGCTGGGCAAGTTGCTCAGCTGGATCACTAGGGTCTCTTTCTCTCTACAATTTGACTCTTGGTTGCCAAGTACAGCTCTCTATTAAGTCCATATCTGGCTTTATTCGCTGCTTTCAGGGGTTCTGTTCCTCAAAGACGCTTCTTCCCTTGAATGACTGCCTTTCTGTATGCAAATCTGTCTGGAGTTTGTGTCTCTTAATTATACTTCCAATTGTTAAATTGATGGGCTCTTGAATGGCTAAATAGGATGTCATCCTTAGAGTAAGCTGATACTAAATACTATGGATCAAAGGTTCCCAAAGTAGGTGATACTGTCCCTGGGACAGGGTGGGAGGGGCTGGAAGATCCAGTGGGTTAGTAGTAGCTTTAGATGTAATTGAGAGGTATTGAATAAAAATAATGGGGTGGTGGAAGCATAAGGAAAGAAGAGAAGGTAAGAAAATTTTGAAAATCCATTTGTACATGTTTCATCTGTTGTGTAACAGAGTTAAAATCATAGTAAGTATATTATTTTCCAAGTAAAGACACAAAATGCAAGTTATAACCAATCAGTGGTCAAGCCAACTGACAGGTCTTAACAAGCAAGTGTTGTCAGGTGACCTGCATCATTGGGAAGTCCAGCATGCATCAACAGGAATATGTGCATGTAATGACTTATTCACACTAGTATACTATGAATGGTTACATGATGCAATATTGCATCATCAAAATTTCAATGCAGAAAAAACCCCACAAATTGACAATAAATTATTAAATTGAGGATGCATTATTTTTTTTTAAAAATTTCTATTTTTGGAAATCATGCAAGTTTCAAAAACAGTGTTATAGGATTAAAGAAAGTAACTGATTTCCAGAAGGGTGCTGAGTTATTTATTTTTGAAAAGGGGTCAGTAGGCCAAATAAGTTTGGGAACCTCTGCTATGGATGATGGGGGATAAAGGAAGAGCTATGTTTTATTCGCCTACTGTCAGTGAGTGCCATCTCTACAAAACACTCTTGAGCTTCCATTCCCTCAGACTCTCTCCAGGCCTTTGCTGTTTAAAGCCCTGCAAAGATGTGTCTAATTTTTTGCTCATCCATTGAAATTAGTTGCTTTAATTCCTTCAGAGAAAGAGGTTCACATTTCATAGAAGGATCATTGTGTGTGGTCATAACTTTACAGTTACTTTAATACCTTGTTGTTAGATTAAATCGATTGTGACTAAATTCTATGACTACATAAATTGAGTTGGGGTGGGTTATCATTTTCTCCTTTCTTTAAACATAGGCCTTTCTTATAAAGATTTTCTATAGATAAAAAAGGAGTCTGTGGCTGCTGATGTTCCAGTTTTTAAAAATGACATATTAAGGCTCTTCTCATGCTTTCAAAATTTTCCCATCCTTGACATATCTTGAAAATTGATATCTGAATAACTTTAAAACTGAGTAACCTCTAATATGGATTTCTTTTATACATATTTATTCTGATTCAGCTACCCCTCTTCCCTACTTATCTTATTAAGTGTTATTTCAACTTCCTCATATAGCATCCTGGAAACAGCTATGATACTTGTTGATTTGTAGTCTAAACATGGTGGTTAAACCAATGTTGTTCATGAGAAATACTGGCAGATAGGTTTCATTTTGTATCTGTTGTCTTTCTTCTAGGTTCAGATGTGAAGTAAACATTTTGATTCAATATGCATTTATGGAATCACTGAATTCATGAGTTGTAAAAGATCTTGGAAGCTGAATCCACATATGAAAGGGAGCTCTACTATAGTATACTTACCACATGGTTGTCCAGTCTCTGCTTGGAGACTTCCAAGGAGGGGGAACCCAATGTTTCTTTAGCCAATCATTCTGGTTTTGGATAGCTCTAATTTTTAGAAACTTTTATGCTGACATCAAGCCTAAATAGTTCTCTTTGCAACTTCTACTTATTTCTCATACTTCTTCTCTGGTGCCAAATGGAATGACCACATAACAATCCTTCAAATCTTAAGCAAAACTGTCATATCCCTCCTGGGTCTTCTTTCCATCAATCCAATTCCTTTAACTAAGCCGCATATGTCATGAACTCAAGACTCTTCACCATCTTGGACACTTTCTACCTTATCAGTGTCCTTAAACAATGATGTGAGAATTGAACATAATATTACAGATGAGATTTGACAATGGAATAATCATTTCACTGTTCTTGGAAGCCATACACTTCTAATTGTAGTAGACTAGACTTTCAGGGGTCCCCCAGCTCCACCAAGAAAATGCTCCCCTCTTCTATGAGATTGCTAGGCAGATATGCAGGAGGAGTATAATCTTGTTTGTTGATGCCTTCATTGGTCCTATGAATAACTAAGGAAAATTCAGAGTAGTTAATTAGCAAGTCTTGTTTGTGACTCCTTGTTTGTTTGTGCCTCTGGACAAGGTCCTAGGATACAATCTTAATGAATAACTAGCCTTAGGCTGGGGTAGGGAGTGGTTGAGACCGAAGGAGGGTCCTTGCATTCTGGTTAAGTAAGAATTTCTACTATAGGAGTATAAGAGTTGTAAGTTGCTTGTATCTTCGGCTTTGTATGAAATGGTTCTGTAATAAACAGACTATCAAATACATCCCCATCTCTCTTTAATCAGTTGGTTGCTAGGCCACGCAACAGTGCGGGTCACAGTACTGTCCAAGATCACATTAAACTTTTGGTCACCACTTCACAATGATAACTCATACTGAACTTGTAGGCTACAGTCCAGCCTTCTACCTTCTCTCTCTCACATTTCATCCTTTTCAAAACAATTTTTATCTAGCCATGCCTCTCCATTTTATATTTGTGAAACTGACTTTTTGGGAAGTACCTAAATGCAAGATTTCACATTTATTCCTTTTGAATTTCATCTTCTAAGATTTAGCCTTATGCTCTACCTTATCAAGATGTTTTGAATCCTGACTCAGTCATCAAGTATATTAGCTGTCCCTCCTAGCTTTTTGTCACTTTGCAAATGGGGTGAATATGCCATCTCTGCCTTTGTCTAAGTGTGTGGGTGAGAAAACCTCACTTACCCAAATCAAAGGAATGTAGAAGAGAACTTCGGGTGGACAGGAGTTTTATTCTTTAAAAATACCCTGGGGCGGGGAGAGACTTCTCCCCACCACATGTCTGATGAAAAAGAGAGAGAGCACCCCTCCAGGTGCCCTTTTTTTTAAAACCCTGAGAGTCATAAAAAGTCATAAAAAAGCACATCCTTGAAGTTGTATTGGGTGAGAGAGAGGGTACGGACTCAGCGCAGGTAAAGTCAAAGGGTCTCTGACTTCTCATTGGAGGAGGGGCGGAGTCCTGTTTAGGCGCAAATTTAAACAAAGAAAGATTTCTCCTCTGTCCCACTCACCTTATGCTTGTGCAAAAGGTATGGGTGCACAGTCTTTATGTAGACAAGCAACTCTCGTGGGATTTTTGTCCCCACCCCGAGCCCACAGCAAAAAGCTCCCATCGGGTCTACTTCTAGCCCACCCTAAACAAAAGTTCTGATTTGCATTCTAATACTGCCTTTGGAGAATCTCAACTTTAAAGGCTTCCCATTCATAAGTCACTGATAAAAATGATAGGCAGCACAGGACCATACATAGATCCCTGGGATTCCCCACTGGAGTCCCCTTGCCACATTGACACTGAACCATTAACCCAGATCCCTGGGGTACCCTGATGGAGTCTCCCTGTATCTGAACCATTAATGACTATTTTTGTTTTAGTATGGCCATCCAACCAGTTCTGAATCTAATTGTATTATTGTAAATTTTTTATCTTTCCATCTTTCCACAAGATACTTTATCAAAAGTTTTTTTTAAAGATCTAAGTAAAGTATATCCACGGCAGTCCCCTTATCCAGTAGTTTAATAATCTTGTCAAAAAGGGAAATGAGGTTAATTAATTGTATCAGCAAGCACCCTAGCATACCTACGGCGGCTACTAGCACAGGTTCTTAGATCTGCTTTTCTAAAGGAAAGCAACTCAAAATGGGTTAACAATCTCACTTTAATCAATCAAACACATCATTTACCTAGTTCAGGGGGAAAAGTCAGCACCCTGAACTTCAGAGAATACAAACAGAAGTTACAAACAAACAGAAAAACAGATTAGCAGA
>CM053585.1:352668513-352720531 GCA_028646515.1 Pseudochirops corinnae
AGGGGAAAATATGGTCATTCAATGAAATAGAGGGTTTTCAAGCATTCTTGATGAAAAAATCAGAGCTGAACAGAAAATATGACTTTCAAATACAAGAAGCAAGAGAAGCATGAGAAAGTAAACAGGGAAAAGAAGAAATCATAAGAAATTTATTAAAGTTCAACTATTTACACTACTACACAGAAAAACGATAATTGTAACTCATGAGACAATTCAAATAGATGAAAAATGAAAATTCAAACAAAAAAATTTTTTAATGTTATGATCTGCAATAAAATGAATTAAACATATTCCCCTCCCCCTCCACTGGACTGAACCAACAACAGGCCCCAAGAGTAAGACTTCCTTCGTAACTCAATCCTGCCTGTGAACACTTTAACCTTGATTTTCTTGACCTGATAAACTTTGTTTCTTCAGTGGTTAAATCTCCACAGTGACTCAGCATAGTTTTTACTTCCTCCCTGTTCTGGATCTCTTGTTATAAATAGAATCAAGTACCTCAGTTTCTCCTCACTATCTTTCATCCTTGGACTACATCTCCTAGATGCCTCCATGAGACAGCTTCCTAGTTGACTGTCACTCTTCTTGCCCAGAAAATGTTTCTCAGTAGAAAGGATTATTCTAGTGGTGAAAACAACTGCTTTGATGCAATACTAATCTCTTATGTAAAAGACAAATTATATGGAGTTCTCTGTTTTACTACTTAATTTACATGATTTATAGCCTAAATCATGTCATCGTGCACCTACTCATGGTTCCAGTTGGGACTGTATAAATGCCAATACAGATACAATATTGCCTTTTTCACGAAAGGCATATTTTGTAAATGTGTTGAATTCTAAAAGTCTGTTTACAAGGCAGTTGTTTTTAATCCAGTAATAAGAATGCATGTTCTCCTAGAAATAATAGTATAATAGTGGTTGGATGGTGTTATTAAATTAAATACTATTAAATACTAAAGCAAATCATTACTTATACTAGGTATAGGGGTTGGATGGTGTTGTAACAACACTAGAAGTACTAGAACAGATTATTATTGATACTAGGTGTAATGCTAGAATAGTGTTACAATATTAGTAGTACTAGAACAGATTATTGATACTGGGTATAGTGGCTGGATGGTGTTACAATACTATTAGTATTAGAACAGATCATTATTGATACTAGGTATGGAGGTTGGATAGTGTTATAATACTATCAGTATTGTTGATACCAGGTATAGTGGTTAGCATGGTGTTATAACAACACTAGTAATACTTGAACAGATTATTATTGATACCAGATACAATGATTGGATGGTGTTATAATACTATTAGTACTAGAACAGATTATAACTGATACTAGGTATAATGTTTGGATAGTGTTACAATACTAGTAGTACTATAACAGATTATAATTGATACTAGGTATAGAGGTTGGATAGGACAGATTATTATTGATACCAGGTACAGTGGTTGGATGGTGTTATAATACTAGTAGTACTAGAACAGATTATTGTTGATACCAGGTACAATGGTTGGATGATATTACATCAATACTAGTAGTATTAGAACAGATTATTATTGATACTAGGTATAATGGTTAGAATGGTGCATTGAATTCAGAACCTGAAAGATTTAGGTTCCAGTATCACCTCTGCCACAAAAGGGCTGGGTGACCATGGGCAACCTGACCACTTAATATCTTAGGCAACTCTCTAGGACCCTAAATTGTAGAGACTATACTGACCTGCATCAGTAGAAGTAATTTCCTCATTTAAGAATTCCCTATATCAATGAAATCACAGGTCTTTTTCCTATTTCCTATACCTATCTCTAGCAGTTAAATGGCACAGTGGACAGAATATTGGACCTAGAATCTGGAAGACTGATCATTCTGAGTTCAAATCTAGCCTCAGGCATTTACTAGCTGTGTGACCACGGACAAGTCACTTAACTCAGTTTGCCTCAGTTTCCTTATCTATAACAATAGCTGGCAAAGGAAATAGCACATCACTCCAGTATCTCTGCCAAGAAAATTCCAAATTGGGTCATGAAGAGTCAAACATGACTGAAAAATGTCCGAACGACAATAAATCTCTATCCTTACCCCTGTCCCTCTCCCTACCCCTAAGCCTATCCTTCTTCCTATCCTCAATTCTGATAGTTTTAGAAGCAGGATGACTTGATGATGAGAGTTAAGATGACCTGGTTCAAGTCCTATTCTGACACATGCAGGCTGTGTGACCCTGGACAAATCACCTATGTCCTCAATGTTCCAGGAACCTCTCTAAGATTTTAAAATACAGAGAAGGGGCCAATCTGCATTAGGAGAGAGGGCGTTTCCTCTCTGGCAGTTCCCTATACCAATGAAACCACAGATGACTTTAATTGTCTTGACTTTAATGACTTTAATATGACCTGGTCTGAAAACTACCTACCACATTTTTAATGGCAAATTGAATACCAAGTTCTGACAGATGGTTTGTTCTTTGTGTGCTGGATCTCAGTTGTGTTCATAGTGTACCTGTCTGCACTCGTGCATCAGCAAGAAATCAGCAAACTCACTCCACTCTATTTCCCTCAAAAACTCTAGGACTGATCCAGGCTTTGTTTCCTACACTTCCTCAGAGATACTGTTTTTCTGCTAGTTTAACTTCTTGGCACTGCCATGGGAATGACTAGGTCCTCTTTAAATATAATTCTGATTTCAGCCCTGTGTATTTTCATACTTACTTGCAAGCTTCAGATTCTGACAGAGAGAACTTAAATCATCTAAAAGATTAGAAAGAAGGACTTGTAGCATTTAGAAAACTCTTCCACAGCTGAAGTTTGTGTAGAATATATAAGTAGTACTTATACAGGTAACATTTAGTTAGACTACCAGAGGTATGCTGGATTCTCTTGGATGAGCTCCTAAGAGGCTGCTGTTAAATCTTCAGGATGACCAATTATCACTTGGAAGTCGATAAAGGCTGAAAATGAGAGTATGGGTTATGGTTTTATTGATAAATTAGACTTAAGAAACTGATGGAGAAAAAGTTAATAGAGTAACACAAATCTTACAGCATACTGTGCCGTGTATATATGTGTATATAGACATATATGTGTATGTGTATGTATGTATATACACACACGTGTATATATGCTGATTGTTAATATTTACTAGCACGCCTCTGCCTTCCCTGTCACCCTTACTTCACAGTGTCATTTGCTATGAGGAAACTGTCCTTTACCTCTGGATGCCAGCTAGCGACTTTTCTCAGTCAGGTCATTTCAAAGATACAAGCAGCAACAAAGCCAGTGGAAAGATGTTGCTCCCAACCACATAGCAGATCAAAGTCAAACGTCTAACCTGTCTCCCAGAAGTACGTTCTTGGCCCTTGCATCACCCAGGTTGGTGTTTCCACTTTAAATGATATGGGCATGTACCAAATCCCTATTACTTTTGCATAGAATTATGATTTTTATGGAATTATATATTTGCATTGACCATTTGGAATCAATAAATTGGGTTGCAAATTACATTATGACTTTCTATACTCCTTCTGTCATAGCTTAATGAAAGAATTATTTCATATCCCACACCAAGGGTGGGGAACCTGTGGCCTTGAGGCCACATGTGGCCTTCTAAGTCCTTGGGTGCAGCCTTTTGACTGAGAGCACATTTTACAGAACAAATCTCTTATTAATGGGCCTCAAGTCTAAAGGTTCCCCATCCCTGTACTACATCTTTTCTTTTCCATTCCTCCCTCTCCTTTTCTGTTATTATAACTAATATATGAAACTATTCTCATATTATATAGCAGGAGGATAGGGAGAAATATATTATTCTATCAAGATTATTTATTGCATCTATTTTAAAGCATCATTATGATTTGGAGGTAATACTGGGTTCTTGAAATCCATGCCAGTAGAGCATAAATTCTGGAAGATATTACCATGTTGGAGAGGCACTGGGTAAAGTCCCAGTAACTGTTTGCCATACAGAGTCATCACCATTTGGACCGGTGTCAATGAAGTCTTAAGTTCTGGACTTACATGAGCCCAATTCGTTCTTGGAGTTTGCTCAACACATTTTTCATCCCTGCCTCATGTTGTCTTCTCCCAGAGTTTTCTCCAAAAACCTCAGAAAATGGTTTATTCCCAGCTCTCCATAGATTTGAGGAAAAGGGTACCCAGTTCCCACGTAATATTTGAGGTAACAACACGTATTAAGGAAAAGGTAGCCTTTTTTTCACTCCACAGACAAAATCAGAAGAAAAAAAGGAAGAAACAGTATTCACACTAACTCATAAACAATTGAAACAACAATTCTCATCAATTTCCAAGAAGCCTCACCTTGCCTCCGAAACCTATATAACATTCCAGATTCATTTTACCATTGTTGGATTGCTCTGGAAAAGGACAGGACTTTGGGTTGCTAGAGAGGCAATCCCTGGAAACATTTTTTTGAATCACAGAGATCCATACAATCCACCAGCCCAATGATATTAGCCCAAAAGCTTGGACTCCCTCACAGACAGGAAAAAAAAAAAAACCCAACTCGTGGTCATTATTGTGGCAACCCACCTTTCCTAATAGACCAGTTCCAACAAAATAGTAGTGGAGAATAAAGTCTGAGTTTTGGTTCCTCCATATTGTGATTCAGTCCCTTCCTGCTCCTCTAGCTCCAAGGCCACATATGTGATCCTTTTCTAAGAGTTTGGCACTTTCCAGGAACTCCTCTTTCTAGAAGGCTGTCATTCAACTCTACGGGAAGTTGACCCTTTCCAGAAAATTTCCCCTCCCTTATCCAGAAGGTTGAATCCTTGAACTCTCAAAACTTGGAACTTGGGCCATTTCGCAATTTACTTCCCTTTTCTTGAGGCCACGTGGTTGAAAGCATATGCCTCTCCAGATACCTCTCCATTATTGTTCTCTCTATGGCATTATGCCATTTTTGCCTCTCCTAGAGATGGGGGAGGGAAAGACACTGTTCAGTTTCACAGCCTTTTGCTGCCTCCTCCATCCCTGAATCCAGATTTTATCTTAGTTCTAGCCTGGGTCTTCAGGTTGCAATTCAACTCTTAAAAATCTCTTCTTAGGAAAAAAAAAGGCCAATCTACACTGAAGATTCCTTTTACAGATGAAACACTAAAGGGGGTGGGGGAGGAGGAAGAGGCACCATTCCAGGGCAGCCTGAGTCAGTCAATTCATCCCTAATTACTGTGTCTTAACCATTCATCCTCACAGAGGTGTTTAATGACAATGAACCAGTACTCAACTGATCAACAGGTGAACAAGCCTCAATTAAACCATTACTATGTGCTGAGAACTGTGCCTAGGCTGGGGACACAAAGACAGAAGTAAACAGTTTCTGCCCTGAAGGATCATATTCTCTTTAGGAGAAGCCAATGGGCTTGTCCATATCCTCCTTTCTTCCCTTCTGGGTCTGTGATTTCATGTGTAGAACCAACCATTCACAGAATTGACAAGAATGCTTGGGCAAAATACGCAGTGCTTTCTTCTTAGAACACAAACAATAAAAGCAATGTGCAACGCATGACAAACTACCAAGTGCAGCCCCAAATCCGGGGTTCTAAGAAATGTCTGGTTGGAGTTGATTTCCTTCTGTGTCTTCTCCCCTTCATGAATGAGCAAAGGAATGAGAAAAGAAACAATACAATTATCACACAAAATTCAAGTTTCACTTCCCCTAGGACCAGTCTTTAGATGAATAAACAAAAATTCTCTAAATGCCCTTGAGCCAGGACTCAAGAAGATGTTTTCAGAATCTTGGATCCTTCTCTAGCCCAAAGAAGTAGACTTACTAGAAAACAGAAGCCTCCCCTGGCTTGGGATATACTTGGTCTTGGCTGTCTGGTCAATAGTAGGTTCCTTAGACCACTTCTGACCCATTCCTTAGAGATAGCTGACCTGAAGTCAGGAAGACTTCAGTTCAAATCCTGCTATGTGACCCTGGACAAGTCATAAATTCCATCTGCCTCAGTTTCCTCAACTGTAAAACAGGGAGAATAATAGCACTTCAAGGGGTTGTTACGAGATCAAATGAAATATTTGTTAAAAAAAAAAAAGTGCTTAGCGCAGTTCCTGGCACATAGTAGGCATTATATAAATGTTTATATCCCTTCTTGTGGAAGGTGCTTGTGGAATAGGGTAGATGGATCTAAAAGCCAATCCTAGTAAATAAAAGCCTACCACCATGCTACCCTAAGAGTTCTCTTACTGTGAATGTGATAAGCCACTGGGCTCAATCAAATCACAGCCTTTATCTACTTATTTCATAATGCAAAGCCCTGGTACTCTAGGAAGCTAGAGGAGGGAGAAGTCAAGGGAGAATCAGCTATAGAAAAAAGGGTATGACATAAGCAAGCACAATATAAGATATAATAATAGAGTGAATGCTGTGACAGAGAGATAGGGACTGACTAGACCCATGATTTCACTGTGATAGGTAATTCCCAGGGAAATAAACTTTCTCTCCCAATGAAGATCAATATCTTCTCTGAAACTCATAGCCTTAGAAGTTTATCTAGATAAGGTATAGCCAAGATGGTGGAGTGGAAAGAAGCAGTATGGTGAGTTGCCCTCCGCAAAGCTCCCCCAAACAGACCTAGAAAATGTACTAGACCAAATCCTGGAGGGGAAATACAGAAAAAGTCACAGTGAGTCATTTGTCTAGCCCAGCTCAGAACAGAGAGATAGACAGTGAGGTCTGTTGGCACTTCAGATGATGTCAAACCAAGAGCATGCTATGAACAGAGTAATCTAGTGCCAAGGAGAGGTTATGTACCAGGGTAAGAGGAGGTCCCAGACCCTTGTAGGGCATCACCAGACACATACTAGGACACAGGCTAGGACAGGTGTGAACTGGAAGCTTTGTAGCCTACTACCCAGTTCCAGAGCACAGAACCAGGGTGGACTGAAAAAAAGACCTGCACATGGGGTAGAGGGTGGGGTTGACATTCCTGGGTAGGGAGGGCCAGGGTAGTATACTGAGAAAGAAGGAAGTTCAGAAGCCAGCAACAGCAGCAGTGTGGCTCACACCCAGGGGCAGAACAGGGTCTCATTTCTAGCATCTAGACTAGTTTACAGAAGAATGACATTGAGACTAGGAATCCCAGACTGAAGGGGAGCTTACAATTGTGCTACTCTGAGCCCACAAAGCTGGCTCCAACAGAGAGAATTTCCAGGTGGCTGACAAAAGGAGCTGATTCTATTAGGAATCTGCTCTTACTTAGACTGAAACCCAGGTCAGGAACTTGCAAAGCTCAGACTAGGGGCACAGCAATCACATTCTGCCCTGGATCAGACTACTTTGCGAGCGTCGAAAGCTTACAGGTCCTTAGGCTTTCCCTGAGTTTTAAAGAGTTAAAAGAGGTTTTTATCAACAAAATGAGAGCACTTGAGGAGAAAAAAAATAGAAAAAAAATGAAAGCAATGGAAAAAAAGAATTAGAAGAGGGATTAACAGCTTGGAACAAGAGGCATAAATCCTTGCTCAGGCAACAAACTCTGAAAATTAGAATGGTCCAAGAAGAAGCCAATGACTTCACTTGGCAACAAGAAATATTAAAACAAGTCAAAAGACTGAAAAAATAAAGAAAATGTAAGGCATCTCATAGCAAAAACAACTGATCTGAAAAAAAAAGACTGAAGAGAAAAAAAATTTAAGGATCACTGGACTCTCTGAATGCTATGACCTAAAAAAGAGGCCTAGATATTATATTTCAAGAAATTTAGAAGAAAACTGCCCAAATTTCTTAGAGCCTTTGGACAAAGTGGAAATAGAAATAATCTGCCCATTACTTCCTGAAAGAAACCTCCAAATGAAAATTCCCAGGGACATCATAGCCAAATTTCAGAGTTTCCGAGTCAAAGAAGAAATACTGCAAGCATCCAGAAAGAAAGAATTCAAGTACTGAGGAGTCACAGTCAGGATCACATGTGATTTAGCAGCCATCACTATAAAGGAGAGGAGAAATTGGAATACAATATTCCAGAAGGCAAAGGATATGCTAAGGTCATACGGCCAAGAATAAGTTACCCAGAAAAACTGAGTATAATACTAAAGGGGAGAAATGGATTGTTAATGAAATAGAGGACTTCCAAGCATTTCTGATGAAAAGACCAGAGTTGCGGTTCAAAGTTTCTTCTTCATAGGAATAAAGAGAAGCATAAAAAGGTAAACATGAATGAACAATAATAAAGGACTAAAAGCATAAACTGCTTCCCTTCAAACATGGAGAGATGATACATAAGCCCACTCTGAACCTTATCATCAGCAGCAGTCACATATGTGTGTGTGTATACATATACATATATACTTATATGTATATGTGTATGGTACATAGTAGGTGTTTTCATAAACGTTTATATATATATATATATATATATATATATATATATATATACATACATGTGTGTAAATATATATGTGTGTATATTTTGGCAAAGCAATCAAGGTTAAGTGACTTGTCCAGGGTCACACACTTAGTAAGTGATACCTGAAACAATGGATGGGTTGAAAGGATAGTATAGTCATATTATAGAGGACCACAAATGATGTCCTAAAGATCTTGGGCTTAATTTGGTAGCTGAAGGGGAATCATCAAAGGAGGTTAACTGAGGATTTGTCTGTAACACAGTACAATAAACATTTACGAAAACACCTACTATGTACCAGACACTGTGCTTAGTGCTAGGAATACAAATAAGGAAAAGACAGTTCCTGCCCTCAAGGAACTTACAATCTAATGAGGGAAGAGACACAAAATGGGGTTGAAAATGGGGAGGAGGAGATGCAGGAAGGGAAATGATGGTGCAGCTGGTAGTAAATGTAGAGTCGGCTAGGTTTCTGAGCCCTTTTTTAATGAGAGCTTTAGGAGAATCTTTGGCTTCACCTCTCAGCCCTCCAATCAGAGGGGCAGAGGCAAGTGAGGGTACTGAGGAAGTATGAGTACCAAAGCTTATGCAGTCTCTGTAATGATAAGTTTCTTAGTGATGAGCTTTTTTTTGTGGGGGAGGAGGAGGTGGAGAGACAGAGGATGATGACGATGGAGTCTAATCCAAGCAGTACAGTCAGTAGTAAATGAAATGTAATGATTCAGAAGTCTCTCTCACAAGCATTTCTCTGAGTAATGCCAGGATCAGCAATGTTTTAAGGATGTGTGACTGGTCATGAATTGCATCTCCCGATGTTTACCCAGTCATTTAGGTACCATAGTACTTGTCTTGGCATCAGGAAGACTGGAATTGGGTTGGAATTCTGACCTCAGACACTTATTAACTGTGTCAATTAACCTCACTCAAAATCAGTTTCCTCAGCTGTACAATAGGACACATAATAGCACCTACCTGGAAGAGTTGTTTTGAGAAGCAACTGAAATTAATTATATAATGCAATTTGCAAACCTTAAATTGCCGTATAAATGTTAGCATACATTATCATCACTATCATTTTTATCCAAACTTTTCTTTGTCATTATTATTATAACAATGTTGATTGGCATTTCTGCATCCTAGATATTAATCCCTACCAGTACAGAATGATTTTGTCTATCGGTGGTTTTCCTGCAGGTAAAGATGAGGATTTTATTTATTCATCTGTCCACTTGATTATGGAACTGTTCACCGGAGTAACAAAGGAAGCTGTTTGTTGTATTGTTGGGGTTTTTTATAGGCATATTGCCAGGTTGAACATAACATTACTTTGCTTGGTTTTTTTTTAAGATTTCTTTTATGTCTGTGAGCACTGCTGCCTGAAACCTGAAATACATTTTTGTTTGGCTTTGTTGTACACAAAGAACTGAACAAAACAATTTAAAACAAACTACAAAGTTTTCCTGTATTCCCAGACAGCAAAACATACTGAAACATAATACTAATCAGAATCAGGTTTTGTTCTCATTCTCCACTCCCTCTCTGCTCGTAGAGAATACACACAATTCTTTTATAGAACATTCTACCATCTTGTAAAAATTTTTATGTGTTTTCAGATTCAAAAAAGTCGTTTGTGAAAGTTGTTTATGATGGAATCTCTTATAAAGATCGTGTCTCTTGGTTAAATATGTCCTTTTCCAGGCAGCAATAAAAATGCCATGACAAGGCCAGAAATGTGTTATTTTATTTAAAAACAAACAAAGCTAATCCATACATCAGTAGTTTACTACAGATTGCCTAGGTTATCACAAAAATGTCTTTTGCAGAATATCATTAACTACTTCCTACTATTATCGGCCATTCCCAGCATGGAAACCTTAGAAGAACACAAGTAAGTATCTTTCTCACTGGCCTCTAAACAAAAGTCAATTTTTAAAACAACAAAAGTAAATCTGCAAATATTTCTTTCAGCAGGAAAATACTACTACAAAGAGGGTTATCAGAAACTTGTGTGACAAAAAAAACTAAAAGGAAGGAGAAAGCCTGCACTATGATCAGAAGGGACAAATATGTTTCAGGAAAGTGGGAAAGGAACATATACATACACACACACACATACATATATAATATATATATATATTTAAATTAATATATATATATATTTAAATATGTCCAATTATTAGGACAGAAATTTGAGAAATGAAACCATTATTCTGTGGGCCAAAGATTAAAAGAGGTTCTCAACATATATTGGGAGTTAAGATCTTCAAAGAAAGGAGATCAGCATCAATGCGTCTTGAGAATCTTAAAAGAATTTTTTTTTAACGGAAGCATTAACACAACACTAACTATAATGTCTGAAACAAGCATATTTTAAAATGAAAGATAAAATAATTCCATGCAAATTCACCAATGTCTCAATAATATTTATAAAAGCTCTTTTTATCTTCTCCTAAGTATTACTAATAAGAATTGGTACATTTTAGGCATATTAATTTATTTTTCTTGTTATTCCTAAAATTACTGTTATGATTTTTACCTTCATAACACTGGGCCCCTGAACCCTCTAAATATTCTGGCTTTGGAGCTTCTTACTACCTTTTCCAGTTTGAGTATTGCCATTTTGGTGTAGTCTGCTATCTAAACCATGGTCTAAGCACTCATCAATATAATACTCTCTACTACCAGATCATGCGAAAGTCTTGGACATCTCACTAACACAAGGCATTTTCAAGCAACATTTATATGAATCTTGAAAAAAGGAATATTTCACAGTATGATAAAACAACTCAGGATAAACTATAAAATTAACATTTTGCTTAATCAATCTAAAATAATAGTCACCTAATCTTAGAGAATCATTTTTCTAAAACAACTCAATCTCTCAGTGAACACTCACCTCAATGACCCTTTTTACAATTATTATCTCATTGGATTCTCATGACAACTCTGAGAGGTACATGGTATTATCCCCATTTTACAGAGGAGGAAACAGAGGAGATAGAGGTTAAGTGACTTGCCTAGGGTCACACAGCTAGTAAGTGCCAGAAGTTAGATTTTAATTCAGATCTTCCTGATTCCAGGTCCATCACTTTATTCACTGTGTTGTCTAGCTGCTAGTAGGTACCAAAATGTAGTTAATATGATTTAATATGTTATTGGCACTGAGAGACTAATAAAAATACTGATTGAGTAATGATATTTTAATACATAAGTAGATTCATGACTTCATTAATGGGGGTACTCCCTCCAGCAGCGTAGATGGACACTTATCCATACCTCCTCAGACTGTCTATTTTTACCCATAGCTTCCTGTCCATTAGCAATCTTATCTAAAGCTTGAAGGAAGGCTTCTTCTAGGTCTTCTAATAAGCCAAGGTCATAGCCAAAGGAGATCAAAAAGGGGGGAAAGGATTCATATGTAAAAAATATTTATAGCAGTACTTTTTGTTGTAACAAAGAACTAGAAACTAAAGGATGCCCTATAACTGGGGAATGATTCAACAAGTTATGTCAAAGAAAGGAAATGGAACATTATTGAATTATGAGACAGACATATCAAACATGTGGCCCACAGGCCTTATGTCGTCCACAATACCCCTAGTCTGGCCAGAACTAGGTTATAATGTAATTAGAAAATATTTAACAAAACAAATTAAAATATAATAAAACATAGATAACATTAATATGCCATTTTCTAACTCGGTATATGGCCCATAGGTATTCTTATGTATGGGTCAGTGCCTCCAATTTCTATATGAGTTTGACATCTGCTATAGGAGATACAATTGAAAGAGATGGATTAAGAGAAGTCTGGGAAGACTTATGTGAACTAATGCAGAATCAAATGAGCAGAACCAGGAGAAAATTTTATATAATAACTATAACAAATATAAAGAAAAATGAACCTGAACAACTTGAAAATTCTAATAAATGCAATAAGCAATCACGATTCCAGAGGACAATGAGGAGTATGCCATGTCCTATCTGACAGATGGATGGGACATGCAAGGGGCAGAATGAGACAGGTTTTTGGACGTGGTCAATGCATGGATTTCCTTTACTTGTCTATGACCTTCTGTTAGAAAGATTGTCATTTTTTAAGGTGTGGGGAAGAAAAGGCAGACAAATGACAGTGATAAAAGGAGGAGGAAGAAGGAGAGGAAGAAGAAAAATAAAGAATGATAAATTTTTTTAATGCACAGAGGAGATGAGAAGGCCAGTTAGAGGGAAATAACAATCAGGACACATTGTATTAATTATATACTTTTTAAATATGAAAGCTGTATATATTTTTTTATTAAAAAAATTTTTTTTTTGCTTTTTGGAGGGCGGAATGTAGAGCAATTGGGGGTTAAGTGACTTGCCCAAGGTCACACAACTAGTTTGGTGTTAAGTGTCTGAGGCCGGATTTGAATTCAGGCCCTCTTGACTCCAGGGCCAGTGCTCTATTCACTGCGCCACCTAGACACCCCAATGCAAGCTGTATATAATAGAGATTCACGGTATGTTAGATTATAAGCTTCTTGAGGGCAAGAACTGTCTTTTGCCTCTTTTTCTATACCTCGCACATGGCAGGCACTTAAATGTTTATTAATTAACTGACTGATAGACAATTTTTTCCTATTTATCTTTGTATTTAGAAACACTCATGCTTATTTGTATTTGTCAAGTTCAGAATAACAATAAACAAAAATTATATTTAAAAATTCTTACTGCGCTGGTGTAGCACTTGAATTCTATCTGTTGAATCATGATAATAACTATAGCTCTCACTTCCACAGGGCCTTTATCTTTCCAAGTAGAATGTGTGTCAAAATAACTTGGAAATTTTAAACTATATTGAAAATTATTTGGCATCATCTTTATATTGATACTGATATATTACTCCCCAGAATTACATCATGTATAATTATTTTAGTCCCATGTCCTCTTCTTAAGGATCTTCAAAAGTAACAATTTTATAATCTCTTTTTATAGCATGTTAAAAGCATTAAAAAAAAAACCCTTTCCTTATCAATAAACTATTCTAGTCTAAATTCACTTAATATCATTCAAATGTATTTTCAGAGCTCTAACTAGGGCAGGGAGACCAGAGCTTTGTCCCAGGGCCCCATTTTTAGAGGACACTGACAGCACTTGCAGGTCTTCAGCACTTGTTATTCTTAGCAAAAATAATTAACTAAAATCAGAAGGTGCCAGATGGCAGATTAGAATGAGCCTCTAATTTACCCTCTCCTCACATGCTGGCCTCCTCAGAAGCATGGGATGTCCTTGGGTACTCCTCCACCCATCTCTAGGCCTGCTTCATAATGGTAATTTTTTTTTTTTAAATATATTGCTTGATTTCAAATACAAAATGCTCCAAAACAAATCAGGAGTCCTATTTCTCCATAAATTTAGTTCTGCTAAAATGCACAGATAGTAGGTATTGCAAATATATGCAAATTTCCACTGCACTCAATTTTGACACCTTTGTTACATCAAAGTCCATTGAATGTAACATTCTCCTATGTTAATATTTTAACATAACATACTTTATAGATCAAGGCTTTTGTGAATATGCTAGGGGTTGTCTAGGAAGACACAGTTCAGTGAACTATGGGTGAATCTGAGTTGCCACCTGTTTTTGAATGGACAGTGAACTAAAAACTTTCTTTTAAAATTTTAAAAACCATTTCTAGCTTGTGGGATGTACAAAACAGGCAGCTGGCCAGACTTAGCCCACAGGACACAGTTTGCCAGTGCCTAGCATAGACTATTGTCAGTTTATGAAACCATCATGCATTTAGGTCCAAGAGGTTCTGGCAATCTGTTGTTGGAGATACTACACTCATTGATATAAAGAATATGTACTTATCCAACAGTGATGTATAATACGGGGTCCAAGGGACTGAGTGCTATACCTTATTCTTCGCTGCTAAGGCAACTCTCTCACTGAAAGCATGCAGTCCATACTGGGTTCAGTCCAGTGGGAAGGACCTTGAACTTGACTAAGAGGCATTGCTTCTCTTCTCTCTTCTCAAACTCTTTGGTTTGAGACTCCTCCTTCACTCCCCCAACTCACTGCCATTAGGAAAAATTGTTTAAAAAAAAAAAAGCTTAGGTTTGGCTTATATCACAGATCTCTCCAAAGGAAAAAGTAGAAAGATACTCAATGTAGAATACAAATCATATGTGAAACAGGTATTTATTTCCTACACACAAAAGAAATGCTAAACACAAAATGCTCACAAGCAAACAATGACAGGAAGACTTTAAACAAGATTCAGTAACTTATAATTAACATCATATTTTATTGGGAAGCTGAGACTTAAATCTCATCAGAATGTTGAGCACTTTGTGGAACTACCAATGGATATAATTTCATTCATTTCACTTGTGCCCTATGCTGCCTCCTCAAAGTTCATACCTTCTGGCCAGCTCATAGTTTAGTCTTCTCCTTTTGTGGGTGTTCATTTCTTCCAACAGAGTAATTCTCCCTGCTACTAGTCAGCTCTAACCAAGGGACCAAAGACCTTTGAAACTCTTGAACTCAGTCACCTCATAGCATAGATATATCCATCTCAAGATCAATACTATTAAGTCAGTCAATAAACATATAAAGTATTTGTTATATGCCAGGCACTGAGTGCTGAGTGCTCTTCAATTGCCTACACTCAGGAAAGAAACACAAAACAGATCATGAAGCTAATGCTCAGAGATCCAGCCTCAGGTTGGAAATGTGCTCAACGTTACGTGCTCCAAGCAACCTGGTGGCCAGGGTCAGTAAAAGAGCAAGTTGCTCTTCTAATACTCCTCACAGTTATTCTCAAAGTTATGTGATATTTGACCTTGGAGGGTCAAAGAAAGAGAAAGTCAGGAGTTGTCACTCCCTTTTTGAAGGTCCACTGAATCACTGGTTCTTCCTGATCAGTGATCAATATGGGGATTGCTTCATCGTCTCCATAGTGTCCAAATACTGAGCTAGCACATGTAGTTGGTCAGAAGTAGTCAGAGCAGCTCTGCCTAAGCTCTATCTGTTTATGTCTCCAAGTGTACTTACATGTACAAACACACATACAATAAGGCATGGAAAAGTACAGTCCATTTCCAAAGTTCATGTTTAGATATAGCTTTATGATTCACAAAGTAATTCCATTACAAAAATCCTACAAATTTTTAAAGTTTGTTTTTAGAAATATTAAGGAAGCATTAAAATTTTTTCTTAGTCTGAAACCTTTGGACTAATTTCAAATAGAAACCTCATCAGTCTCTTCTTTGTCAGCTGAGAAACAAGATCCTGCTACCTTTTCTCTGATAAGTCCAGGAAGGACTTTTCCCATGAAGTAATTATGGCAAGTAACTAGACAAGATTAGTAACTATAAATACACCAAGTACACTTGAGAAGAGAATTATCACTTAGTTTGAGGAAAGTTAGCCAAAAAACCAGTATCCAGAAACAAATGATGGTATGACACCCAACTTTATCAACAAGAGTTGAAGCAAAATGACAATTTTGTTGAAAAACCTTTGGTGTCCAGAAATGATTGGAGAGATTTGAAATAGAAGCTAAACGGAGATTCCATAACTAGGTAGACATACATGAATTTGCCAGGCACATATCTATAAGAAATGAAGATATTTTATATATAAAGAGACAAAGAACAAACAATTACTTGATACAAATAAACTATTAAATGATATCCCCAAAGAAATTGCTTCATTGAGAGAGTTCAAGAATGTCGAAGTCCAGCTGGCTTCTGAGTCAGCACAGAAAGTTTTTGAAAGAGGCAGACATTGCGTAAAACAAACTCCCTAACTTTGGTTAGGATTGAAAAGAACCCATGTTCAGACAAGCAGGAGGGATAAAACCAAAACAATACATTTCCTGCTAAGAACCTCAACTGTAGCATCTCATAAGGTTAATAGACAAGCTAAAGAGTTCATTAGAAATCCTAGTATTGAGTTTCTACCATCAACCAATTTAAGTACCGGGATAAATTGATCACAGAGAATTAGAATCATTCAACCTATAACTAGGCTAAAATGTGACATTGCAGAAAAGGGAGTTACTCAAAGAACCAAATGTAGTCCATTGTTGAATTATATTTAATGTTGCTTTTTACTGTTTTATGTCAATAGTTAATAAACATTTATAGCTACTATGTGCCAGACACTGTGCTCCCAAGATACAAAAGGAGGCTAAAGGTAGTCCCTGCCCTCAGGGAGCTCACAATCAAATAGGCAAGACAACAAACAAATATATACAAACTGTATACTGGATAGAAAAGAAATAAGAGAAGGAGGTCATTAGAATTAAGAGGGGTTAGGAAAAGCTTCTTTTAAAAGGTGAAATTTTATTTTTTTCATTTTTTAGTATTTTCTTTCCCCCCAGTTACATGTCTAAACAATTTTTAACATTCATTTTTAAAATTTTGAGTTCCAAATTTTCTCCCTTACGCCCTTCCCGCCCTGACCCCACTGAGAAGGTAAGCAATTTGATATTGTTTATACACGTGTAGTCATGCAAATCATATCCATAACAGTCATGCTGTAAAAAACAAAAAAACAAAAAAAACCCCATAGATTTAAAAAAAAAAAAGAAAAAGAAAGAAAGTTTAAAAAGTATGCTTCAATCTGTATTCAGACATCATCAATTCTTTCTCTGGGGATGGATAACATTTTTCATCCTAAGTCCTAGAAGGTGGAATCTTAGTTAGAATTTAAAGGAAGCCAGAGAAGTCAGTAAGCAGAGATGAGGAGGAAGAATATTTCAAGCATGGAGGACAGTCAGAGAAAATGCCCAGAGTCAAGAGATGGAATTTCTTGTTTAAGGAACTGCAAGAAGGCCATTGTCACTGGATTGAAGAGTATGTGTCAGGGAATATGGAGTAAGAAGACTGGAAAGGTAGGATGGGGCTAGGTCAGGAAGGGCTTTGAATGCCAAGCAGAAGATTTTGTATTTGTACCAGGAGGCAACAGGAAGCCATTGGCATTTATTGAGTAGGGAGAGGGGTGTTACTTTAGGAAAATCATTTTGGTGGCTGAACAGAGGATGGATTGGAGTGGGGAGAGAATTGAGGGAGGCAGAGTCACAAGCAGGCTATTGAAGTAATCCAAGTGTGAGGTAATGAGCTCTTACCCCAGGATGGTGACAGTATCAGAGGAGAAAAGGAAGTATATTCAAGAGATATAGCAAAGGTGAGATTGAAAATCTTGGCAACACCTTGGATATGGGGGTGGGGGAGAGATAGTGAGGAATCCAAGATGACCCCTAGGCCATAAGCCTGAGGAACTAGGAGGATATATATATCTACAGTGTTATGTTTATATTATTAATATGTTCTTTATATAATATGTTATATAGAATAGTTAAACTGTGTAATTTTATATACAATATATTAGCCATTATTATTATTATTCCAGCTAGTATATTTTTTTCACCTTACTTAAAGACTCCTGTCAAGTGGTACTTTGTTCATTGTACATAATAGTAATGTAGATTTGATATACTACAAATGATTTTTTCAGGCAACTAAATAAATTTTGACCGTGGAGAGAACTGTTATAACACTTTCAATAGTCTCTCCCACAGATACTGGTTCTATGTTTTGATAATCATTAAATATCATATGTTTGATCAAAGTCTGAATTAATCAAATAGACTGCTTTGCCTTACTTTAAAAATGCCTTTTTCTGTGTCAGCAACTCCAGAGACCAGATAAGGTTGAAAGTGGGATTTTCCCTTATCTTGGGACACACTTTACTCCTTGTGGGAGGAGCCAAATGGATCCAACAGCTTCTCTGTTCTCTGAGTAAACTCAGGGAATATCTCTTCCCCCAGAAAGAGCTAACTTGGGAGCATTCTTTCTTCTAAGAATAAGACTCTGAACCTAAGATACTATCTTGAATAACGAGAGCTTTTATTATCTAAATATTTTGTGGGGCATGTATTAGGTTATGGCATGTTAATGATAAAAGAAAACACAGATGTTCCAGGTTGACACCTCATCAATTCCCCATAATCATAAATTTTTACCCTGAATTGGGCTGGCTGTTAAACATATTTAAATCTTTTCTTTTTCTTGTTCATCAGTTAGAAATTAACATCTAACTCCTTGTACAAGTTCACTAGTCTTAAGGGAATAAATGCTGTAACTCTCTATCACCTAGCATGCTATCTCCTTCAACCAAACTTTTAAAAGTTTGACAGTTTTTAAGAAGCAACAAGGACTTGAGGAATGGCAACTTGTCATTCTGGAAAGTTAATTGTAATGCTAGAGAAAGAATGAGTGAGGTACAGAGAGGAAGGACTAGGAGAACTTCTTGCCTGAGAGAACTATTTTTAACTCTTATGAAGAAATACAATGAAGATAATTGTTAAGAAGAGATTTTAATTGGTACCCTGAGAGAGATGAATGGTAGGATAATGTTTCTGGGATTGAGGAGAAGAGAGCAGTATGAGTGATAGTTAGAAGTGACTTGCCCATCTTTCACACAACTGATGCCTTATAAACAATTATTTGTCTTTGTTTCTTGTTTGTAATAGGTGGTACAGTGAATAGAGCACTGGGCCCAGAGTCAGGAAGATCTGAGTTAAAATCTGGCCTCAGACACTTACTAACTATGTGACCCTAGGCAAACCACTTAACCTATGCTTCAGTATTATCATCTTTAAAAAGGAGGATACTGTTCGTTGTTGTTGCTTGTTTTTGATTAGGTAAAAGAAACTATTCTTTGCCACTTCTTACCTAACCATAATCACTGAAAGGACATTGTCTCAGACATACTGAGACCTGGGAAAGACCTTAGTTTAAAAAGGCCAAGGTCTCCCACTGTATCCTGGGCAATCTCCAGTCATCCTGATTTATATCTTGCCACTGGACCCAGATGGTTCCAGAGGAGAAAGTGAGGCTGGTGACTTTGCACAACTCTGCCTCACTTAAGTACAATTTACTTGCAAGTCATGACATCACCTTTCTGATGGTCCTCTTCAAGAACGAAGGACAAACAATAATAACAACAGTCATTTGTAAAAGGGGATACCCTGGAGAAGGAAATGACAAGACACTCCACTATCTCTGCCAAGAAAACCTCATGGACAAGTCCATGAAGTCATGAAGAGCTGGACACAACTGAATGACTAAACAATAATAAACTGTTTGTAAAATTGAGTTAAAAGCAGACTAAAGGTCCCTCTGACTCCCCTTTTAGAAATATTAAGAAAGCATTTAAAATTATCTTATTCTGAAGCCTTTGGACTCATCTGAACTAAAAATCTTTATCAATCTTTCTTCATGTATCAATTCTGAAACAATGACCTGCTCTCCTTACTCCAGGAAAGGAATTCTGCCTTGAATTGGGCTGGGGGGAGGGAGGGGAATGGATGCCAAGGGAATAGGTTGGGTCTCCCCTATCTCTCCTGGGCTGGAAGACTCTAGAACCCTGAGAGCAGTAGTTGGTTGGTTGTCATCCTTTGTTCTGCAAGAGGACCAAAATGCTAAAGTCAAGTTTCAACGTGTCCAACTGTGGCTGATCAGACCAACAGGAGCTCAGAATGCTCCACAACAGGTTGGGTACAAACAGTCCGTGTGAACATTTGGGGTGAATTCTCTAAATTGGCACATCCTGTATTTACTTTGAGCTGTTTCAATTCTACTTTGTCCATAGAATACAGCACTTTCTGTGATGTGGGCACACCCTACTAAGGGGTCCTGTGCGAGTGTCTCCTGTGCCGCACAATCAATTCCAAAGTTCTTGAAAGAGACCTTGAGAGTGTCCTTGTATCACTTCTTCTGACCACCATGTGAATGATTGCCCTGTATGAGTTCTCCATAAAACAGTCTTTTTTGGCAAGCATACATTTTGCATTCGAATGATGTGGCCAGCCCTTCGAGAGTTGTGCTCCCTGAAGCAGGGTTTAAATGCTTGACAGTTTAGTTTCAAGTAAGGACCTCAATGTCTGGTACCTTATCCTGACAGGTGATCTTCAGAATCATCTCAAGACAATTCTAAGGGAAGGGATTCCGTTTCCTGGCATGGCACTAATACATTGTCTTATGTTTCACAGGCATACAACAATGAGGTCAGCACAATGGCTTCCCCTGTGGACCCAACCTGACAATTCGAGCAGAAGTTGGGGAATGTTGCTATATCTTCTTCTCTTCCTTTTTCTTCTTCTCTTTCTTCTTTTTGTCTTTCTCTTCTTCTTCCTTCTTCTTCCTCTTTCTTCTTCTTATCTCATCACACATGGTCTCTCTTTCCACTTGGGGTGCCATATCCTTACATGTGGGTGTTCTGCCATAGTATAATTTTTGGTCAGTTACATCTTATAAAATATTTGGGGGTTTAGGGGCTAGATTTTTTTTAATTTTTATTTTTTTCTAAATATATATTTTCAAAAGCTGGGACAATTTACTTTTTTTCCTGTTCAGTTTTCATTTATGAATTTCTTGAGATAGCTCTGAAAAAACAGGCTTTAAAAAAGCCCATTGCATTGCAAATGGATCTACTTGACTACCCCTTAAACCCAAATCACTCTGGCTTTCACTGAATGGTCAATAATAGCCCCCAGCCCAAATCTCTGTGGTTCATTGGTTAGGTTTTGCAGGCTTAGAATGAATGTAAATAGCAATTGTTTTCTCTTTCCTACAGAAACTTGAGGGCCTTCTCCTCCCAAAGTGACATTTTTGTGATAGTAAATTAGACCATCTTTTGTCTCAATTCTTACCTAGCTCTTAGTCATTGAATGGGAATTTTCCCTCAGTGCAATGTTAGCAGAATGGGAAGATCTTTCCTGCCCATTAATAGGCCTATGTGACCTGTTTTGAGATCACACCCAGCTGACTGCTGTGATGGAACCTGAGTCACAAGGAGTTTGAGTCACATGAAACCTATGGTGGGAGGAACTTGCTGAAAGGGTGGAACAGGAAGAGAGAATGAGGTAGATCTGAGAAAGATTGAGGCAGAGCAGCTAGCATGAGTGAGAGAGGGAGGAATTTTGTCTAGGGAAGCTTATTTGTGGGGAGGCCTAATGGAGGAAAGGCTTGGGAATGTCAGTGCTCCCTATATTGGTGATGTGTATAAACTTCTTTGTTACCATGGTAGAATTGGCTGTCTGGTATCTGAATAAATATTTTGGTTTTCCCTTTGAGGAAGAGAGTACTTATATTTTGTGAATTTACTCTGGAAATACACATGCATATTCATAGCAGCTGCTATGGCTATCACATTGGCCATATACTCAGACAATCTGAGAATTTGGAAAGACCTTAATTTAGAAAAACCAAGGTCACCCACTGTAACAGTAATGAAATTTGAAGATCCCTTTGTATTGCTAAGCTAAGAGGTACTTAGCACCTAGTTTCAAATTAAGCTTCTGTTAAAGAAACAGAAGGTATGAACCCCTGTTGCTGACATAACAAGAAGGGGCTGAACAGGGAACCCCTGTTGCTGATGTAAGAGGAAGAGGCTGAACAAGGAGGAGCTATACAATATTTAAGGAAGAGCACAAGCTGGACAGTCAGAACTTCTTGGGATAAGCATTGTGGAGGCAGAGCTGCTGCTGCCAGAGAGAGAGAGAAAGAGAGAGAGAGAGAGAGAGAGAGAGAGAATTTCTCTCAGCAGGCATTTGAAGGCTGGGATGCTGCTGCTGGACTGGAACTTCCATAGAGAAAATGATTTTGATTTTGAGAACAGGAGAAAGTGATTTTGAATTTGAGAATGGAGCTGCTGAGGACTTCCAAGGGCCAGCTGGAGCTGCCAGAAGCAGCATGACTGTGGTGTCAGTACTTTATCTATCTGTGACTCTGTTAAGTTTTCTCTTCCCAGGAACAGAAACTGTGAAGGACTTGAGGTGGACTGGATACTGTGAGCTTCAAAATGGAGCAGGAATTGCATGGAAAGCTGGACAAAGAACTCAAAGCTGTCTGCCTTTGAACTCAGGTGTCAGTTGGTTAGATTTGGGTGGGATCTAGGTCCATGGAAGAGAAGCCATAGAAGCTGAAAGCCTGCCCCGAGTCAAGATGAAAAGACCTTTCTGTGGGTACTGAGTAGTGACTGATGAAATTGTAATTTACTTGTGACCTAGGGGTGGATGGCTTTTGTACTTTCCACTACCCCTTTAGAGGGTACTGAGTTGTGACTGTTGAAGTTGTAACTTAACTGCAACCCATGGGTGGAGAACTTTTACTTTTTTACCTTGTGACCCTTAAGGGTGATTGAATGATTGAGTTACTAAATGATTGTACTTTGTTGAAAACTATGTGACCACTTTGGTGAAACAATGTGGCCATTTTAGTGATAAATTGTTGAGTTGTGTCATGGTGAAAGTTGTATTTTGATTTTCCGTGATAAGCTGTAACAATGTGAATGCTGTACCTTAATTTTCTGTGAATGTTTTGCTCTGATTTGTTATTGAATAGAGAGTTCGCTATACTATGTAATCAGAACCTTGAAAGCTGTTCACAGCAGCAGTCCTCTGGAAAGCTGCTTGTGAATGGCTCTTTACCCGTTGCCTCCTGGGCCACTGTCAGTCTTTTGTCTTGCCACTGGAGCCTAACTTTGCACAGCTCTGCCTCATTTAAAGCCAATTCTTGTGCAAGTCAAGATATCACCCTCATGATGTCATTGGTCCTCTTCTAGAATGGAGGATGAACAACAGTATGGAAGTAAAGCAACCACTCATGGGCCTGACCCCATTTGATTAGCAGGAAAGCTTTGACTTGCTGTTCTGTTAACCTAAACTGGACTGCCTTTCCTTAGGCAGCCTAGTTCCTCCCTTTCCACCCCACCCTCTCTCTCTCGCCATTCCTGGGGCTCACCATGTTGTTGTTAGACTTAATGTGGACAACCACTAGGCCTTAGCCTCAGAGCTCCTAGGCTCACATGGACCTACTAGTCTCAGCTTCCCCAGCAGCAGGAATTACAGGCATTTACCACAGTCCCCAAGTAACATTACCTTTGATCAGCTGAAAAGTAACACCCTTAAAGGATGTGGACCAAAAAGTAACACATGGTTTTTAGGAAAATGATTCTCAAATAGGTGTGCTGAAAGTTGTTGCTGTTTTTCTGTTTAACGAAGTAAATTGTCAACAGAAATTCTACTGAATTCTGAACTGTCACTCAATCTTGACTGAAATATTGCTGATAGAATTCAAGAATGCTATAAATTAGGGCTTTCAAATGACTTGTGGAGACAGATGCTTGAGGGCATAAATGGATGCCATCAGTTTGGACCTTTCTCTCTCTAAGCAAAACTAAGCTTGGATTAGAATAATGATAAATTAATAAAAATTATTTCCAGAAGCTTGTGCCTAAAATATATAGAATTTTCTTCCATAGTGTTAATAAATTGTTTATTAGGGGGTTTCATATATACATACCTCTATCTATGTATCTCTGTGTGGGTGAGGGGGAGGGGACAGAGAAAGAGAGAGAAATTTATGGGAAAAAAAGTGTTTTCCAGGTTAATTAAAACATTTTAAAAATAAACTAGGTCAGGGGATTGAATTAATTGATTAGCAAGATGTTACAATTTCAGTAATTATTGAGGAATATTCAAACATATCCCTGATTGCCCCAGAACCTGAGATGAGAAATTAAATAAGATAATAAGTCAGTCATAGATAGAGATGGAGCGATTAGACTGCGTAGGCCACATGTGAGGGACCAGCTTTGTTTATACTGCTTGGTCACCCGGGTCTCATCTGAATGTATGATACTCTGAAATGGTAAGTATTTAACATCTATATACTAAAAGAAAATAAGCATTAGCCTGAATGAATATACATATTAATAGACTCCCATGAGAATCAGAGAGAGAACATAAAATAAAGGAAAAACATATTATATTTACAATAAGATCTAGTCTCTGATTTTCATTTGACTTGCCGTTATTCCTTCTGGGCATGTGGACCAGTGCTTATTTCCATGTCTGACATACTTCCTCTACTCCCACATTCAGCTGTCCCTTAAGTATATAACACAAGCCTCCCACAGGCCAGGAATTTACAGCCAAAGCAATTCAAAGAAAATTGAGGCAATTATCCAATTATTTCAGACAACAACCCCTCTCTCTACAAAAGAAAACAGCAAACAAATTTCAGTCTAAGAAATATAGAATATTGGTTTGGTAGGGGAAGAAGGGCTGGAAGGGTGATTAAATGTTAATCTAATGAAGCAGATTCTGGGGGAAGAAAGGCAACTTGCTCCTTTTTAAAAAAAAATGGTTTCCCAATTGTATGTAAAAATGTTTAATATTCACTTTTTTAAAGTTTGAGTTTCAAATTCTCTCCCTTCCTTCCTCTCTTCCTCCATCATTGAGAAGGCAAGCAATGTGGGCTAGTGCTCCTCCTAGCCCTGGAACCAAGTATGGGCAATGCAACAGGGTCCTGTACCCGGTGCTAGAAAAGGGTCCCCTATACTATCTTTCTAACTAGTTGAGAGCTGAGAGCTCTGAAAGCTTCTACTTTGGAAGTGGAATTACAAGTCATTTACTTCCAAATCACCCTCAGTCTTGGGCAATTTAATCAAAGAATTTATCCCCACCTAAGCCTGAGTAGAACACAGTGGGCCAGGATTCACCTAGATAAAATGGTCTAGGTAGGGTACAATTTTTGGCAGAGGTCAGTAATATCCTTCAAAGCCTGGGCTTTGAACAAAGAAGTAGGACAAGGAAAAATCCTGGATCTCCCCCATAACTGGTTATTAAGAAACATTTCTCTCACCTCCATGAGCCATTTCCCTGATCTATCCTTAAACAGGTAGGAAAAGGATAAAAAACTTTTATCTGGTAAAGTGAATGATTAGAGAGGCCTTGTGGCCTCCCTAAGAATCCTCCTATTCTCAACTGAGAGGTCTGCAGCAAGCCTCTGCCAAACTGGGGTAATACAGACACACCCCAAGGTTGGCCAGAGTGTGGCTTGTGCTGGGCTGCACTCTCTACTCCAGTCCCAGTGAGATGAACCTTTGCTGCCAACTGTCTAAAATTGTTTCACCCTCTCCTTTTGCTGGTTCAGAATTCATTTTGAGGCATTATTTTAAAGTTGTTTGGAGAGGAATTTATGAGAGGTTAGATGAGTCTTTAACTTTACTCTGCCATCTTGGCTCCATCCCCTCACAACTTATTCCTGCCTGATTTAGATAACATTTCTATGATTGAATACTCTACTTTAGCCATGGAAGGATGAGCATTAGAACATTGTTTCAAAAATTCCTCTTCATTTTGCCTAGATTTGACATACAACATACCCAATAATAAATACAGACCAACTAATTCCACATTCCAACACATTCTTGTTGCTGATCTATCTACTGGAGTAGAAGATTCATCTTTCCAGGAAAATTAACAATTATGCAGGGAATAGTTGGTAGCTGAACAGCTTGCTCAGCTGGTTTTAGCTGTAAGATAGAGAGCATTAGAACCACACCCTCTGGCTTTTAGATCAATCTCTGCTCCATCAACAATATCCCTTGGCTAATTTACACTGATTATGATAGTTTTGGACAAACAAAACCATTGGGAGGCTGGTAGGAACCATAAAAATTACTTGATGAAAGGGAATAAATTTCTCTGGAAAAGAGACATGATGCTTGGAACTAGATTAGTAATACCCTAATCGATTATAAAATTGGGCAATTTCTTTTTTTTTTTAAACTGGACAGAATTTAGAACATCCTCTTAAGTTCTAAAAGGATCCAAGCAATTCCCAACTTTCAACTAGGCTGATTTTAAAAGTCAGTTGTTTGCATTTTAGAACGTTTTTTTTTTGACCCAGTAGCTCACAAGGAAGAAGCTAGGTCATAAAGTGGATAGGATGCTGGGATACTTACTAGCTGTAAGTTACCTTAACTTCTGTTTGCATTAGTTTCCTTATCTGTAAAATGGAGATAATAACAGCACTTTCCAGGTTTTATTGTAAGAATAAAATGAAATGACTTTTGTAAAGAAGTTAGAACATTAATAAGTGCTTAATAAATGTTTTTTAAATTTAATTTTCATCATCATATATAATTCCCAGACAAACCACAAAATCCAATTTAACCCACAAATGAACTACTGAAGCTGTTTGGGGTTGCTGGGTATGCAGGGTACATTTTTAATCCTGCATCCACCTGGAATGAATTCATGTACTCAAACTATCTTCTAGTCAAGTAGCAAAGTTTATTATAATACCAATAGAAGCAGATAGGGTTCTTAGTGAACCTGCAAACTAATGAGGATGAGGCTGATGCTTATATACACAAAAGGATAGTGAAAAAGGATGTGGGTGGGATTAAGAGTGGTAAGTAATCTGGGGTGGGCCAGGTGCCCTGGGCAGAGGTGCCAGTGATCTGGGCTGCTACAATGTATGGGAAAATGCAGGGATTGAGTTGCTTCCAGAGACATGATCTTTTCCTTTTAGGGGTCTGGGTCCCATCACCTCATTATTACCATCCATTCAAAGTGGAAAAAATTATACTGCTATCACTTTAATAATTAAATAAAAGGTGTTTTTTTTTTAAAGCCCCTTATTTTATGTGATTATAGATCATGACTTGGGGGTGGGAGGGGTGAGGATATTGATGATCAGAAACCAGTTTCTCTACATCTATAAATAATGCATTTGAAATGGGGTAATATTACATACCCTGATATGAGAAAACAGCCTTTCTCCAGTGTCTTTCTCTCTTGTCTTTTGAGTGAGCAGTCCTACAGTGGACTAGCATGGGCAAGACTAGGCTAAAGACTGATACAAAAATACACCCCTTCACAGAAGTAAAAGCTTTTGTTTTGGGGGGAACCCCCCCCCAAAGCCAAAACCATCTATTATTACCCCAGTTTGGCAGAGGCTTGCTGCAGACCTCTCAGTTGAGAATAGGAGGATTCTTAGGGAGGCCACAAGACTTCTCTAATCATTCACTTTACCAGATAAAACTGTTTTATCCTTTTCCTACCTGTTTAAGGATAGATCAGGGAAATGGCTCATGGAGGTGAGAGAAATGTTTCTTAATAACCAGTTATGGGAGAAATCCAGGATTTTTCCTTGTCCTACTTCCTTGTTCAAAGCCCAGGCTTTGAAGGACATTACTGACCTCTGCCAAAAATGTACCCTACTTAGACCATTTTATCTAGGTGAATCCTGGCCCACTGTGTTGTACTCAGGCTTAGGTGGGGATAATTTCTTTGATTAAATTGCCCAAGACTGAGGGTGATTTGGAAGTAAATGACTTGATCAAAAATCACATGCCCTAGTACCTCCTTAGAATAGGCCCACCTCTCATTATAATATTCATTCTTGTTAACCTATCAGAGATTGCCCCCCTCAGGAACACCCATTCTTCCAAGAGCATATAAGCGTGGGGTGGGTTTTATAATTGGTCTTTGACACTGGAGAGTGTCACTGACCTCTTTTATTAATAATATGCTAGCATTATTAATAAAATGATTAATTACTCAGAAATTATGTCTCCTGAACTTTTTATATATCACAGAGGAAACATTTGACCTGGCTTGACAGGGGCTATGGTTAAACTAGAGAACATTTCTATTTCTTTATGAACAAAGAAGATTTTTTAAACTTTATTTTTCTTTATGTTATCCTAATTATTCCTTGGTAGAATTTCTGAAACAGTCTTGTCTTGGATGAGGTAAGAAAAAGGTGCATTCACCAACACCCAAGTAAATCTAGCAAATATGAAGGACTAGTCAAGGTTCTTTAGTTTCAAACTGGTGAGCTAGAGGGAAAAGAGAAAAAAGAAACTCCTTTAGGATATCCTTTCTTTGGGCTTTCAGTCAGTCAATAGCACTTGTTAGTGCCTACCCCTGTGCTAAGTATTGAGGATGCAAAGAAAGGCCAAAGATTCGGTCACAGAAGGAAGGTGTTCTTACCCTCAATCACTGGCTTTGAGGGGACAGATTTATTACATAAACATTTGAGATTAAGTGATCTACTTATGGAATCATATATGACTCAGAGCTGGAAGAGGACTTTGAACTCATTCAGTCCAACAATTTATATTTTAGGTACTGACACCACTCTGCTGTAGGCCCTCATCACCCCATGTCCAGACTATTGTAATATCCTGCTAGTGGGTCTGCCTGGTTCAAACTTCTCACTACAATCCATCCTCCATTCAGCCACTAAAGTGGATTTTTCTAAAGTACAGGTCCAAATATGTCACTTCTAAAGTCACAGTGTGAACATGAACTTCTATTCAATAAAGTACTGTGGCTCCCTATTGGAAGAAATATGAAGTGTTTTCTTTGGCATTCAAGGCCCTTTATAAACAAGCCCTTTCTAATCTTCTTATACCTTATCCACATTTCCCCCGAATTTCCAATGCTTTGCCACCACAAAAAGAGCTCCTAGAATTTCTTTTTTGTGCAAATAGGTCCTTTTCCCAATCCTTTTACTCTTGAAATAGAAGTCAAACATTTCCTTTATGTTGACTATTCTAATTACAATTTTTTATCTTATACAAAATATCTATGAAGTTAGTCTTGAATATGGAATTATGTAAGCTTAAATGCTGGATCTATTTTATTTATTTATTTTTTTCCCACTTAATAGTATTTCATTTTTTCCAATTATACGTAAAGATAGTTTTCAACATTCACTTTGATAAGATTTTGAGTTCCAAATTTTTTTTTCCCTCTCCTCCCCTCCCCTTCCCAAGATTTTATTTTTGAAGGGTACAAGATATCATAAAATTCAATTGGTCTTTGATTTCTCTCAAACTGACACAGTGAGTGAAAGAGTATTATGTTTGGAGAGGATTTAAGTTCCTATCTTCATTCTGCCTCTTTTCTACTTGGGTGACCATGGAGAAATCAAGTAACCACCTTGGGTATCATTTTCTTTCTCTATCAAATTAAGATGAACTTAGAGATCCCTATTAGTGTCAAATCTGTGACTCTCAAGACTCTAGTTTGCTAATTGAGAAACAACAGATCACTGAGAATTTGAAGGAAATCCAGGAAATGGAGAAAATTATTTGAGTCATTCATTGAGTAGACATTTTCATTTCCTAAATGTTTGTCTTTGCCCTTACTCAGTGGTAAGAAGTACCATGCTTTGCAATACCACTTCTGGGACTGTATCCCAAAGAAATCATACAAGGAGGAAAAGGACCCATATGTACAAAAATATTAATGGCAGCTCTTTTTGTGGTGGCGAAGAATTGGAAATCAAGAAACAAATTGTGGTATATGAATGGGATGGAATACTATTGTTCTATAAGAAATGAGGAGCAGATGGACTTCATAATAACCTGGAAAGACTTGTATAAACTGATCCTGACTGAGGAGAGCAGAGCCAGGAGAACTTTGTACACAATTGGACATGTAGTATCTGTGATGACTAACTTTGATAGACTGGGCTCCTCTCAGCAATACAAGGTTATAACACAACTTCAAAAGACTCATGATGGAAAGGGATATCCACATTCAGAGAAAGAACTACAGAGTCTGAATGCAGATAGAAGCAAACTACTTGTTCTCTCTCTCTGTTTTGTTTTTTGTTCCTTCTTTCTCATTGTTCATTCCATTGGTTATAATTCTTCTTTACAACTTGACTAATGTTTAATGTGAAGGTATTGGTAGAACCTATATCAGATTGCATGCCACCATGGTGGGGGGGGGGGTAGAGAGGGGAAGAGAGGGAGGGGGATAAAATTTGGAACGCAAGGGATTATGGAACTGAATGTTGTAAACTAAAAGTAAATACATTTTTTAAAAAAGTACCATGCTTTGAAAGATGCAGTCAACATTCAGAGAAAGATCTAGAAAGATCAGAGTTTAAATGGAGACTGAAGCAATCTACATGCTATCATTCTTTTCCATGTTTGGTTTTGTTTCTTCTTTCCCATCATTCACTCCATTGGTTACAATCCTTCTATACAACCAGACTAATGTCCAATGTGAAAGTATTTGCAGATCCTATACTTAATTGCATGCTTCCATGGCAGGGGGAGAGAGGGAGAGGAGAAAATTTGAAACTCAAGGGACTGTGGAACTGACTCTTGTAAACTAAAAGTAAATAAACAAATAATTTTTTTTTAAAGTGGGGAAAAAAAGAAAGATGCAGTCAACTGAATGAAAGGCAAAAATGATACCTTGGCCACTTGTGATTGTTAGCAGTAACAATAATAGTATTTACATATAATTTACTGAGCTAAGCACTTTACAAATCTTATCTCATTGGAAACTCACAAGAAATCTGGGAGGTAGGTGCTGTTATTATCTTTAATTTACAGATGAGGAAACTGAGGCAGACAGGCATTAAGTGACTTTCCCAGCATCACACAGCTAGTAAACAAAGCCTGACTGAGCTCAGGTCTTCCTAACTCCAGGTGTGGCACTGTACCTGTTAGCTAACTGCCTATAGCAATCCACCTAGGTAGGTGGGAGTAGGGGTGTGGAGAATTATTCACTTTCTTACTCCTAGACAAACTTTCAATGGGCTGTTGAATCCTCTCAACTTAAACTCTCCCTGTTGTTTTAGCTAGAGAAATTACCCATCACTTCCCTTCCTAAAAATAGACGTACTGATGACACAGAGCTGCTCCATGTCCCCAAGTGGTTGTGTTTCCATTAGCAATGAATGACTCTATAATAGCTAAATAAAGGAACTATGCCCCTAATGTATGCACTGCTGTTTTTGATAAGCTCATGTTGTAGGAGGAAATGATGGACAGGACTAAAACAAATAAAAGGAAATTGTTGACTTCTGCCTCTGCCTTGCAGAACTGCACTATGTTCATGATGACTAAACCATGAGGATCTGGGGAATCACTATATGACATTTATGAGCAGGTGGCACTTGGCAGTCTTACTAGAAGAGAGTCCTAGAGTCCTTGGTAACTTCGATTTGTGGATGTTAAGCATTTCTCCATCTTCAGTAGTTTCTAATTGTACAGTGCCTGGCACATAGTGAATGGGGCCTTTAAAATGCTTGTTGACTTATTCCAATAGAAGGACAGGGTTTTTTAAAGTATAGAGTTCTGTGCTGGAAAGAAATAATGTAGTCTAGAAATAATGTAGTCTAAATCCCTCATTTTATAAATGAAGTCCAGTGTGTGAAATGACTTACCCAAAGTCACACAAATATTAGGAAGTCAGGAAGTCAGAATCTGAATCCAGGTCTTTTGACTTTGTAATGGCAAGCAAAGAAGTAGTAAACACCTTGTTTCAGCTATTTAGTTGACACCTTGTTTCAATTCTTGCCCATGATTGTATCAAGTCTTTGTTGAAGAGCAGAACTTGTGAACCCCACAACTTGTGAACCCTAGAACTTGTGAACTCTTGTTGTTGCAACAGGAAAGGGAGGAGCTAATGACCATATGTAAGGAGAAGCCCAGGCTGGAGAGAGTAGAACTGAGAAGGGAGCTCTTGTGGTAGAGAAGGAGAAAACTGGTGGTATCCCAGCACTCTATGTTTGTCTGTTCTGTCTGTGTTGATGTTTGTTTGTGATACTTTGTACAGAAGCCCTGGGACCTTACTGGAAGCCCTAAAAGAGGATTTTCTGATTGTCTGTTTACAGAAGTCCTGGAGGAGGGATTCAGAGGTCCTGGGACTATATTGATGATTTACATTGGGTTCTCAGACCTTGTTTGTGGGTCTGCGTTGATTTCTATGTTGAGGATTTGTGTTGACCTCTTAGACTTTGTTGGTGGGTCTATGTTGATTTCACAGGCAGATAGTGAATGGATGATGGTTCCAACAATGTATATGAATGTTATTGTGGCTCTTTTAAGCTTTGTCTTCCCAGAAACAGAAACTGTAAAGGACTTGAGGTGGACTGGACACTGTGAACTTCAGTGTGGAACGGGAACTGGACGAGAAAGTGGACGAGGAGCTGAGAGCTGCCTGTCTTTGAATCTAGGTGACAGTTGGATAGATTTGGCAGGAGCTGGGACCATGGAATCTGAGAGCCAGCCTTGAGTCAAGATGAAAAGACCTCTTCTTGGGTACTTAGTGCTGAGAAGATCATGATTTACTGTGGCCTAGGGGTGGAGAACTTTGGCCTTTGTACTTTGTGTCCCTTAAGGAGACTTGCTCCCTAAGGATGACTGAGTTAACAACTTATTGAATGATATCTTTTGTTTAAATCTATGTGGCCACTTTGGTGAAAATTATGTGGCTACTTTAGTGATAACTTGTTATGCTATAACACTGTGAATGCTGTGCTTTGGTTTCTGTCAATGTTTTGTCTTAGTTTATTACTGAATAAATAGAGTTCACTATACTGTGTAATCAGAACCTTGAAGCTGTTCACAGCCGCAGTCCTCTGGAAAGCTAATCATGCTTGGCTTTACAGACTTGAGTTCAGGTGTTGTTGTTTTTTAAATACCAAATCCTGTGGAGAAATTCCTCTTAGCAAAATCTGAAATAGCACTGAACTTTTCAGCTGGGTACACAGATAGTAGATTCAACAGTAAAATCCAAAAGCCTGGGTAAAAATGTACAGGAAGACAAAAATCAATGCACTCCATGCCTTCAGGGTCAGTGAACTATATAAACAAACCTAAAGATATTACAAGGTCCTTTTTATAGTACATAATCTGTTATTAAGGATCAGACTGATGTTTTTAATGGTAACTCAGAGGAATATTTTAACTATGAGGTTTAAAGTTAATGAATCTAAGTATGTTATATATTTTAAACCTGCCATATTTCTATTGGACTTAAAATATTTAAGATAAATAAAATATTTAAATTTTATATTTCTCTTGGGGAAGTTAGGTGGCCTAGAGCAAGGAAGACTCATCTTCCTGAGTTCAAATCTGGCCTCAAACACTTAACTAGCTGTGTGACCATGAGCAAGTCACTTACCCCTCTTTGCTTCAGTTTTTCCTCAGGTATAAAATGAGCTAGAGGAGGAAAGGGCAAACTATTCCAGTATCTTTGTCAAGAAAACACCAAATGGGGTCATGAAGAGTCAGATGTGATTGAACAACAACAAATATTTCTATTACAATCTATCCCATCTCTGTGCCTTTGTAGGAACTGTCTGCATGCCTGGAATGTACTTTCTCTTCCTCTCCTCTTAGAATTGGAGAGAAACTCAGCTCAGCCTCTAACTCCTTCCTAAATGAGGCCTTTCCCAATGCCCCACAGCTACTAGTAACTCCCTCCTCCAAACTGCATCCTATTTATTTTTTAAAAAATATATTTATAGGACTTATGTTCCAGAGTCATGGAAACCTACAGATGAAAAACAAAGGGACAGGGACCCATGAACAAAAAATGTCATCAAGTTCCCAAATAAAACACACATCAGTAGTATACCAAAACAAGTCATTACATTCCAACAATTCTCCAGATTTGGTAAAGAAATCTTACCCTCAGCTAAGTGATAAACTTAATCTAAAACTATTGATCTGTTTAGAGATCAGTTCAGTGATCAGCCACAGGCTCCTTTTGCTCTCACGGATATTTACTCCAAAGGAGGTAATTCTTGCAGGGTCTAAGAGAGACTAAACATCCATAACCGTATGTATCAAAAGAAGATTTTAAAGAATTACATTTGGTTGGAGGTACTGCTAAAAAAACTGTCCCCCTGCTACCTGCACCAGGCATGGGGAACCTGTGGCCTCAAGGACACATGTGGCCTTCCAAGTCCTCAGATTTCCCACCCCTGGTCTAAATTGATTCCTGTCTTGGAGACAGCTCTGACCCATTCAGGTGGTGAAGTGTTTGAAAGAGGATTGAATGCTCTAGTACAGCTGAAAGGTGTTGGGCATTCTGTAAATAAGTGGTTCTCAACCTTCCTAATGCCCTGACCCTTTAATACTTGTATGTGGGTGTATCTGCATGTGGGTGAACCCGCCTGGAGATGGATAGAGGAGCAGTGTCTTGGTTCCTAAGACCATCAGAAATATGTTTTCCGATGGTCTTAGGTGACCCCTGAGAAAGGGCTGTTCAATACCCAAAGGGGTCTTGACCACAGGCTGAGAACTACTTCTCTAAATGATCATCTGAAGCGTTTTCTTTCCAAGACACCAAGGGATAAGAAATTCAAAGAGCTAATCACCAGTGTTTTAGAAAAACTAGAACAACATGGTGGAAGTGAAAGCCTTATGATTATCAAAGCTAAAATTCCAACTCCAACCCCCCTCCCCCCCCCTTCATCTCCTTTTAAGCCAAAGTGACAATAAAACCATGTGACTAAGTGGTGAGAGACGTCAGAAGCTTGTGGTGAACATCTTAGGATCCCTTTTGAACGTTTCATTTTTTTAATTACAGTCACTTGATTTCTTATTTACACGATAAAAATTAATACACAAAATTGATTCCACTGAATCACAGTAAATAAGCTTTTATCAGCACAGGAAAATGGTTAGTTATGGAAAATTATTGAAAGGACTTCTGTACAATTTTGTGGGGCTTATCAAATAATTTTTTTCTGCTACGGTTGGTCAGTATGAAGAACCACAGTTTCAGATTTTTGTTTACAGTTTCAGATTTGCTATTTATATTTTAGTGTCTTTTAGTTATAACATCACTTAAATGATTATACTAATTTTTCATAATTATTTGTCATACTCTGTAGGGGTTTTAGACCTACTAGAGTCACAGAAATTAGGAAGAGCTGTTAAACTGCTTAGTATCCTCACTGATAAGTTATTGCTTATAAACAAGCATTTTTATAATGTGGAATGCTTGATGGAATCATCTGGAACATTTTAAAATATGAATTTTTCAACAGTATAAAATTCTGTTATAACTTGTAAATTATTATTTACTATAATTGCTAAAATTATACATGAGTTTAAGTGTTATGTGGTATATAAGTAAACATTATTTTTTTTATATTTCCTCAACTAAAAGAAACATGCTTGCAAATTGGGATATTTAAGAATTCAATTCTTGAAATTCCAAATTGTATTCAGAAAATTTTTAGTGCTAACTTGGTAACCCTTTTTCCCTTAAAAATACTTCATACAGTGGTACCTTGACTTACGAGTTTAATTCATTCCATTACTGAGCTCAGAACTCAATTTGCTCAAATATCAAATCAATTTTCCCCATTGAAATTAATTGAAATGCCATTAATCCATTCCGGCCCCCAAAATGCCACCCCAGTATTTTTTTATGTTTTTAAATAAAAGAAAGTATTTATAAATAACAAATATTGTATAAAAACATAATAAAAGAGAACCTAAAGAAATAAAGTGGCTTTATAAAGTGTATATTTACCTTGGATATCAGACTACTTGAGCTAACAGAAGATACTGGCGGAGGTGGAGGGTGGAGGAGACAGATGGAAGAGGTTAGAGGAGTTTTGTTTTGTGCTCTTTTGGTCACTTTGCTTCACTTACTCTCTACACTCTTAATGCTACACTTTATCCCTGAACTTAATTGCTACAATATCTTTTTTACTTGCGCTTAACTTAATTTTCTTCACTGGCAAGGTAGACATGTGGACTGAACGAGTGAGGCACAGGATGCTGAGTGGGCGTTGGGTTGTGGCATCTGCTGCATCAACTAGCAGCGATGTGTACCTCAAATTTTGGCTCACAATTCAAAGCAAAAATTTGACCAAGTGACAACTCGTATCTTGGAAATCTCATAAGCTGGTGTGCTCGTATGTCAAGGTACCACTGTAAATGTTTTAGTTCTCACGTAAAATTTTTTTGGTGAGATCCATAAGTATATGCATTGTTTATTCCAATAAAATGTAAGTTCTTTGAGAGTAGGAAATGTTTCCTTTTTCTTTTAACATCTATCTCAGTGCCAGGAACAATAAGAAACTCTTAATAAATCCAAATATTTATTAGATATCTATTCTTCTGTGCAAAGCACAGGGACGCTTTTCCAAGAGGGTTTACTTAAATAAAGGAAGAAGACTTTATTGTAAAAGGATTTCACTTACAGGGTGGTTCCATAATCCTGTGACAGTAGGGTTCACTTACCTGTGTGACTCTGGCCAATCATTTCACCTTTCTTGGCATCAGTCTGCTCATCTGTAAAATTAAGGGATTGAATTAGTTGGCCCATTTGGTCTTTTCTAACTCTAAATCCCTGGTGATAGGATCATTTTATAGGTAGTAGTTATTCAAGTATTAGAGAAATTGCTTGGTATCAATAAGTGAATTTCTCACCCTAGAAGGATTTACAGTTGAACAAAAAAAGTATTCAGGAAAAGATGATTTACTTGGATTCCCAATTTAAAAGCACTCAGCCAATTTTTAACAAATTCAAATTCAGCAAACATTTGCTGAAGGCCTACTGCATGCAAAGGACCATGAAATGGAAAAATTTAGGCTTAAAAAAAGGTTCCCATCATTGCATTTACTGTGCTTTGTGAACCATAATTCAGGCTGAACTCGGTGGTAAGGTCAAGGATGGAAATTCTGCTGAATCTACTCTTTTGCTATAATAACTTTGCACAAGGTACTGCAGACTGAACATCCATTTATACTCATGACTTCAGTGAAAAGGGTCAATGGAAAACTGAAGAATAAAAACCAGGAGAGAAACAGAAGGGCAGAAGGAAAGAAATGAGAGGGAGTCAGCCAGACTCTGTTCTTCTACCAGGGCCCAGTTATTTTAAATTCCAGTTCCTCCTTACCCTTTCAGAGTAGTGCCTTCTTCATGTTCCCCCCAAATGCAACTAGGTGGCCAGGAGGGTCCAACTCTTGGCCTAGAGGCAGCAAGACTTGAGTGCAAATGCAGCCTTATATATTTACTGTGTGACCCTGGGCAAGTCTCCTTTCCTAAGTTTCCTTATTTGTAAAATGAAATAATAATTATAAAGCAATTACCACAGTGCCTGTCACATATAAGTTTTATTGAGTCACATCCAACTCTTTGTGACCCCATCTGGGGTTTCTTGGCAAAGGTACTGGAATGGTTTGCCATTTCCTTCTCCAGTTCATTTTACAGATGAGAAAACTGACACAAACTGGGATAAGTGATCTATCTAGGGTCATATGACATATAAAAGTTTGAGAGACATAGTTTCTGGGTAATTAGTCATTTTATTAATCATACTCGCAATAATTAATAAAAGGGGTCAGTGGAACTCTTGCATGCCAAAACCCCCTCATGGAACCTATTCAGGGCTTATATACCCTTGAATGGGGGTGTTTCTGAGGATTGTTTAACAAGCAATGAGAGAATGAATGTTATAATGACAGGTGGAATTATTCTGATAAGGGTCTCACTCAGTCTTGGTCTAAGAGATTTCTCTCTTAGCCAGATTATCTCCTTCCTAGGGCAATCTAGACAAAAGTGAGTCCACCTCTGACTAGACCTGAGTGAGTGGAACTCAAGGGGCTGGAATTCACATTAAATTCTTTGAAAGGTTCTCAACTAAGCTCTGTCATAATCTCCAAGTGGTAAATGGAAAAATTCCTGAATCTCTCCCATATTTGATTATTTAATAATAATTTCACTCATTCACAAAGGTAGTAAGTGTCTGAGCCTGGATCTGAACTCAGGAATGAGTCTTTCTGACTCCAGGCCTGCCACTCTATCCACTGCTCCACCTGGCTGTCCTATATAAGTATTAGCTATTATTATTAACGTAAAAGAATTGGGGCCTCAGGCCTTTTGAATTAAAGACAGCTTACTGGCAATACAATACATATATTGCACATAAATTGCCCTAACAGAATAAATGATATCAACAGATAGACCACTAGGCCTTGAGTCAGGAAGACCTGAGTTCAAATTCCACCTCAGGCACTTACTTGTGATCCTGGGCAAGTCACTTACCCTCTGTCTTTTACCCACCCCAGAAGGAAATGGCAGACCACTCCAGAATCTTTGCCAAGAAAACCCAATGGACAACATTGGCCTGCTGTGGTCCACAGAGTTCAAGAAGAATTAGACCCAAACAAACAACAAAACATGGGGAAGATAAGCTTGTAAAAACTGATAGAAAAATGTTCAGAATAAGATCTGTTATATCTACCCTTGCCAAACTACAGAGACTGAACTCTGCTTCCATCAACTTCTCATGCTGTTTTTAAACATAACTTTATAAACTTCAAAACATAAAACAACCAAACACACTTTTGTTTGTGTAGAAACAAACAGTATTTGTTTAAAAAAAATTTTTTTTTAATCTTAAAAAACTATGTAAGGTATAGAAAATGAAAAAAAAAGAAATGTAGAAAAAGAAAGAACACTTAAAAATCCATAGAAGAGAACGTCAGGGACAGTGGAAAACAAACAGAATACTTTTAAAAACATGCTGACAGACTTTTTAAAATTTAAGTAAAACCAATTTGCAACTTCACGTATGATCTTTTTTTCTGTTCTACTCTGTATATGGAAACACTCAGTTTTTTGGTTAAGTTCAGAATTTTTTTAAAAGGGAAAAAATGCAAGTTGCTGGAAAGCAGGTAGTTTTGTTAGGGGTTTGTATACACAGTATCTAAAATGGTACCCTTAAATGCTTGTTAAATTGCAGGGTAAAGTATCCAGTCATTCTGTCATTTTCCTTGGGAATTCTATTGATATAAGCATATACTATGTCAATTTATCAGATTTTGTTCGTGGATTGTCTTTTAATTTCATTAAGACCAGTGCAACCAAGAGGCACCGTGGAATATTCCGATATTAAATAAGTCCACTATTTAAAAACAATTTGCATATTGATGTGAAGATTTAGGAGAAAAGCGCAGCATTACTCTATTAAAAACCTAAGGATCACGTGAAGCAATTGCATTGTTTTTTTAAAACGTCCCGATCTCCTGTTCTCTTCCTGGTCAGTGGGGGGCTGAGTTTTAAACCTGGTTTTCCTTTGGGGATGCAGATCTGTGAAGACGGGGGGAAACAGAGAAGGGCATTCTAATTCTGAGGTGGCCTGGGAGGAAATTTTCAGTGGTTCCTGGGTAACTAGTCAGGGCTAGTTTGTGGTTGTTGTTTTAAAGCTCCTGAGAATTCCCCAGGCGTTTCCTCATCGCAAACCCTGGGCTGCACGCATTCCGGCATTCCGGCGCTCCCTCGGGCAGGCGCCGGGAATCTCCTTCCCACCTGTGCTTTCTCCCCCAGTGCACCTGAACTTCTCTCTCCCTTTCCCCGTGGCTCGGGTGGGCGCGCTGTCCACCTGCGGCCGGCCCGCGGACACCTGCGGTCTGGCCGAGGAGCGGGGGAGGGTGGGGGAGGGAAGGGGCACGAACCCGGGTCTCAGACCCCCGCTGCCCTCGCCAGGGGAGGGCTGGCGCAAGCCCCCCGGCAGCGGCCCAAGCCCCTCCAGCCTGCTCGTCACATGACTCGGAAGGCGCTGGGGGCCGGGGCCGGCACGGCGGGAGCGCCTTCGGCACGATCTGCGGGCTCAGTTCCGCGCACGGAGGAAGGCAGCGCAGGGGTAGGAGGGGGGAAAGAGAACCTGCTGCCGGCCCTCCGGCCCCCCTCCCCCCGCTCCAGCCGCTTCCCAGCCTTGCTCCCTGTAGCTCCATTGCGGAAGTGGACCAGGAGGTGGCGGCGGCGGCGGCGGTGGTGGCGGCCGTGCTGGCCCCGGGAGCCCGAGGCTCGGCCCGTCCCCCGCTGCGCCCGGAGCTCGTGCTCGCTGGCCCCGGCTCGGCGGCTCGGTGGCGGCGGCCCTCCCCCCTCCTGCTCCTCCTCCCTCGGCGCAGCCGCCGCCGGCGTCCCCGGGCTGCATGCCCCGGGCCCCCCCGCGTCCCCGCCCCCTCCCGCCGCCGCTGCTCCTCCTCCAGCTGCTGCCGCCGCTCTCCCCGCAGCCGGCCGCGGGAGCAGTAACATGCTCACTCGCGTGAAATCTGCGGTGGCCAATTTCATGGGCGGCATCATGGCTGGTGGCTCGGGCTTGGAGCACGGCGGAGGCTGCGCCGGCGGCGGCGGCGGAGGGGCCGGCTCCGACCTGCCCTTGCGCTTCCCCTACGGCCGGCCCGAATTCCTGGGGCTGTCTCAGGACGAGGTAGAGTGCAGCGCTGACCACATCGCCCGCCCCATCCTCATCCTCAAGGAGACCAAGCGGCTGCCCTGGACCACGGGCTACGCAGAGTGAGTGCCGCCGTTGCGTCGTGCCGGGGGGTGCAGCACCTGCCCCCGGCCTCCCCCGTGTGCCCCTTCTGCCCTGCCCCCCCGGACTGGCCGCGGGGCCGCCGTCCAGCCCCCGCGCTGCCATCCGCCCCCAGGCTGCCCGGCTCCGGCTGAGTATCTCCCCCTTCCCCTCCCCCGTCCCCCTCATCCCTTCTCTCCAAGGACGCTGCGTCTCCATCCCTGGAGATGGGGTGGGAGGCAACAGCTGGACCAGGAGAAAGAATCGGGGATGAAAGGGCTTTTAGGGGTGTGAGATGGGGCAGCTGTCCCTTTGGACCCAAGCGGGAGCGCGGCTGTTGAAGTTAGGAATGAGGGAAGGGGGTACATGAGGTGGGAGTGCGCGCCTCCCGTCCCTTTCCTCCGCCGTGGGCTGCTGTCTTGGAGGTGGGGGCCTGCGGGTGTGGGTCGGGGTGTGTGTGTGTGTGTGTGTGTGTGTGTGTGTGTGTGTGTGTGTGTCGGAGGAGGGTCTCGGACCTTGGAGCGGGAAGAGTTGCTGTACTTTCCCCCTGTGGCCGTTGGCAGATGTCAGGACCACTTTCCTGGTCCATCCTGGGGAGAGGGAGAAGTTCATTTCGAGTAGATAACCCCAGCACCTTGGCTGTTTCATCTTTAATGCCTAGTCGTTCAGAGTCGGGGGGGGAGGGGGGAGAGGGAATTGATGTCTCTGGAATAAATGGGGGGGGGGGGTCTGTGGTTCCCGAAGAGGATTAAGAGGGGGAGCCAGCTCTGGAGATGTGTAATGCTTTCACTCTTCCTGTCACCCCCTGCCCCCCCCCGTGGTTCTCCACTGACTTCATTAATGAGCTCATTTTGACTCCCGGGATGCCTGCACTACATTGTGTTGTGTTCACCTGGTCCCCTGCGCTCTGGAGCTCGGAGATGTGGAAGGTGGAATGAAGGAGACTGGAGTTCAGGGGTCGGTAACGCCAAGTGCGGGTGCCAGAAGCTGGCATTAGAACTTGTACTGCCCGTGGACTTAACTGGGTCCTGGGCCTCCTGCTTTAGCAGGCCACCCTCACCAGCTGTCCCTTGGCCCCCTAACACTTAACCCATATCCCTGTGACATCGATGCTTGGCTGGGCACATACTCTGATTGGGTCTTGGAAGAACCAATCAGCTCTTGGGATGCCTGTGCCAGGTGACTTTTCTGGAGGCTGCCTTGAACTCACCCCCCCATAAGCAAGGATGAATGGGACTGTAAGTGGAGGGGGATGTTGTGCCCTCATTAAGCTAAGCAATCACCATATCAACCCCCTCCTTCTTTAATCTCCAACCCTGTCATCCTTCATCAAGGCCAACCACCTGACAGATCAGTACAATATCTTTACCTTTAACTAAGTGTATCAAACAGTTTTTCAGCCATCCTTATAGTAAGTCATCTCCTTTAACAAGTTCAGTTAGTAAAGGGTCCCTGTCACCAGAAGACAGGCTGTAATTTCTGAGGTTTTTGAAAGAGAAAAACCAAGGTAAAAAATGGTGGCGTTTGTGTGGGCCCAAGTAATGGTCTTAAGAGGGAAACATCATGGAACTAGAAAAGACTTTGGCTTTACACAGTTGGGTTTGAATTCTAATGCTGTAGGATCTGTGTTACCTTGGGCATAATAAGTCTCTTTAAACTTAGCTTATCTGTAAAATGAGAAACTTACTTACTCCACAGGACTGTGGTAAGGACATTATTTTGAAAGCCTTAAAGTGTCAGTATTATTAGTTTGGATTATTGCTAGTAATAAAAAGAAGCAAAAGCAAATTTCTAGGTGGAGAAAAGCATTTAAAAAGCAGGTAATGAAAGAATAAGATGAAATAAATGTTGCTTGAATCATTTTATTTCAAAGCAATAAAAAAAACTGAGTATGTTAATCTAGCTAGACTGCTTGCTAGACTTGCAGGCAGGAAGACCTACATTTGAATCCCAACTCCCGACCCTTATTAGCTGTGACAAGTCACACAGTCTCTTTGAGCTTTAATTTGTTCATCTCTAAAATGGAAATAATTAACTACAGGTTTATTGTGTGACTTGGATGCAATAATGGCTGTATAAATGACGTTTACTATTATTATTTCTCTTTTAGATGCCCTAAAAGAGGTTTGGGACTTTGAGAGGTGAAAGTAACTTTTACTTGATGCTACAGTTTCTTTTAAGCTGCCCTCCTAAAGCAAACAGACAAATAGTCTCTTCTTTCATAGCCAGATTCCTTTGAAAAAAGTCTGTGTTGCTTCTGTTTATCTTTCACTTTTTAGACCCTCATAATTCATTTGAAACTGCTCTCTTCAAGGTTAATAGTGATCACTTAACGGACAAATTCATTAACTCAGACTTCATCGGTCTTGACTTCTTAGGAATATTTGACATTTTTGATTACCCCTTCCTCCTGGATATGTTTCTTCTCTGGGTTTTCATGACATGAATATCTTGCTTCTCCTCATCCGTGTCCCATTCCCTACCTGTGGATATAATCCATGGCTATACTGCTTTTTTCTCTATATGCCCTCTCTCTGTGTGATGTCACAGTTTAATTGTCATTTTAAACAGATCTTTCAAAAATATGTCTGTCTATCCATATGTCTGTCTGTCTATCCATCTATACTATGAACATCTTCTATATCTATCTAATCTCTAGAGTCCTTATGATGGTTCTGAGTCACTAGCTGCTTATTGGACTTTTAATACCCCATAGACATCTCAAAGTCAACATATCCAAAATGGAACCTATCTTTGCCCCAAGCCCTCTTTTCTTGGGAATGTAGGGGTGCCCTTTGTTACTATTATTTGTTAATCCCTAGGTCATCATCCCTCCTTTCTCAAGGAATTCATCTCTTGTTCACAGCCTTCCTCTCTACTCCAATCCCTGCCCTATAAGATAGGACTTCATTATACATGATGATATTTCCCAGTTCATCAATTTCCTTAAGTCTCATGACATACCTTCATGTTTCCTTATCTTTCATCTCACCATTGCCCACAAGTCTTCTACTTTCTGATCGGTAACTCTGAAATTCCTTTATTCTCCTGTACTCTCCTATCCCCTCATTTCTCTCTGTACTTCCTCCCTCTTCAGTTTTTCCGTCCTCACTATGACCTCCAGTCTCTCACGAACTCTGGGCTCTCCTCTGCTTGTATGGTAGGTACCTAGTGCAACACCTGCCATATAGTAGGTATTTAATGAATGTTTGTTTATTGACTGTTAGGTCGATCATTTCCCTTGCGTTGCCAAATCCCACCCCTGAATCGCATTCCATATATGATTGCGAATCTCCTTCACATTTACATTCTTTAATCTCACCTGGGTCTTAGCTGCACAAGGTCGTCCTTTTAACCTTCCCAAAATGACTTGCATTCTTCATATCTACCACTTCAAACCTTTGCTTTTTTCCTCAGACCTCCCGTTTTCTTCTCTTCCTCATAGCATCCTTGGTGATCTTTCACAGTGCTACAGGCTTTAAAATTACCTTTAGAGGTATTTGGGTGGAAGTCGTGCAGTGGAGAGAGTCTAGCTAGACCAGGAGACGGGAAGTTGTTGTTCATTTGCTTCACTTTATGATCTCATTTGGGATTTTCTTGGTAAAGATCTTGGAGTGGATTTTACCAATGAGGAGACTAAAACAAATGGGGTTAAGTGACTTTTCCAGGGTCACACAGAGCTAGTACGTGTCTGCAGCCTGATTTGAACTCAGGTCTTCCTGACTCAGGCTCAGCACTTTATCCACTCAGGTACAGCCTCAGGGTTCTTGTGAGAATCAAATAAGATCCTAATATTTGTAAAAGCTCTTTGCAAACCGTAAAGTGCTGTCCTCTCATACCCTATAGCAGTGGTTCTCAATTCTCCTAATGCCATGACCCTTTAATACAGTTCCTCATGTTGTGGTGACCCCCAGGCATAAAATTATTTTCGTTGCTACTTCATAACTGTAATTTTGCCACTGTTATGAATCTATCTGATATGCAGAATGTGTTTTCATTGTTACAAATTGAACATAACCCACAGGTTGAGAACCGCTGCCCTATAGGAATGTCACATGTAAGTTCAGCAGTTTTTTAAACTTTACTATGCAGGATTGTACCAGAAAAGCTCTTGCCTGTGGGACACATCTGAAAGCCACTACATAAATGCCTAGGCATTTGAACATGTGAGGGATTCATAACGCTTCAAACTAGTAAAGCCACATTTTGAAGACTCAGCTCGGGGATTTCTGCCCTACTTCCCATTGCGTCAAGGTCTGTTATAGAAACAGCCAACATTCCCCTTCAGATTGACGGACAGATGCAAAACTGACGTCTGGTTGGAACACAGCTGCCTCTCTCTCTAGGTTGTCTGTCTTCCTGGATAATATCTTCCTTGATTGTAAAGGCACTGAAGGCCTCCCCGGGTGGCATAGTAGATAGAAGTCCAGAGTCAGGAAGGCCCAAGTTCAGCTTCAGCCATAGACTCTTATTAGGTGTGTGACCCTGGGTGATTCACATAACCTCCATCTGCTTCAAATTCCTCATCTATAAAATAAGTATGATAATAACAGTGTCATTGCGAGGATAAAATGAGTTAATGTTGGTAGAGTGCTTGGCAAATCATAAAGCGCTCTAAAAATGCTACCTGTTATTATTATTTAATGGAAGCTTCTTTCTCTTCTTCCCTTTCTTTCCAGATATATTCTAGAATTAAGTACACTATGCCAGGGTAGCCTTGGAGGTAAACCAGCAGTGCAGGAAATGATTACCTGTTCTATTGATTTGGTGTGGGTTGAGTTATTGCTTCATATCCCTCTTAACCCTTTTTTTTGTAACCTTGTCTTTCATCCACTGGGATGAAGGTCGTGATACAGCTAAGTAACAAGCATCATTGATAGATGTTTATCCTGCAGCTGTATATACCAGCAGAACAACTGATCTTTCAGTTTTTTCTCATCTTTTTTGGCTACTCAAATACATTTGCTGTTTCCTAGCACACATAAGGCCCAGATCTGGATTTTTTAAAAAAGAAATCTATAATTTTAATAACTGTAACTGCAAGGCTATAAATAATATTTCTTAACTTAAAAGAAATTGAACGTGTCTTATCTTCCTTATACTTTTGACTTTCTGAAACCAGATCTGTACTGGAAGTCTGCCTTTAAAGTTATTTTTTTTTCCTCCTTTTATCAGTGGCATACATAGGGTCCTCAGCTTATCCTGCCTAAAGTTCTGTACTTGCCACTTGGCTGGAAGAATCACTCAGTGAAAATAGAAGTATCAGATCATAGGTTTATTCTTTAAAGTGGTGACATTGCGTCAGATGGTCTCTTAGTCATTGCTGCTTACTCAGATGCATGCATTAAGCAGAACTAAGGATCAAAAATCAGATGCTGAATTCAGACTGACACTAGAAACCCCAGTTGTCTTTATTTATGTGCATAATTTTCCTTCAGAAAATATAAGCTCTCCGAGGGAAGGAACTATCTTTGAATCTCTCATCTATCAGTTTTTCTGGCACATAGTAGGCATTTAAAAATACTTATTTTGCATTTTTTGTATTGATTTTAAAAAATTAAATTCTGTTGTTTTCAGTTAGCCAAAAAGAAAAAAAAATTTCCCTCCCTCCCATCAACTCATCATGTCCAATTGGGAGGAAAAAAAAAAAGAAAAAGAAAACTCTTGCAGCAAATATGCAGTCAGGCAAAAACCCTCCTGCACTGATCATAGCTAAAAGCATGTGTATCTTATTCTGTATTTAGGTCCATCACCTTGATGTCAGGAACAGGTATCATGCTTTCATCATTGGTCTCCCAGAATCATCGTTGGTCATTGTATTGATCAGAATTTCTAAGTTTAAGAAATACTTGACTAGATATAGGATTTTAAGTCATTGTGTTAAGTGGTTGAGGCTCAGGTCTTCACTGGGTACTGTGTTTTGGCTTGACTACTAAACTCCATTAGGTTTCATGGATGCACAAAAGGCTAAGAACCTCCATGTGCCAGAAGGTCTTGTGTAAACAACTACCTGCCTCAATTGGGTGTTCACCTGAAAGGGTCCCCTATAGACTTTGCACCTTGGCTTGCATTATTACCTCCTCTTGATTATATCATTTCATCATTACTTTACAGTTTTAGAGCTCAAAGGATCATAGACAGATGGAAAGGCCCTCATCTTCTCATTTTATAGAGGAGAAAGCTGAGACCTAGGGAGGTCAGTTGATTTGCTAAGGGCCATAAGTGGTAATGGCAGAATCAGAATTTGAACTTAGGTTCTACTGACTTCAAAGCCAACCAGACTTTCCTTTGGGCTGTCAATGAATGATCTCTTTATGACATGTTGGGGCCTCTTATCTATTTGCCAAAATTATTTTTCATCAAATTGTGTTGTGAAAAAGATATTCTCAATAAATAAGCTAAGAATTGATGGGGGTAACCATTTTAACTTTTGCGACACTTAGTATTCATCCTCAAATTTGAATATTTTTTAGAGGTTGAGGGCTTCCTAAGTCTTAATGAGATCTTCCTCAGAGATGTTGTAAAAATATTATTTAACGTATACCTCATTTTAATTTCTGCTAACAATCCTATTGTTACCCAAAGATCATCTAAATATTTGTAACATCTACAACTGAGCTTTGCCAAAGCCTTTATGAATGTAAGCAAAGGAGATCATGTATCACGTGAATCATTTTTGCTTAGAGAATTATAAAAGAAGTCTAAACTTCTGTATTTAATTAGTTGCTTGCCTAGAGTCCTTCCACCAGACCTAAAAGGTCTTTCTGAAAGTTCATTTATTTTTATTAGAGCCAAATCCTTTTTTCCTTTGTATCCAGCTATTCCTGAGATTTTCAGTGTTCAAATAATAATTAGTGGATCCAGACTTGTATCATATGACTTCAGATATAGAAGAGGACTTTTATAGGTCATAGTCTAGTCTAATGGTTTTCAAGAAGCGTTCCTCAGTGTGAACTATGCTAAATGTTCTGATATCATAGATAAAATTTATATTTAATTTCATTTAATGTGCATTTTACCTAGCTATAATTCTAAGTATAGTATTTGTATTATAAACTAAACTTGCCTGTTGCACATGTAACCTCAGTCTATCCACCCTGCACTCATCCTAAACTCACAAACTATTCCACAAAAATAGTTGCTTTAATTGAAGGGAAACTGTATATTTGATTCTCTCATAGTATTACCAATTTAAATGTTCTATGCGTCATGGTTCCTCATGGCAAAGAACAGATTTGAGAGTCCTTGGCCTAATTCAGACTCATGTTCCATACATGTCAGTGCCATTTACAGTGTCCCTGATGGTCATGCAGCCTTTGTTTGAAGATTTCAAGTGATAAGAAACTCATGACTTTGCATGAGATTGCTAACGGCAACCTTGAACTTGGAGTGCCAATAAGTACAGGACTGCCATGGCCTCCATAGGAGAGCTGAATTTGCAAAACCTTGGCATTAGGCCCCTAAGACTTGCTTTCTAGAATGCTTTCTAGAATGAGCACCTCATCTCTCAGGGAGGGAGTCTCCTCCAACTTTTTATTGACCTAGGAGCTTCCATGGTCTTGATATCATTCTTGTTATAATTAATTTATCTGATTTATTGATCAGAATAGAGTTTTGGAACTTTGACTACAGCTCTCCTCATTGCTTCATCATGGTGTTGTGATTGACCCTGGGTTCTGTAGAGTAAACTCTGATAGGGTCTGCCAGTCTACCAAAGGTTTCATGTATGGTCCCAGTGGCTGGCCATCTCTATTTGTTCAAGAATCAAGCCTGCCAAGTTCAGAGAGATTCATCACCATGAAATTGGCTGGGGGACCATCAAACCACAGACTGTTGACTATGGTGTGTAGAGGAGTTAGTTGCCAGTGGGAGGGCCTAATCCAATTTAGTTCAGTTCACCACACATTGACATGTTCCTCTATACGTAGATATTGTCATCATTGTGTTTTTGTTTTTGTCAATAAATTTTAAGTACCTACGATGTACCAGGCTCTATGCTAAGCATTAGGGATACAGAAAGGTAAAAGGCAATCCCTGCTATTAAGGAGCTTTCGGTCTAATGAGGGAGACAACATTCAAATAAATATATACCAAGGAAAGGACTTGACAGGGAAGGCACGATTTTTCCGTATTCAGATTTGGTAGTGAACTACTGTGAGAGACCTAAGTTTGTACTGAGGGTGCCCATTCAAGGTTTCTTTGTAGAATCCCTTTCATAGTATACTGTGAGCCTGAAAAGACCAACAAATATAATGGAATTTGTCTAACAGCTTTCATATAACTTGAGTTTCCCGTAAACCTCAACTAAAGTCAGTAGAAATAATAGATGCTATTTTTTTTTTTTTATGGTTCTTCATAGTAAGTGGGAGGGAGTTATTTATATCAACAAGAATTTAAAACTGACTTGCTACTTAACATGTAGTGAGTCAGGTGAATTCATTCCCTAAAAGAATCTTTATTTTAAGACTAAAGGTAGAATCAAAAGAACTGTATAATTACATTTGGCATGATAGTATAATATGATATGACTTCTGATTAAAGGGTAAACTAAAAAAGCCAACCTTTTTTGGCTGGATTCCACAGTTTACTGAAAATACCATTGTAGGGACATTTCTCTTTGATGTGCTTAATAAATGCCTATTGATGGAGTGACTAACAGAAAAATCCAGATACTGGCTCCTTGTAGAAGGCCTAGCATGCACAGTACAATGAGAAAAAATGACTAGATTTGGTGTTGGCCTAAGAAAGCCCGAGTTCAAATCCTGGCTCATTCCCTTGGATTCCCAATTTCCTCATCCACTTTATGTTGGGGTTGAACTAAATGCTCTATAAGGCTCCTTTCAGCCCCTAAATCTGTGTGACCCTATGAGGGAAAAGATGATTGCCTCTGTCCTTGCATTCTCTTATGTCATGAGGTTGTTATGAAGTGAACACTCAATAATAGGAATTGTGGTTGCTATTTTTGGCTTTCTGCTTCGGCTAATTCTGTCCTTGTGTAATTTATGTTCATTAGCTTTCTTTGTTAATGCTGTCCTGGCTGAGTTTTTTCTGCGGATAAATGAAGGACATAGATATTTACTAGATATGAGAGAAAGTATGGCGTAGTAGAGGGGCAGTGGATAGAGCGCCAGGCCTGGAGTGAAGAAAACTCACCTTCCTGAGTTCAAATGTGGCCTCAGAAACTTCCTAACTCTGTGGCTTAAGACACTTAACCCTGTTTGTCTCAGTTTCCTCATCTCTAAAATGAGCTGGAGAAGGAAATGGAAAAACACTCCAGTATCTTTGCCAGGAAGACCCCAAATGGGGTCTTGAAGAGTTGGTTCCTACTGAAATGACTGAACAATAATATGGTTATAATCCTGCCTCCCTGGGACATCATTTCATCTCTCTAGGCCTCTATTCTCTTATGATTTTTGTCATTGTCTTTCATGAAATCTTAGACAGCAAACTTAGCAGATTTGCAGAAGATCTGAAGTTGTGAAGGAGAATTAATATATTGTTAGCATTTGGCTCTAAAAAAAGGTGTATGTAGTCTGAAATGGTAGGCAAGAGACAGGAAATTTAGTAGGAATACAGCTAGGTCCCAGTTTGTGTGAATAATGGATTTATTGAATTAACTATTTGAATTCATACTGCATATTTCCATCGGATTGGAACCAATCACTATATTTTACATAATTGCAGCTTAATATAGTGCAAATTCAAATACATGGGACCACTTTAGGGGATTGATTATTCATACTAAAAGTGGTTTCAACAATGAACACATAAGAAATCGTGTTAAAAATGAAAATATCCAGATTGACTTCCATATACATTTTGTGATTATTTGGAATGAGATTTCCCTTTCCAGTATTACTTGTTAGATTTTGTTATTGCATAAAAATGCTGTTAATTTCTGTGGGTTTATTTTGTAAAAATTTTTTTAATTTGAAACTTTACTGAAACTATAGCCTTAGTTTCTTTGTGGATTCCCTAGTATTTTATAAGTAAACCATCATGTTATCATGTTAATAAATAAGGATGGTTTTTTCTACTTTTGCCTTTACTCTCTCATAGCTTTTGCTGCTATTTTTAGAACTGTATCAAATAACACAGGGAAAGGGCTTTGATTATTTTCTGGAAGTTCTTAACTTTCTACTCTTTGGTCAGTTGGCTTATTGAATACCCTGTTTTACCTCCAGGTTCTTTTTGAGAAAATGATTAGGATTCTTCCTTTTACTGAATGACTCTCCCCAGAACCTCTTTTAAGGAGGATGCCCAGGTCAGCCCTCTCTCAACATATTGTAATCTGGCCTCTTGCACCATGTCCCAGATGCTGCCTTATCCTGAATGATCATTTCAGTCCTGGAATTCACATCTCATAATTTTCCTCAGCCCTTTCCTCTACTGCTTCTGACTAATAAACATCTTTTAAAGGAGGATACAGTGTTCTTGGGAATATAGCATTCTATTTTTTCCTTTGATTACTTCTAAACAAGGAGAAAGCCTGCCCTATTCTCCTAAGAATTTGAAGGTTTGATTTTTTTCCCCCTTACTAACTACAGACTTTTTTTGCTGTGTTGTAGTTCTGAAATTTGATTAAGGTGTTTCTTTGTGCATTAAACATCACGTTTCCTTCTGTTGCTGTTCTGTGAATTCTTGTGATCTATACTTATCATAGGATCAGAGCTTTTCAGAGATGTTATCAAGCCCTACCCTCTTAGTTTATAAGACTTGAATCCCAAGGACACCTACCCTTGGAGAACTTTGTGTCCTTTGAGGGAAAGCTAATCCCTTTCTCAGGATGAAAGAAGGAGGGAACTGAATCTGTCTGTGCTGTTTTGGCCGAGAACACTATTGATATTAGTCCTGTCATGAACGTGTCTAAAACATACATAGTTGACTCCAAACCCAGCACTTTTTGTGCTTTATCAAGTCTACTTCTCATTCTGATCTGCTCGTAATATTTCTACATTTTCAGTAGGATTATTGAAGTATGGCGTTCAGTTTTTCTTTTTATGATGTTTTTCTGGAAGACCTATCTTAGGTTAATCTTTTCACATCTTAACTTCCAATTCAACATTGTTTTGTAGATCTACTGAAGTTCTTCCAGTCTTTAAAGAAAAATTTTGTTCCATTATTTTTTCTTCTGCCCCCTGCATTTTTGCATTCCAACTTTGATGTTCTCTTTTTCAGAGAACCTATTGTTATAGAGAGCATTTCTGTCTTTTGTTCAAAATTTTGTGGTCTCTAGACTCTGATTTCTTCCTTAAAATTTTTAACTTCTGCCTTCGTTCTCTAATAATTCACCCAATCATTTGATTGTTCATTATAACTATCCTGGAGATTCTTCAAATTACTTTATCATTCCAGCAAGCCTTGTAGAATTTGTTGTACTATATCTTCCCCAGTGGATTTTTACTGTTTCCTTGTAGATCCATTTAAATCTGAGGTTTTAAACTTTTTATGGACCCCTTTAGCAACCCAATGAAATCTATCAGATTCCTTCCTGGAAATTTTTTTAGGCGATTTATTATTTTTCCAACTTATTAGTATTTTATTTTTCTAATTACATGTAAAGATAGTTTTCAACATTCACTTTTATAAGATTTTTGAGTTCCAAATTTTTTTTCCCTCCTCCACAAGATGACAAGCAATCTGATACAGGTTATACATGGTATAAATATTAAACATATTTTGGAATGTTTCGAAATGCTTAGTATACATAGGATT
>CM053585.1:352721031-352744121 GCA_028646515.1 Pseudochirops corinnae
CCTAGCCGCCCCACACACTGTATATTTTCAAGCAGTGTATTTATATTCAGATTCATTTTGAAGTTTCGTGAGAGTAGAAAATAATCTTTATTTTCCAAAGCAAGCTGAGTGGAATACTTGGAGAATACTAGGAGATAAAGAATTGTGACAGCTGGTGGAACTGGCCAACAAGTAGAGCTGAGTTCTCTGTAGTCTTGTCTGTGGTCTGGAGGCCTGGCCCTGTGTCAGCAGAGACAGAGACTTTCCCAGGGGGCCAGAAGTTAAAAGCATATCATAACAAGTAATAATAATAAATAATGATGATGATAGTTAACATTTATATGGTGCTTGCTGCGTGCCAAGCACTGTGCTAAATGCTTTATGCTTATTGTTTCATTATCAGACTGACTTTGACCCCTGTTCTCAGAGTTCTGGTAGGAGGTGATTGTGTCTGGGGACTAGGAGACTGTATTGTTGATTCGAAAGACAAGTAGACCAATTTGAAGTCAGGCTAGAATTCAGAGCCACCAGATGAACAAATGGGTTTGCTCACAAACAGAGTATGTACACAGTTTGTCACATAGAACAGTGTTGTGTTAGGGTAGGATGCTTGACCCCTGTGCTCCTGCTTCTCTGCGAGAGCTTTAGCTATGGCTTAGCAGCAGGTCATCATCTCCAAAGGCTAAGGTTGGTTATTTGGGGTATGTTTTTTACCATGTAGTTAAGAAATTGATCCATATTCCCAAAACAAAATATTTATGCTTCCTTATTTACTAAAATAATTCGCATATTATGGATGTTTTCAATAACAAATATATTTTTCTTCATTTCATTAAAATGTGAGATTTTATTTCCCCCTGCAATTACACATAAGACAATTTTTGACATTTGTTTTAAGGGGCAGCTAGGTGACTCAGTGAATAGAGCACCAACCCTGGAGTCAGGAGGACCTGAGTTTAAATCCAGCCTCAGACACTTAACACTTACTAGCCCTGTGACCTTGGGCAAGTCACTTAACCCCAACTGCCCTGCCCTCCCCCCTCCAAAACAAAAAAAAACACATTTCTTTAAAAAAAATATTTGAGTTTCAAGTTCTCTCTCTTTCTCATCTCCCCTTTGAGAATGCAAGCAGGCAGATACAGATTATACATGGGCAGTCTCGCAAAACTTCATTTCATTTAGATATCTTCTGTTTTTATATTTATTATTATTATATTATTATACATTAATATATTATATTATTATTTTATGTTTATATTTTTATATCTCAGATGTATCAGCTCCTCACCCAGTGAGCCTTCCCTACCAGCACAGTAGTTGTCTTTACAGTGTATATAGCTACACCTGTAGTGTTCCATCTCTCCATTGAAAGGGAGCAAGATGCATTTCTTCTCTTCTTTGTAGCCAGGGTTGGGTATCACAGTCATGTGGGATAGCTGGTGGCACAGTGGATAGAGTGCTTGGCCTGGCATCAGGATTGCCTGAGTTCAAATTCAGCCTCAAACACTTAGGACTTTGAGTAAGTCACTTCACCTGTTTGCTTCATGTTCCTCAACTATAAAATTTGGGATTATAATAGCACCTAATTCCCAGGGTAGTTGTGAAGATTAAATGCGATAATATTTGTAATTTGTGCCCGGCACATAATAGTAGCACTGTATAAATACTTATTCCCTTCCCTTTTTATGTGTGATTTATTTTTGGTTCTGTTTACTTCTTTCTGCATCAGTTCATATAAGCCCTACTGTTTCTCTGAATTCTTCATATTTGTCTTTTCTGACATGATAAATCCATTACATTCTTGTACTAGTTTGTGTAACTATTTCCCATACATAGTTAATTTAAAATAAGCTCTTAAAATGAAATCTTTTAGTTATAAATTTTAAATATTTTGATTTAAAAAAAATAACACAATCCAAGTCGGTTTTGAGAACTTCTAAATGTTAGCTTACACAACTAAGTAATTTTTCACTTATACAACACGTTTATTAAACATTATATGGATTCGCCTTTGGTGGCCTAGGAGACTCAATTTCCTAAGAATCATTTCCTTCTCAGAGCCTGTTGGGGGACCTCCAGGTCCCCCTTTTGGGTCAGATTATTTCCATATTGTATGCAGAATATAACTTCATCTCTCTGGCTCCACCAATTCCATATAAAAACTGTTTTTAATATTCATTTCTTAAAACTTTGAATTCTGAGTTAACCCTGAACACCCCCCCCCCAAAAAAAATTATCACTCTATGTTCCCTTTAAGAATTCTTAAATGGTTTGTCAATTTAGAATCAGTGTCCAGAGGGAGGACTATGTGTCCCTCACTGTTCTGGGTGATGGGGATATGAAAGAAAAGAATGAAATGATCCCTACTCTCTGGGAGCTTATGACATATTAAATTAGTGTTTTGTACACCTGTGGGAAGAGCTGTATGTGCTAGAAGCTGGATTAAATGATTAACTTTGTAAGATTCTGAATAGAGATGCTTAATACTGCTAATACACAGGTTTATTTATTTTCAACATTCAGCAGCCAAAATATATACTATATTTCTTAAATATTTCATCTTTTGCCAAGAAATTTATTGTGGTTTTTATTAATGGAGGAATGACAGCTTTGCATCCTTATCCATATTTTGCATCCAAATCTAAAAGTATTACCTTTTACTAGTACTCTTTTGAGAAGTATGCAGGCTGTGTGCCAAAGCTTTACATATGGAGAACTTGGGAGGAGGGGAGGAAAGAGGAAATGTCATTTACAAAATTCTTTCCATTTCTAAATGAATTTGTATTTTACTAATCACAATAACATCTTTATAATTGAAAAATAGTTTAAGTACCTACTATGTATCAGGAGCTGTGCTGAGTACCAAGAATGAAATGATCGCTACTTTGAATGAGTTTATGACTTATTAAATTAGTCTTTAGAAAGTGTGCTCAATAGGATGCTCTCAGAAAAACCTGGAAAGACTTATATGAACTGATGCAAAGTGAGCAGAACCAGGAGAACAGTGTACACAGTAACAGCAATATTGTGCGATGATCAGCCACAAATGACTTTGCTATTCTCAGCAATACAGTGATCCAAGACAATTCCTAAAGACTTAGAATGAAAAATGCTGTGCAGCTCCTAAAAGAGGACTGATAGAGTAAGTGAATATTAAATCATACTTTAAAAGATTTTTCTCTTTTAATTTTAGTTTTTGACAATGGATTGAATTGGTTTATTTTGGCAAAAGACATCATTTTCAAATTCTCCAGGAACATTTTTCACTACACTGACCACACTGATACCTAATGATGATGATGACTGACATGTAAATGATGCTTTGAAAAAGTTTTTAAATAACATTTTATGATTTTCTTATTTTTTTTGTTTTTGTCTGTTTTCTTTCACAGCATGTCTAATATGGAAATATGGTTTGTATGACTGCACATGTATAACCTTTATCAAGTTGTTTGCCTTCTCAGTGAGGGGGGAAAGGAGGAAAGAATTCAAACTAAGAAATGAATATTAAAAATAGTTTTTATATGGAATTGGTGGGGGGAAGATGTTGAATTAAAATTTTTAAAAGTATGCTCAAATATTTATGGATTTGTGGACCCCTTGCAGTAATTCTGTGGGCCTCAAGAGTCTAGGTCATGAGTTGAAAGCTACTCTCTTGACTCAAATAATGAATTAATAGAACATTTTAAATGACTTTTTAAATGGAATTATATAACTTTCATAAATGATGCTCAGGTTCTGAACCTAGCTTACAGACCTTGTTTTACCTGTAATGTAGCTGAATAATACTAAAAGCCTTGAAAACTAGATCCCACTTGTCTTTGTTCTTCCTTGTCTTTGTCTCTTCCCTTCCCTAGTAGCAGCCTCTTCATGATCTCAGGATATCTTTGGGATTCTCTTTTCCCACCATAATTCTTTGTCTCCCAAGGTCTTCTTTGTTTTAAAGAGTTCATTTATGAGTGTCTTTTGTGTTTTCTTGCCCAGGGTGTCAGAATCACTAGTTATGACCCCTGCCTACTCTTGTAGGCCAAGGGTTACTTGGTAAGACTCTCCTGCTTCAGAGTTCAAAAGTAGAGACCAAATTGTTCTTCCCAGTCAGAAAAAATGCAACAAAGAAAAGTTATTTAATAGAATATTTGTACAATGTGTACAGGAATCAGTTTGCCTGGTCTTGCGAAATACCTACCTTCTTCAATGGCATAAGTTGGAGACATTCTAGTACCCAATGGGATTCTGTGATTTCCACAGAAGGCACTTATATTCCTGGGTGCTTCTAACCCGACATCTATTTACCTACTAGAACATAAAGATTTGACTTTATTCCAAGGCTATTCAGTCAATTTTGGTTATGATCCAAAGAAAGGTCTCTGATCTAATTCTACCTTATTAAATTCCAGTTTATTGAATGTTCATTGTATCCTGCACCTGGTCCTAAGCAAAGTTAATTCCTGTATTTCTCCCTTGCCTTTATTTTGCCACCTTTCATTGGGAGGGTTAGACATGCTTGTCCCCTCCAATTTCTGACAGTACTGTTGGTTTGCCAAAATTTCTGACCTTGTTGATTATTTTCAAATACTAGTCAAAACTACCATTCTTTCAGAGTTTCGATAGAGAAGATTCATCCTATCCTTTAGTACCTGATTGTTCTGGTTCTAACTATTCTAATACTAAAGTGTGGTTTTTCAAGAACTTTTCATAAGGTATCAGAAAATAACTGAAAATTGAGTTTGGAGTAACGTGGGAAATCTTAAAGTCTTTCAATATAGTCTTGTGCTGTCAGTGTGTTTATCCTGTCTATAATTTAGTGTATACCCTTGCAACATCCATTTTTGTTTCTGTGTACCATGTACTGTATGCTTTCATCATGTTTTGTCTCATAACTCTGTAGTATTTTCAGTTCTTAAAACATTCAAGGGATCTTCTGATTTTGATCAGCAAGTGTTTGAGGTCTCCTTAGGAAAAACTACACTTGTTAGTGTCACAGAGATACTTGTTATATGTAGATTATAAAGGATGATCTGGTAGTATGTTGACTGGTTGGGTATAATATGATGTAGAGCAGTGGTTCTCAACCTTCCTAATGCCGCGACCCTTTAATATAGTTCCTCATGTTGTGGTAACCCCCTCCCATAAAATTATTTTCCTTGCTACTTCATAACTGTAATTTTGCTACTGTTATGAATTGTAATGTAAATATCTGATATGCAGGATGTATTTTCATTGTTACAAATTGAACATAATCCACAGGTTGAGAACCGCTGAGTAGAGTGTTCATTTAGGCATGGGTTGGGCAGTGAGTATTAGAGCTGCTTTCTCCATAGGCAGGGCTTAATGGACAGTTTCCCCAAAGCTCCCCATTGGACTGCCCTCCTATGTACCCCATAAAACAGCAGCTGAGGCGTCTTACTGTTGGCCATGAGTAGCCCTGTGTGACTTTCCTGTCCCACAGTGTGTTGGAAGAGTGGTTAACAGAGCACATTTGGAACTTAACACTTTTGAGTATACTGGTATGAGATGAGCGCACCTTAAGAAGGATTAGGGCTGGTTACCTCCCAATTCAGTTCAACAGTCATTTATTAAATGCTTTCCAAAAGCAGGGCACTGAACTGGAATCTGTGAAAACAAACACAGAAATAAGTCTCTGCTCTGATCCCTATACAGGAAAGGCAGCTTTTGCTGGCTCTGCTCTCTGTAACAATGCCCTCAACCTTTGTATCGACCAGGTGAGGGTTGAGGTTTGTTTTGTTTTAAACCAAGTCTCCTGGGCTAGATAGGGATTGGGGACATGAAGGTTTTTTTTGAAAGTTTTATTGCCGTTATCAGTGGGGTAGGGAACACCTTGAACAGTCTCTTTATGTGGAGATTTAAATGATCCTTTGAAATTATTTTATATTTAAAAGTTTCATTAGAGCCTTTTTACTACCAGCTAATTTCTAGTATACTTCCTGCACTTCATTCAAACTTCCCTTATCAGTCAACTAGGATTTATTAAGGGCCTACTGTGTGCTAGGAACTGTAGTAAGCCCTGGGGATAGATACAGAGAAAGTTGGAAGACAGTCCCCGCTCTCAAGAATTCACTGTATCATGGGGGAGACATGAAAATAGCCATGTAGAAACAATACATGAATTGGAGATAATCAGCATAGGGAAGTCCTTAGCTTTGAGGGAGATTTGGAAAGGTTTCTTGTAGAGGGAGGGATTTTAGCTAGAATTTTGAAGAAAGCCGGGATGTACGGGTGAAGAGGGAGACAATTCGAGGCCAGGCATAGGGGCCATCCAGTGAAAATGCCTGGAGTTGTGTGAGAAACAGTAAAGACATCAGTGTCCCTGGGTCTTTGGAGTACGTGGGGGGAATAAGATCTAAGAAGGCTGGAAAGGTAGTAGGGCATTGAATTATGAAGAGCTTTGAATGTAAAACAGAGGATTTTGCATTTGATAGGGAGCCCCTGGAGTTTATTGAATTAGAGGGGTGACAGGGAAGATTGAGTTGACAATGGAGTGGGGAGAGAGACCTGGAGCAAGGATACCAACCAGAAGGCTGTTGTTGCAAGGGCTGTTCAGGTGCGAGATGTTGCGAGCCTGTACCAGCTTGGTGGCAGCATCAGAGGAGAGATGTTGTGAAGATAAAATTGACAGAAAATAGACCAACAAAATGACCACAAGTCAGCATAGGTAACCTACTCTCATAGTGTCTCCCCCACCACCAAATGAAGAGACAAGAAGTGTGTAAAGGACCATAAATACAGAGTTGGAAGTCCAACCCCCTCAATTTTACACATAAGGAAACTGAGGCCCAGGGAAGGTGAGTTACTTGTTTAAGGTCACACAGCTAATAGCATCCAAAGTGAGATTTCACCCCCAGGCCCTCTGACTTCTGAGCTAGCACTTTTTTGACGCTGCTCATCACCAGTTCTCTAGGTCCAGAATTAGCCATTGCAATTATTTTGAATTTGGCTGCTTTTATAATAGTGTCATTTTCATTTATGTAATAGGAGTTGTATGTAATGTTCTCCTAGTTCTGCTTATTGAACCATTCTGCAATGGCTATTTCCTCTGCCTGTTATTCTCTAAGTTTCTCATATTTGTTGTTCTTTATGGCATGATAATAATCCGTTATGTTCCTATACTATGGTTTGTTCAACCACTCTGCCAATCGTTGGGACTTAATATGTTTCTAATTTTTTGCTGTTACCAAAAAATATTTACTGCCATGAGTATTTTGGCATATACACAACCTTTCTCTCAGCTTGGGATATATGGGATGGCCATAAGTGAGGTAGCTTAATTATTTTCCTAAAATTAAGAAAGATTGGCAGATCACTACGTTTTGAAATTCTCAACCCCACTACTTCAAAGCCTAATTAATAAAGCTCTTTAACTGGATATCTGCTGAAGGGTTTAGTTACCTTCTTTTATCGTGGGTCCCTGTTATTTGGAAAATGCCATTCATAATCGTTTAATTCCCCTTGGTGATGGTAATATTGAATGCATTTGCAGATAAGTGATTTCACTTTTTAGTGGTAGGTTGTGTAAAGATATTTATAATTAGTACTGCTGGCAATATTATCAAGGAAAATGCCTTCAAAGTGATCTAATTTTATGCTTCAGAATTAAATTGTGTTAATGACTTTCTCTGTCATTTCCCTTTGATTCAAGTAATTTAGAAGTGAATCTGTCAACTGTTTGGAGTCTGTGGTTGATGTTTCTTATTGCTTTCCTATCAATATAAACTCAGCCTCTTAGGGGTTCTGAATGAGCAGTTGTTGGAAATTTGGCTGATGCCCACCAGAAACAGAATGTGTAGCAGTGGGCAGTGTTATTTTATGGAGAAAATAAATCTTTATCCCCAAAGGCATTGTTTACATACTTTACCACCCTATCTTCTTATTTACAATATAACATCAATAATCAATGTGCCATCCTGATTCAGAGAAGGGGAGCTCACATAAGCCAAGAAAGGGACCTTGCTAAGAAAAACCATCTGTCATTAATATGCAGAACTTGCAGGAAGTCTTGTTTTGTGGCAGTCTAAATGCTGTGCAATCAAAAGGGTATTGAGAAAATTAAAAGAACATACTCTTTTGCTGTTCTTGGATAAAAATACAGACATTCTTAGTGAAAACTCAGTTCTTTTCCCTTAGATGCAGGAGAGACTTTTTCAGTGGCTTTGCTAAAATCTAGGTAAATCTCTGACATTCTCCTAATCCAAGTTATAGATGATACAGTGGAGTGAAGGGGCTGCATGTGGAGTTAGGGAATGTGGGGTCCCATTCTCTTTCCTCCATTTGCTACTTATGTGAGCTTGGGAAGGCTACTATCTCCAGGCTTCAGGCTTCCCTGTCTGGAAAGTGAAAGGCTGTCAGCAAGTTCACACACAGTGATTTTTTTGTTGTTGCTCTTTGTATACTGAAATGTTTTTGTTTGAGAATTTAAATTCATAGTTAAAAAAAAAAATAGGGAAAACCAATGAAGAGCCCAGGGAAGAGATACTAAGACATAGATCTTCTCAGAAGAAAGGTGGGGAACCATTAGGACGAGGTATGCCATGTGTTGTCAGATGTAGGGTTCCACGTTGCATGTTTTTGCTCAGATGATTTTCTTTGAAACTAAGGAGGGTTTTCCGTGAATTGCATCATTATTTGATGTAGAATCTCCTTTTACAAATGTTGCCCCACCCTTGAGCTTCTGGTCAAACTCCTAGTCTTAGAGAATTGCCTGGGGCGCCTGGGGGAGACTGAGTGGTTTGCCCTGAGGTAAACCAGAGATAAGCTCTGAGTGGAGCCCCTAACATTAAGGGGGATTAGGAAGGGCTTCTGGAAGAGATAGGGTTTTTAGAAAGAATCTGAAGAAAGCCAGGAGACGAGGGAGAAAGAGAGTTCCAGTCAAGAGGGACAGCCTAGGAAAATGCCGGGAGTCGGGGGATTTGGAGCTGGAAGGAACCTCTATACCTAGGTACTTATGATCTGCATTTTCTTCCAAAGATCCTGTTCTGTTCGAGGATTAAGCCCCATTTATAGCCTTGATCCCTCTCTCCTGAATGTTTTCTAGTTTGGCTAATATGTCTTCTAAAGTAGCAGAGCCGGGATTTGTGCAGCTCATAACTGGAATGACACTTTTCTCCTGCTCAGGGTGAAAACCTCAGTCTTGCCTGGAGGAGAGACAATTTGCACAGGTTTCTGGGTGTCGTGGTATCGGGGTGATGTAGTAAACTGGTCAACCATTCCTGCCTCCCCCCAACCCACATTCCTTGCCCGAATGGATTTTCCAGTATTTCTTTTGTGCTGAGAAGTTGTAATGACAGGAAGGGAATAAGCGTTTATTAAACACTTTACAATTATCTCATTTGATCCTCATAACAACCTTGGGAGGTAGATGCTTTTAGTGTGTGTGTGTGTGTGTGTGTGTGTGTGTGTGTGTGTGTGTGTGCGCGCGCGTGCACATGTGCATGGCTACCAAGCATCTGAGGCTGAATTTGAACTCATGTTTTCCTGACCCCAGGGCCTGTCAGTATGTATCATTTCTCTCGTTCTCCCTCTTTCCCTCTCTCCCTCCCTTCCTTTCTTCCTTTTTCTTTTTCTGTTAAACTCCAAGCCTCCAGGAGAGAGTACTTTGTCAAAACGCCTCAGTGTAAAAATCCCTTTTCTCAGAGATGCTCCCATCTCGATTGCCTGCTCCTAGCAACAATATTCCCTGTAAGTACAGACTGACTGGTAAATGCCTGTGGTTAATTAACACTTTTATGAAGACAGTGAATATTTAAAACAAAGAAAGGTAAGCTGAGTTTAGGGGCTCAGGGTGAAAGGTCAGAAAGAAGATGGGGCATTACTATCCTGTGGTCTGCAGCCCAGGGGGTTTCTCACTTCTGGTGTGACGGCGCCATGCTTCAGAGGCTGCCTTTTTGTGCCCTCCTAGCTCCACGAGAAGACTTCTTTTACCTTCCCCCTTCTCCATATCCAGGTTCAGACGCAGTCCTCAGCTGGGCAAGTGGTAGGCTCTTTCAGAAAAAAAATCAGGAACCTTTCCCTAGGATTGACAGAAACTTTCCCACTTCTGCTCCTTGGGGACTTCCAAGGGTCATCATCCTGGCAGGAAGTGGGAGAGCACCGCCATCAATAAACATTTTCTGAAATGCTTTCTATGTGACAGGCATTGTTCCTTGGGTGTGTTACAGCCTTTTGCTTTAGCCTTTCCGTTTGATAAATTTTTATAAGCCTGTTGTATCCCCTGATGAGAGACCTCCCCCTAACTTGGGGTGATTATCCAGACCATCCCCCACATCCTGACCTTAACTAGGTAAGTGACGCATGTCCAGTTACCACCACATAGCCCTGACATTCAGGGTTCCCCAGTTTGTTTTTTAATTCTTAAGACCTTCCTCTTGGTCTATGCAAATGAATGGGTAGAGAAGAGATACCAGAGGCAGTTTCTACTCTGGGGGTCAAACTCTTTGTCTTGATTGGACATCCCTTGTAGCCTTTTCATATACGCAGGAAGGCTTTACCTTCTTAACATCCTTTAGAGGTACAAATGAGCATATGCTGTCTCACATACTGCTGTACAAGGCGTGAAATGATGTCCTCAGATCTGAAACTTTCACAGATACATGCAAAATAAATGGAAGATTTGGGGGTGGGGCACCCCCAAAACTGAGAGAATCAGGTAACACTTCCTGTAGAAATTGGTACTCGGGCTGAACCTTGAGGGACGTGAAGGATTGATTCTAAGACTGAGTGGGAAGGGGGAGTAGATTCTAGGTCTGGGGGAGGGATGGTCAGCCAGTCACTAGAGTTAGTGACCAGGTGAGAAGGGAGGAGTGGTGGCTGTGTGGGTAGAAAGAAGACCAAAATGACAGATGTTGTGGAGGTAGAAATGACTAGATTAGGCAATTGAGGTTGGAATGCCTCATTCTGCAAAGCTTATAAATATTTCCAGAAAGATCATCATGAAAATAATTGCAATTTACGTACCAACACTGGTTGGAGAAGATGAAGTTCCGGGAAGAACTCCATAAAAACCCTCCAAATTAAACCGATATTTTCTTTGGTACTCACAGGTATCCTTCATGCTCTGAAAATTTCACCCAACAGCTTTATTGCTCTTTAGAATCACAGAATACAAATGATTTTCAAGGTTGGCTCTAAAAAGAATGATTTCTAGTCTGACTTTCTGAAGCTGTGGCGATACCCCAAATTTCTGTTCAGTTTGTTTTACAAAACAGATTGTCATGTACCTGGAGAGATTTTTTCTTTTTTAGATTTTAGAAGCATGAGTCACCCTACTACTCGATACATTTTCAAGAAGTTGTTCAGAAAAATGTTATCTCTTCATCACTAAATCGTGCCTTCTCTCAAACTGGCTGCTTTTTGGAAGCCTCTCCGCAGCTTTGTCTAATCCACATTTCTCCTTGAGACAGTCTCTTAGCAACACCTACAGAGAGGAAGAGGGACAGTTTAATAGGGAGGTTATAACTTGATGTTTTTATATATTCACAGTTTCCCCCAGACCACCTCAGAGTTGTTTACAAGTAGCTTATTGCTTTTGATCTAATTTAACTTGATGAGAGAGAACCCAGAGATGCTTAGTGTTTGGGGCTTTTTAAGTGTCATTGTGGTCTGTATTTTTTAACATCTTGGGTCTTTTGCAACACTATGATTGTATCTCATGGTGTGGAGTCTCCTCCTGCCAAGCTTATAGTCAGAGGCTAAGTGGCTTACACAGCCAGGATGTGTCAGGCAGGAGACTCTGCCTAGGTCTGTCTGCTCTAAAGACTGACCTCTCTCTCTGCCTCATCACTCTCACCACATGCTTTAATAAACTTGGAATCCACACGAAGCATTCTTTAATTGTCTGTAAATATTAATTGTGTGAAATGGCTATGTGGAAGACCTTTTTTGGTTCTGAATTTAATTGGTTTAGAGAATATTCCTTGAGGAAACAGATGGTTCTTTTTGAAGAGAAAATCAAAACAGACATCATCTTAGTTTGTTAAGTTTATGATTCCTATAATTAACCTTGAAAGCATTTTTCGTTCTCATGGAAGCACATAGTAGAGAAAAGACAGAATCATGTGGAATGTAGTGGGTAGCATGGCATAGTGGGTAGGGGGCCAGCCTCCAAAACAAGAAAACCTGGGTTCAGATCCCACCTTGGAAACATCTTGTCTGTGTGACCAGTGGGATAAACCTCTGAACCCTCAGTGCCACACAGTTGTCTCTCAGATAAGATTCTGAGTTGCAGAATCTGCATTTGATAGAAGGAGTTGCCTTGCTGGGAGCTCCCTACACCCAAATCTTTTATTAAATTATAACATTATGTTAACATTATATTGTTATATATTATATATCATACTAAAAAGGATATATCCCTTACCTCAGTGAAGCTAATGATGAGGCTAGTTGGGATTATTTCATCTTTTCTCATTGTGTTCATGTCTAAATTGGCCTATTAAATTTGATTTTTATAGTAATTTTTCTGATGAAGCTCCCATTTCCAAGTTCCTAAAATCTATTGCTAATTCTCAAGTGGATCCATGATCTCACTGATTCTAAAACTCCCTCAGTGAAGCAGATACTTTAACTTTGAATCATCTTCTCTCATACCTGTATTTCTGTTAATAATTTGTAGGTCATGAATTCCAAAGAATGTTGTGGCTCCATTTTGTTTCTGTTTAGTGCAGAGGTCTGGACAATTTGGCACCTGTGCATGAAATTAATTTATTGTGTACATATATTTTTAAATTAATTTTTTCTATTAAGCATTTTTTCTCTCCCTACTCCTTTCCTCCATCCCCTCCAAAACAAAAATAAAAAAACAAAAACTGTTTTAATAAACATAAAGCAAATTCCCCCACTGACCATGTCAAAAAAATGTATGTAACAAAAGTATTTTCCATAGAGTTTAAGATAAAATGTGCCAGGTCATGTATATCTTTTTTTGTTTTCTTGAGGCAATCAGGGTTACATGACCTGCCAGGGTCACACAGCTAATAAGTATCCGAGGCTGGATTTGAACTCAGGTCCTCTTAACTCCAGCCAGTGCTCTAACTACTGCACCACCCTTAGGTCATAGATATCTTCTGGTAAAAGGAGCAATTTTTATATACAGAACAGTTCAAACAGCCTCAGAGTCAGAAAGGTTTCAAGGGACTATCTTATTGCTACACACAGAACAAGAATTCTATCTACCACAGTCCCTATTAAGTGGTCATCCAATCCTACCTGAAGACCTCTAGAGATGGGGTGCTTGCTACTTCTTAAGATATTGCCTTAAGTTCTAACTGTGAGGAGACTGCTTCAGATTGAATGTAAATCTCTCTCAGCAAGTTTCTGCCTTTTGGGTACGAGCAGGACAAGCATTAATACCTCTTGTACACAATAGCTCTTCAAATATTGAAGACAAATATCATGTCCCTTCTAAATCTGCTTGTTCAAAGCTAAACATTTCTCAGTTTCTCCCACTGATTTTTTTATTTAAAGACTAAATTTCACTCTCTCACCCAGGCTGGAAGTACAGCAGCCACTCATGGGCCCAATCCCACTTTTGATCAGTCCAAAGCTTTGACCTCCTTTTCCAGCCAGCTAGGTTTGCCCTCTCTTTAGACAGCCTGGCTGGCCAGAATTTTCAAAAATGCTGTATTTAAAATTCTTTCGATAGAAGCAATGATTATTTGTTTAAATTCGAAGACATCATCAAGAGAGTATAAAGAAGGTTCTCTATTTCTTCCTAGGGCAAAGCTTGTTCCTTATAATTCTGTAACATTACTTTGTGATTATTAATCATTGTAATTGTGATTATTGTTTTAGTCTTTGCATACATTATTTTCCTGCTTCTGCTTATTTCACTTTGTATCAGTTCGTATAAATCTTTCTGTGCTTCTCTGTAGTCTTCATATAGTACTTGTAGGAAATCCCTAGTGAGAAATCACTGTATAACTTTGTTTTACATGTGTATCCTGTATCCTTATACTCCATTGATTGGAAACTGATTCTTCTTGTTATTGAAATTCTTCTATAAATTATTCTTCTAGTAAAATAAATTGTAGACCTCAAACTAGCTGAGGTCTAAAAGTGTAAGGAAGGCATCAATTCTGAATATTATTTCTAGATAGCTCTATAGCTTTCTGATGGTCATTCTTGTTTTCTCCTTTAGGTGTCCAGTATTTTAGATAATTGCAGAAAGCAGTGTAATTAGGAGTTTTCTGTTGCCGCTTGGTTCAGTGTCATTCTTCAGCTTTAATAGGAATAAGGGCTAGCCCTCTGATTTCAGAGGTGTAGGGAAACTTCCACATAAGGAAATTACCCTCTACCAGTACAGGCTGGCACCTTCTCTGCAACTGAGTTGTCTAGAGCAGTAGTTCTCAACCTGTAGGTCACTGATGACCCCTTTTGGGGTCAAACGACCCTTTCACAGGGGTTGCCTAAGACTATCAGAAAACACAAATTTCCGATGGTCTTAGGAACCAAGACATGGCTCCTCTATCCATCTCCAGGTGGGTCCACCCACATGCAGATACACCCACATATGAGTATTAAAGGGTTGCCGCCTTAGGAAGGTTGAGAACCACTGGTCTAGAGGTTAGAAGCGACTTGTTGAGGGTCTCATAAATGTGCCAGAGTTGCAACTTGACCCCAGATCGTTCTGGCTTTGAGGCCATTTCTCCATCCACCATGCCATACTGACTGCTTCTGTAAATGATAGTCCACATACAGCTGGCGCTTCAGTAGATAGAGTGCTGGGCCTGAAGTCGGGAAGGCCTCACTTCAAATGTGACCTCAGATATTAGCTGTGTTACCCTAGGCAGGTCACTTAACCTCTGCCTGCCTCAGCTTCCTCAGCTGTAAAATGGGAGTATAATAATAATCTTGTGAACATTAAGTGAGATAATATAAGGACAGTGCCTGGCACCTAGTAGGTACCATGGAAAAGGCTTATTTCTTTTCCCTTCCCATACTAACATTTCACTCCATTATTTAGAATTAGATCCCTCCAGACTATTGAAATCAGTAGAAAACAAATGGTAGCAATTTAGTGATTCATTTGACTACACTCTCTTCAAATCGCGCAAGCTCTTTCTTGTTGGCTATGTAGGAAACACCGCAGTTTGTCGAGTGATTTCCTTGATTGAGGAGATCAGATTTTTCCCCAGGTCTTTGCTGTCACCAGAAGTGCTGCTGTAAATACTTGGGTGTACGTGGGACCTTTTTGTTGTTGTTGTTGGTTACGACAGTAGATTTTCTAAGTTAGAACACATGGATGTTTGAGATGGTTTTTTTTTTTTTCTTAATTCCAAATTACTTTCCAGAATTGTCACAGCTCCACTAACAACCCAGTTAGTGTATCAGTCTGTCTACAACTGCTTCAAACATTGACTTTTGTCATCTTTGCCAATTTGCTGGGCATAAGGGAAAACAACCAAGTTGTTTTGATTTGCATTGTTCTTCTTATTAGTGATTAGTTCTCAGAAGAATAGTTTTTGGTTCTTTTTTTTCTTTTGGAGGGCGAGGGCAGGGCAATTGGGGCCAAGTGACTTGCCCAAGGTCACATGGCTAGTAAGTGTTAAGTGTTTGAGGCTGGATTTGAACTCAGGTCCTCCTGACTCCAGGGCTGGTACTCTATTCACTGTGCCACCTAGCCACCCCTTTTGGTTCTTTTGAAAACTAGGTTGGTTTGTTTTTTTAATGTCATTGGGAAATGGCTTTCGTTTTTATATATTTCTCTTGCTTGACTATAAATATTGGATGCCTTTTCAGAGATACTTGCTATACAGGGAGTTTCCCAGTTATTTCTCTTATCTTACTTGACTTTAGGCATCTAGGTGTTGACATCTAGAATCAGGAAGACTCATCTTTCTGAGTTCAGTTCTGGCCTCAGACACTTCTTAACTGTGTGTGTGACCCTAGGTGAGTCACTTAAATCCTGTTTGCCTCAGTTTCCTTGTCTGTAAAAATGAGCTGGAGAGAGAAATGGCAAGCCACTCCAGTATCTTTGCCGAGAAAACTCCAAATGGAGTAACAGAGTCAGCACAGCTGAACAACTGAATTGTCTTAACTTGGTTCCAGTTAAGTTTTTCAGCTTGCGAAAATTGAAATAATCTTTGTAATTGCTTTTCGTAATTGCCTTTATCTATTTCAGATAAGAATTTGGCCCCTAGTTATAAAGGTCTATGATCTGGTTTTTCATTTAATTTTTTTTAATGGTGTCATAGTTAATACTCAGGTGACACATTTATTGTCAGTTTATTGTAATATACACTAAGCTAAGATGTTGTTTTCATCCTAATTTTTCCCAGATTGTTTTCTGGTTTTCTCAGCAATTCTGGACAAGTAGGGACTTCTAATATAGGTTGTATATATTTTGGGGTTTATTAAACCTGGATTATTGAGTTTAGTTATTTTTGCTGGTTCCATTGATCTGCTTTTCAATTTTTTTTTTTAAACCAATACCAATTGTCATTTCTGGTTATCACTTTGTAAGATATTTTGATGTCTGGAGGAGCCATTCCCCCTCATTTCTCAACAAACTTGAGACCGAAATCTTATCACTTTCGTCATATTTTGAAGGATGAGCAAGCAAAAGCTCCTATGGTAAAAATAGGCCCATTAGGTACTTAGAACAATTTTAATTCTATCTTTTTTATAGCATCTTTTCCTCTAGAATAGTAGTGTTTTTCAGGTTCTCTGATAATGTAGAGTGCGAAGGTGCTGTCAACACAATCCATGACCTAGGCTGCTTGGCTTGGGACAGAAGGTTGAAAGTCCTTGTGTTCTCTGTATAATTGATATCATATTGCCCTCCTTCTCAGTGGGTGGGGGAAAGATGGGAAGGGGAGAGAGAATGGGAACTCAAAATTTAAAAAGAAAAGAATGTTAAAAACAATAGATTTCCAAAAAATTCATTATGTGAAAGAAACAAGGCCAGGGACCCTTAACTTCCTTTTTAGTTTATTATCATAGAATCTTAGAGTTGTTAGATAAGTTGGCCTTATAAGGGACCTTATAAATCATTTAGCCCATTCTCCCACTTTTAATTTAGTTCACTTCAGGTACTGTTGATTAAGTGCCTACTGTATGCTTGGTACCATGGAAATACAGATAAGACAAAGACCAAGTATCCCTGACTTCAAGGAGTTTACAATCCAATGGGGGAAGACCACACACAAAAGGAGGCTGTAAAGGGGAATGGGGGGACCAGGAGGAACCCCAGCTGGAGCACGATGTGCAGTGGAATCCAAGCAGAGCTGTTTGGACTGGAAAGTTCTGGAAGTTCAGAGCCCTCTATAAAGGAAGGCATTGGGAGGAATTTAGAATTGTACTCTTTGGCCCTCTAACCAGTGGGCTGCTTTCTTCATAAGCCTTTTACCTTGAGAAACCATGTGCCAGGGAAGGAGCCATTGGATTTGGAGGTAGAGGCCTTGGGTTTTGATTCTGGCTCTGCCTTTGTGACTGTAGGGCAGTCACTGCCTATCTCAGCCAGTTTCTTCATCTGTAACATGAAGACGTTAGACTGAATGACCTATAAGGGTCTTTTCCAGCTCTAGAACTGTGATAACTGTGATCCCTGGCTACCCAACCTCTGCCTGTATCCATCCAGTAGTGGGAAGCTCACTACTTTCCTTTAGTCCAGTGGTTCTCAATCTTCCTAATGCCGCCGACCCTTTAATACAGTTCCTCATGTTGCGGTGACCCCCACCCATAAAATTATTTTCATTGCTGCTTCATAATTAATTTTGCTACTGTTATGAATCATAATGTAAGTATCTGATACGTAGGATGTATTTTCATTGTTACAAATTGAACATAACCCACAGGTTGAGGACTGCTGCTTTAGTCTTTTCCATTATGAGGCAGGCGTTAATAGAAATGTTTTCCATATATGAGCCTGAAATCCACTTCCTTAAAACTCCCCCCCCCCCAGTAATTCAAGTCCTTCCCCCAATCAAGATAGGTTTTCAGCTATTTGAAGACAGCTATCCTGTTTAAACTCCTCCTACTTCTACCTCCCAAAATTATTATTTTATAATACATTATTTTTCCAAGCATCAGTTTCTTCCACTGTTGCTTATTAACCATAAGGGCCTCTGCTGGTCCTGGAGGACTGCACGTCAGCCTTCTTCTCTCCACCAAGGACCCTTCTCACCCTTCTCAGCACTGGACCCATGCACGCATCCTGGGTTCAAAGCCTAGGGTAGCCTGACTGCCAAAAAGATGGGAGGATGGGGTGGCAGGGGTCTTGCTCTTTGTATTGTCACCCTGAAGCCCTAAGGGAAATGATTTAACTCTTAAGTTTGTCTCCTGGCTAGAGCTTTCCCTCAAAGTGGAGTAGAAAGATGTTTAGTGTAGAGTAAATCAGGTGCAGGATGTCTATATACTAAATAACTGTTTAATATCGAAAACGCACAAGTTTGCATTGTCAGAAAAGCTTAAAGCAGCGACAGTAAAATGACGCTTCCTGTGTGTTCTCCTGGGAGCTCATGTGGGATCTCTGGTCTTGTGAAGTGGCATTTGGTTGCCCCTTGGTGGGCATGGCTGGCCCCTTCTGCACCAGAGCCGTCTCTCCACATAGTGGGTGTGAGGTTTGCCCTTGCCTTGGAAGCGTGACAGGTTACCTGGGAGTAGCTGCCTCACCCCCAGCTCTTTTGCTTATCAGTTGACTAGTTGGTGGTGGTGATTCGGGCAGCCAGGTTGACCCAGTGGATAGAAGATTGGACCTGGAGTCAGGAAGATCAGGAGTTTAAATTCACTCTCAGACGCATACTAGCTGTGTGACCTCAGGCAAGTCTCTTAGCATCAGTTTGCCTCAGTCTTCTTATCTGTAAAATGGAGATAATAATAGAACCAACCTCAGAGGGTAGTTGTGAGAATCAAATGTGATATCTGTAAAGCACTTCGCCCAGTGCCTAGCACGTACTAGGTGCTATTTCAATGCTACTTATTATTATGAGGAAGGTAGGTCTCTTCTCCACAATGCTTTTTTGGAGGCTGGGCTAGAAGATCTGATGGCCTGGGGGAATACCGTGATTCTCAAGGTTCATAGGTCCAGGATCCTGGGTTGTCTGCAGGAGGGTCTGAAAAGAAACTGTGGTCGAGGTAGTGTTGATGGTGGTGGTGGTTTTAACTCACTTGGCGCTTGCTCCCTCCTGTTTCTGGTAACATATATTTTGAATAAACATTAATTAAAAATTAATTTGAAAATAAAATAAATTAGAATAAACAAATTGACATAAACATACTTAACAGTAACTTCTTTTTATCTTGGGCAAAAGTTCCCGTGGCCAGAGCACAAAAGAGGACCGCCTATAAAAGAGGCTGCCATCCATGCAGGGTAGACTGGTTTTGTTTTTTCACTAAAAGGTAATGAAACCCTTGTTAGCATATACTTGGTCTAGTAGACCAAGGCTCCAAATAGCTACATAACCTCCTGGTCTCCCTAGTTACTAGGGAGGGATGGGGAATGAATGCTGTGTCCTTGCTGATCATTCTTTCCGTGCTATGGCTAGGTCTCTTTTTATCGAATATTAGATGGACTGTATGTGTCTCATGGCATTCTAAGGCGCTCTTTCCTTCACCCTCACCCAACCCCCAGCTTTTTCTAGCCCAAAGAACCAGGCCTTCCTCAAGGAGGGCTCCACCAGGACAATGTCACAATTGTACTGTTCCAAGAACAATTTGATTCATATCTGTAAACCCGTCAGGAGTGAGTGGTTGTTTGTTTTTTAAAATTAAACAGGATTTAGGCTCTTTTCCATCATTACTATTACATTGACAAATACGTTATTGTTGTAAGTATATAGAGTTTACAAAGCACTTTATGCATATTTTTCTTTTGTTCTTAAAACAACCTTGTGAAACATTAATGAAAGTACAGTCCCAGTTGTTACAGAGGGGGAAACTCTGAGGATCTGAGGTCTCATAACTTAAGCATCATCAGACAACTAGTGCAGGGTCAGGTGGCCCACTTTGACCTTCTGATTATTTAAAGGCAGGATCCCAACATGCCTGATTCCAGGCTTAGTGTTTTCACTCCTATACCGTTCTGGGTCTCTTAACTCTTTAAGTTAAAATGACCTAACAACTGATGTTGGTTGGTTTTGTGAACTACTTTTTTTTTTCCTGTTTCTTATTTTATTCTTTGTTCAATGGTTAAGGGGGGGAAAGGAGGGATATATAGGGAAATGGGTAATATTTTTTAAAAACAATATATTAAGAATAACTTTTTTTTTTAAATGACCCAACTACTATGTATAGGAAGAACAGAACATGCCCAAAATTTGGTGGGTGGAACAGCATACTTTCTAAGAATCATATGGGGATGAGAAGTATATTTGTTAGGTTGCCAGATTCTTAGTTAAATAGCCTTCCTGCCTTTATATTTGGAGGGGATTCTCTCAGAGTGCAGGATTGAAGGATCTGATGTAGCTACCTGATCTACACTCATTTTATAAGGGTTAGTACTTTTATTTATTTATCTAGATTCTAAATTTAATATTTTATATTCCCCCCAATTATATGTAAAAAACAATTTTAACTTTTCTTTTTCAAATTTTGAATTCCAATTTCTCTCTCTCCCTCTCTTTCCTCCCCTCTCATTGCAATTCGACATAGGTTGCAAAACACATTTCTCTGTAAGTACTTTTATTTTTTAAGCAATTTAAAAATAATAAAATAAATTTAAAATAAATTAATTTTTAAAAATAAAATTATTAATAAATGAATGAAACTACCAACTTGAATATTAGAATGTTGATGTATTCTAACAACTAAAGAAAACTTTTTGCTTAATTAATGAAATGTATAATCTTCTTTAAAATCTTAGCCACTTTCACTTGGCTTTCATGTGTATGCCAAAGGCAAGTGTGATACTCTGCCACATCCCATTTTAGGTCTTTCTCCAACAATAGGCCCTATCTAATTTCCCTTCCTTGTGTCCTTTGGTGCCTGACATAGGGCCATCCTCAGTCGTGACCCCTTCATATTTTTATTCCTGTGTTCAGGGCAGCTTTGATGCCCTGCTCTATAGCCTGTTCTCTGGGAATCCCTTGCTACAAAATCCACCTTTTTTTCTTTTTCACCATTTTCAATCAAAACCCCTCTTTCCATTGTGCTAATGCCAAGGGGATGGCAAGAGGACAGATCTGGTTGAACAACTATTGTTTATGAAGGTTATGGGAACATTGAGCCAGAGGAGACCCTGTTCCCTGCTGACTAGGAGATTAGCCCCTGGCAAAACTGGGTAGATTGTATTAAGTTCAGTGAGAGATTTATATAGTACTTTAAGGGTGGTTTGGTGCCATGTGGTGGTATTTTTGTTTGTTTGTTTTTTAATTGACATTCAATAAGCATTTATTAAGTGTTACTATCTACCAAGCAATGTTTAAAAAAAAAAGTAAAAAAAAAAAACCCAAACATGATCCTTTCCCTCAAAGAGATTGCATTCTAATGGATAGTATAATATTCAAAAAATTGTTAACAAGAAGATACGTGTATTGTCAACATATAAAATATAGCATAGTTGGAAGGTAAGAGTTACCCACTCTGTACCAGACAGGCCTTCACCTCATTGCTGGACTATCGTAGTAGCCTTCTGATTGGTCACAATCCATTCCAGTCCATCCTCTGCTCAGTTACCAAAGTGATTTTCCTAAAATGCAGGTATGGCCATGTCCCCTCCTATTCAATAAACTCCATCATCTCTGTTTTATAGGAAGCATCTGTGTATATACCAGTCCCCTACCAGATGTCAGAGGGCTCAGCCCTCCTTTATCTGGGTAGGATTAATTTGTACCAAAGTAATGACTAATGGCCTTGACCCTCACAGTGTATCTTTCCATTTTAAGAGAAGAGTTCCTTTATCCAGTGAATACCGATAAATGTGTGATGGAGATAGCCTTGATTCATCGGGTTTATCCTTCTATTCTCCCCTTCCTCCACCTCTGTGAACAAGAAGAATATTAGTCAGAAACTTAGCTTCTCACTTCTGGAATTCTGTTATTATTAAGTGCCTGCTCTGCCTAGAACTATGCTAAGCACTAATTCAGTGTACTGACAAGCTCAGTACATTAAACATAGTTGGATATTTCTTTAATTCAGAATCTTGTGCCTGAGTGTGTTTCATTTTAAACAATAGAAATGACTATTGTAAGGATGAGTTGAATATGAAGGGATGAAGTCTAAAAAATAAAATTAAGAGGTGAGAGAGAAATATATTGGGAGGAGAAAGGGAGAGATAGAATAGGGTAAATTATCTCATATAAAACAGGCAAGAGAAAGCTGTTACAATGGAGGGGAAGAGCAGGAAGGTGAAAGGGAATGGGGTCAACCTTACTCTCATTGGATTTGGCCTAAGGAGGGAATAATATAAGCAGTCAATTGGGTCTCTTACCCTACAGGAAAGTAGGGGATAAGAGGATAAGGGGGGATGATAGAAGGGAGGGTAGATTGGGGGAGAGGGTAGTTTAGAAGCACACACTTTTGAAAAGGGACAGGGACGAAGTAGAAAATAGAATTAAGTGGGGGCAGGATAGGATGGAGGGAAATACCGTTAGTCTTTCACAATATAACTACTATGGAAATGTTTTGTGTAACTCCACACATACAACCTATATTGAATTGCTTGTCTTCCCAGGCGGGATGGGTGAGGAGGGAAAAAAGGAAAGAATCTGGAAATCGGAGTTTTAAAAACAAATGTTAAAAATTGTTTTTTTACATGTAACCAGGAAATAAGATATACAGGCAGTGGGGTACAGAAATCCATCTTACCCTACAAGAAAGTAAGGCGGGGAGGGAGGTTGCACAAAACAGAAGATGATATAAGAGAGAAGAGATTGGGGGAAGGGACATTCCATATGCTTGTCATCTGGGGGTAGGGGAAAGATGGGGAGAAAATGCGTAACTCAAAATCTTGTGGAAATCAATGTTGAAAACTAAAAAGTAAATTAATTTTTTTTTTAAAGAAATGACTGTGTAGTAGTTTACCTACTGTAGAAGGCTCTACTTCTGGATCTAACTGCAATCCTGGATGGATATAGTATGGAAATTATTCCTCAAAAATGAAGGAAAATTTGTTCTTATTGTTTCCCGCTATCTGATAGAAAGTTGTTTTTTTTTTTTTTGCC
>CM053585.1:352744621-352773350 GCA_028646515.1 Pseudochirops corinnae
AACAACACTACAGCATCCAAGTTCTGCTTGTTTCCTCTGTTTGCCTAATAAGTACACCAATAAGGTCTTTCCAGAAGGAAGTTAGTTTAAGCCATTATATTGTCCAGAAATGTCTGGGGTTTTTTTTTTTTCCCAGCAGTTATATTTGGAATTAACAAATACAAGGGGAAGGAAGGATGTACTTTATACTAGAGGTGAACAACAAAGTGAAACCATTTAAAAGGGAAAAGATGCGGGGCAAAAATGTGCTTGTGGTTAAAGGTGTTACATAAATTCAACCCTGTCTGTCCCCAGACTCGGATATTTTCTGGATAGATTTTCTGGATTCTTGTGTAGATCAGGAACTCTAAATCTGCCTTTGCGTGCTGGCTCAGGTTCTAGGCCAGCTAACTAACTCAGATATTTCTTGAGGATTCTGCAGTTTCTCTTTGTTGCTGGAAATTTTCATATCCAGAGTCAGCCTGTGTGGGATCCTCTTCCAAATGTATGCCTCACTGCCCTCTTGTTAATTTGGAATTATTAGGGGTTGAAGGCGAGTAGAATTTAGAATTTCATCTAGGGAAACTTCAATTTACTGATCAATTTGTTATTGTTGAGTAATTTCAGCCCTGTCTTACTCTTCGTGACCTCATTTGGGGTTTTCTCAGCAAAGATATTGGAGTGAGTTGTCATTTCCTTCTTCAGCTCATTTCACAGATAAGGAAACTGAGGCAAGCAGTGTCTGAGGTCACATTTGAACTCAGGGAGTGTCCTGACTCCAGACAGTATCTGCTGCACCACCTAGCTGCCCAGCTGATGAATTAGCCTTTAGAATATACAAGCAATTTCTCTTTTCCAAGCTACACAGCCCTCGAGGTAGACTATTCCTGTTCTGTTTTTATAGTCTCTGCAGGTAGTTGAATGCACAGATTTTTCAGATGAGCAGATCTCCAAAAAAGAAAGAGCCGTAGGAGGTACATCTGTGGCCTTAATAAATGTTTCTTTTCTTTTTTAAAGATCAAATTAATTTTTTTCTTATTTAAAAATCTATTTTCTCTTCTTCCCACCTACATCATTGGAAAAAGAAAAGAATAACAATCTCCCTTTAATAAAGATGCAGAGTCAAACAAAACGGATTCCCAAATTTTCTTCCTGAGCAAATCATCCAGTCCTTCCCTGTTGGAGGAAAGAAAATAAATTCTTAGGTTTTTTTGTTTTGTTTTGTTTTGTTTTATTCCTTGCAGCATTTCCTGAATAGGAACTTCTTGTATGAGACAGAAAACCCAAAGTAAACTCAGTTCTGCAAGCCTTCAGCCCAACGTACTCACTTAGATATTGATTCAGAGTTGTAATTTCTCTTCGTTATCGGAATGTTTGTATCCACAGCAGGCCTAGGTAGAATGCATTTCCTGATGTAAGAATCCAAATAAGTTATCCGCTCGTTTCCCAATAAATTATTTTGCTCCAGACCGTGGCTTGGGGGATATTGGGTCATTATGATGATAAGTAACTTGCTGGTATGACTGTGGTAGGGGAGGTTGGGTTGTTGTCTACGTACTTTCCATCTTCCCCTCTACTCTTCTGGGAGTAGGTGGAGTTGAATCCTTCCAGACCTCACCTGACTAAATCTGTAGGTTAGCTTAGAGGTGGGACTTTGTTTTCTGGTAATCAATTTTGCTGTCTATCCCTGTCTTAGAATGAATGATTTGTCTAAGGAATCTGTGCCATTTTCTGTCGTCACCCCTTCTCTTTCTATAATTGGAGTTGGAGATTTTTTTTTTCAATCATCATTATTCTAGAATCAAAAGAGGGACCTTCAGTTTCATTTAAAGTTTTCCCAATGGGAAATGTATAGGTTTATTAATAAAATAACAGCTCATCAGGTCTCCAAGTAACCCCTACCCACTAACCTAGAATGGCAACTTCCTGGCCATTTAAATTCTGCAACGTCAGATAGCCTAAGACTTCCCTGTTTGCTCTCTCTGGAGGTGACCAAAGTACGCACAGCAAGTACACATTTCTTGGTCAGCTATAAATTTAATGTGAAGAAGGAGCCAAGTCTGTATAAAGGAACAGCTTAGAACAGAACAAAGGAAAAGTGTTTGTAAGCGGATGCCTGATAACAGGCAGGCATGTGGAAAGGGATGGGAGTTGGAGAGAGACCCTCATGTAGCTTCCTCATAATTTTTTCACTGGGGTTTGGCTGTTCCCCAGTAAGTACTATTGTAAAGCAAAAGGCTGAAGCTGCTGCCAGCCTCTAGCCTTAGTCCTGATTGTCCAGCTGCCCCTTGGCTAACCTGCCATCCCTTCAGCCTCCAGTTATCATTGTTTTATTCACTTTTAACTGCTTCTTCCTCCAGACCACTTCAGAGCTCTGCGTGGCTGGTCTGAGTCTGCCCAGCCCACTATAAGTCTCATGATGCGCCATTACTCAGGGGGAAGGCATAGGGGAAGTCTGAAGGACCTGGCTTCCTCCAGAACCTGGCTGAGCCACTTGCTGCCTTCTAAGCCTGCAGAGACTTGATCTCTGTCAGTCGTGTTCCAGATACTGGGACATCTGTGTAAGCTTTTAACATCTGAACACTACTTTGCTTACATGATTTCATTCAGTCCTTGCAGCAGCCCTATGAGGTAGATACTGCAGGCATTGTTTATTCTCTTTTTACAGATGGAAAGACCAAGGCACATATAGACTAATTTGCTAAGCATACCATAGCCTATAAATGTCGAACTTGAACCTAGATCTTACCTGATTCTGCGTCTTCCCCCATACTGACTTCCTATGGTAGCTCTGGTAGAAGAAACCATGCAACCAATACTTGGTATTAACATAATCATTTTTTTTTTAGCATGTCACCATTTTCATGTGAGGGTAGCTGGATGATACAGTGCATAGAGTACTGGGTCTGGAGTCAAGAAGACCAGTCTTCCTGAGTTCAAATGTGGCTTCAGACACTTTCTAGGTAGCTGTGTGACCCTGGGCAAGTCACTTAAATCTGTTTGCCTGTTTCCTCATCTGTAAATGAGCTAGAGAAGGAAATGGCAAACCACTCCAGTATCTTTGCCAGTAATACCCCAAATGGAATCACAAAGAGGGAGACATGACTGAAATGAATGAATAGCAACAAAGTTTCACTTGAAACAAATAGCAAGTTCTTCTGAGCCTGAGTCTCAAAAGTCCCAGGATCAAAGATTTAGATTCTGGAGGGGGCCTTAGAGACATTAATCCAATTCTCTCACTTTATGGGTGGGGAAACTGAGGCCCAGAGAGGCATAGATATTTGATGAAATCGTGTAGCCAAGGCAAAGTTGGGATTTAAACCCAGACCCTCCACTTCCAAATCTAGCATGCTTTCCTCTATGTCGTGAGTTAAGATTAAAGCAGACTAGATAAGTTAAAAGTGAAATGCTTGATCCAGACTGAATATCGAAGAGGCAATCCTCCATTAATTAAGCACTTCACAATTCATGAGATAAGGAGCCATTCTGAAGGCATTCAGCTCTTTTTTTAAATGGGGTAATATCTAGAACAATCTTACTCTAGGCAGGAATTTCCTTCTAGAGTAAGAGTCCTTAAGTGAACTTCAAAACTAGATAGACAGATAGATGGATAATTGTATTTCAGTACAATTGATTTCTTTGTAATTCTTTGTATTTTATGCATTTATGTGAACAGGATTTCTAAGCAAGGATCTGTAGGCAGGGACCAGGTTATCAGAAGAGGCCCATCACACACACACATACACACACACACACATACACACACACATACACACACACATACACACACACACACACACACACACACACACACACACACACACCCTGTTCTAGAATTTTCCCACGAATCAATCAATATTTATTAAGCACCTTCCAAGTATCAGGCATTATACTGGGGTAAAAAAATAAAAATAAAAATAAAATAAAAGATAGTCCCTGTCCTCAAAGCACTTACAATCTAATGGATCCTACGGGTCATTATCTCATTTCTCCCTCTAGTAACAGAAAGCTCACTACCTAAGACACAAAACCATTTTATTTTTGAACAGCTCTATCTAATTGAATCTGCAGATTGGGAGGTAGAAAAACGCTGGACTAGGATTAGGAGACCTGAATTCTAATCCTGCTTTGTTACCCTGGGTCAGACCTGTACAACTTGGCAGAAGGCAGGGGCCAAAATTAAAATAGGCTAAACTTCTTCAGGTTGCTTATAGGTTAGACTAGAGACAGACTGACAGTGGTTGTTTGTCACAGGTCGTGCAACAAACAGGAGAATGCACCCTGGCAGCCCTGCATTTTTTGCTGGCCACAAACAGCCATACATTGTGCGGGCCTGCCCTGGGGATTCCCTTATTGGCAGTTGCTCGGCCTCTCTAAGCCTTAGTGTTCTTGCTTTTTAAAAGGAAGGAAGCATACTGTACATTATCTAAGGCTCTTTCCAGCTCTGAAATTATAACCACTAAATTCTAAGAAGCACCAGAATTTTTTCTATTCAGCTGAAACATGCCTCCAATTTAACTCCAGCTCTCATCTCTTATCCACGTCTCCTTCTCTGGAACAAACCTCCACCTGATTTCTTCACTCCCTCTTCCTGTGACATAATCTCTTTGTGGCCCTGCTTCTTTCTGGTGTGTTACCCAGAACGAAACAGAATTCTCTAGATGTTTCCCAAATAGTGCAGAGCTAACTCAGACTATTACCCCCGTTGCTCCAGATACAATTTCTGTTCCTGTAGTTAAAGATTTCATTAGCTCTTTAGGCAAGCATGTCGTGGTGCCTAGCAAACAAAAAAGTGCTTTCTAAGTGTTTGTTGAATAAAGTGGAATTTCACTGATGGTTAATATTGAGCCTTCCCTTGATAAAAGCCTTTCTTTTACTCATAAACTGCTTTCTGCCTTGTTTTTCTCCTGCTTATGAAGCTGATCTTTTTTTTTTTAAACTAAGGACTGGGTACATATACCTTTATTGAGTTTGGCCCCATTGTATCTTTTGTTTTGTCGCAGTATGAATAACGCTTCTTAGCTTTGTTTCATTTGAAAATGTGATAAGCATGCTGTCTGTGTCCATTCAGGAAACTTTGGACCAAGGAAAGAGACCTGTATATGCCACTACAGAACCCCTCCCAAACGTGCTAATATGGATTCATTATTCAGACACCGACACCAGAGTCCCATCTATTTTCTCTCTAACCCCTGTTGTTCACCACACAACACATCCTTGGCCCTGTCGAGCTCCAAGCCATTCTGTGTGACTTGCTTTTTTAAAATTTCTTGGTGAAAATTCACCAAGCATTTTACATATCATATGTCAGTCCAGCATTCTGATGAACCTTGTTGTGGAGGTCCATTTTTTTTTTTGCATGAGAAAACTTGAGGATCAGAAAAGCTACACAGTAGAAGTGTCAGAGTTAGAATCTGAACCCAAGTCTTTTGATTTCAAGGCCAGTGTTCTTTCCAATGTCCCTTCATTTATAGCATTGTTCTGATCTGTCAGGATGTTGCATCCAACTCTCCGTGACAGTAATGATATTGGAATGGTTTGCCATTTCCTTTTCCAGCTCATTTTAACAGATGAGGAAACTGAGGCAAACAGGGTTAAGACTTGCCCAGGATCACACAGCTAGTAAGTGTCCTCGGCCAAATTTGAACTTGGGTGCTCTTGACTCCAGGCCAGACACTATCCAGTGTTCCTAGCTGCCTTTCTATCAGGATAGCAGTCCTATAAAAATAGGAAATGAGGTTCATCTCCAGTGATTTTGGCTGATTTTTTTCAGTATTTGCCTTTCTAGTCTGTTTTGGGATTAGTAGGAGATAGGATAAATGGGGAAGGTGGAGAGCAAAGGACTTTGAAAGATACTTTGAAGAGTTTAAATCTCATCCACAGTCCTTGCCTGTGTCAAGTTATAGCTTATTATTTTCAGTTGTTTACTTGGCAAAGCATAAGGGGAAAAGCCTCTTCAGAATCCTTCCCCAATGGCAGAAATGTACTCTGACTCCAGACTGCTCCTGGCCTCCTGAAACCATCTTCCTGACACCCTGGTGTGAAAAAGCTGTCATCTTACTTCTGATGCTGGAGGTATTATGTTATTGGCAGCTTATAATTTTCTTCTGCGAGGCTTCAAATTGCCTCCTTAAAAGCTTTGAAGGAGCTCTAAAATAAGCAATCAGGCTTTTTCAAACTCGGGTTCTTTTCAGAGAGGTTGGAGAAGAGAAAATGCATTGCAAGTATGTTATCTTTTCTGTTGGGCTTCATCGACCCAAGTGACTCAGGCAAAATGAATTCCATGGAGGCTTTGACAGAACGGTCTTATCCATATTGAACCATTCTCCCTGTGTAGATATGTGGGGAGCATTTCCATCAACAATCCCGTGCTGTCCATTGCCTCTGCCCTGCGCTCTTAGCTCGGGACCAGTTGAGACTTTTTGCTGTGAATTCCTTTCTCTTTTCTTCTCTCCATCTCTAGGTAGACATTGGCAAATTTAAGATTTACCATAAGGGTGGTAGAGCCAATGTATATTGCCTTAGTCTGAATTGGAGATCAATCAAGAAGTGTTTATTAAGTATTTGCCTCAGTTCCCTCATCTGTAAAATGAGCTTAAGAAGGAAATGGTAAACCACTACAGTGTCTGCTGATAAAACCTCAAGGTTTTTCACAGTCAGATGCAACTGAAATGACTGAACAGCAGCCAAAAAAAAAAATACCAGACCCTGAGCTAGGGACTGGGAATATAAGTTCCCCAAGGCAGCTGACAGTGCTCTCCCCCCCTCCCCCTCCCACACCTGCCAGCTTTTCATTGTTCTAGATTTTTTTATTTCTTTGCCCCCTTTCTCTAGCAGTTTTTCATTCCATTTTTTTTCTTTATATTCTCCAGTCCTGAGCATAGTGCTCAGCTCATAGTCATCACTTAATGAATAGATTGCTTGACTCACTTTAAACAGAAAAAAGGACGTACGCTCTTTTTGAGTAGGGATTGTTTTGTTCCTTGTATTGGTGTCCTCAGTACCTGGGGTCCAGTGCCTGCACATAGTCACTTAATAAATGGATTTTGATTGAGATGTGTGAGTTGTGGTATAGTCTAAGAAGACAAGTCAGGGAAGTGAAAGCCTTGAGTCATTTTTATGGTTGTACATATGCACATTTCTGTAAAGAAATGAGAATCCTCATTCATTATACTGTTCAGCTGACAGTAAAGAATTTGAAATGGGCGATAGCAGGAGAATGAAAGTAAGCAATAAAGGGCAGATTGATACCTTACTGTATCTGCCTCCTCTGTTCCTTCTCAAGTGCCACTGAAGCGATCTAGAAGAAGTCACACAACCATGCCAACTGCATACACCATTGGTTTCTGTTATCCAACTTTAACTGGGTCCCTGTTTCAGCAAAGTGGTCCTTTTATGCCTCCTTAATGGATTCTCTTTCATTTTCTTTCTTTTTCTTCTTCTTCTTCTTCTTTTTTTTTGCTTTTTGGAGGGTGGAAGGCAGGGCAGTTGGGATTAAGTGACCTACCCAAGGTCACACACAGGTCTAGTAAGTTAAGTGTCTGATTTGAATTCACTGCACCACCTAGCCTCCCCTATTTCATTTTCTTCAGAAGCTATTCTAAGCCTTCTCTCCCCAAGCCTCCCGCCCCTACACTCTTAGCTATGGACCTTGGCTTTTATTTTACCAAGAAAATGGAGATAATTCTGTATTTCTTCTTCTCTTTGTATCAGAATCACTCGGCATCCCCCATTGCCTCTTTCTTTTCCCCAGACTTCGATAATGAGGTGGCTTATCTTGCCCAAGCCAATCCCATCTCTTCCTCTCTACTAACACATTGCCCTACTTTTATTTCTTCACCTCAACTCCTCAGTCTTCAACATCTCTGCCATCTTCGTCTTCTTGTTTCTTCCCTTCTCCCTTCAAACATGCCAAAGTCTTCCCCATCCTTTAAAAATAAAAAAAAAAAACAACATTCACTAGACCCTACTATATCCTCCCTTCCTTAACCAAACATTTAAGAAAAGTAGTCTACAAAGGGCACCTCCACTTCCTCTTAATTCACTTTTCTTTTTTTTCTTTTTTTGTGATTTTTTTTTTAACTTTTGTTTCTTTTTAGCTTATATCATTCATTTCCATGAGATTTGATTTGCAAATTTTCTCCCTGTCTTTCTCCTACCCACCACCCCAAAACAGCGATCCCACTGTATACCTCCTCCCCCAGTCTGCTCTCTCCTATATCCTCCCCCATCACCCCTCTGACTTTCTGGTAGGGCAAGATGGATCTCCCTACCCCAGTACCTGTATATTTCCCTCCTTCCTATTCTGCCCTCTTAATTTGCTTTTCAGCCCTTTGCAATCTCACTTCCAACTTCATGCAACTCAAACTCTTCTCTCCAAAGTTACTAACGATACCTTAATTGCCATATCTGATGGTATTTTGAGAGTAGATTTGACCTACTTTATTTCCTTTGATTCTGTTGGCCACCCTCTTATGAAATGTAAAGATATTTTCTATAAGGAAACTGGAAGACATCTTGCCTTTTGTCTAGCTGAAGATCAACAGAGTGCCTGGTAACCTTTGAAAAGCTAGCTTGTCACCTCTTGGACTCAGCAGAGACAGGAAAACCTTATGGAATGTGAATGCTAGTAGTATGGAGAAGAGAAAGAGATGAGATGTTGAGAAGAAAATCTCTGTTGTTCTTGCCGCTCTACCAAGGGGAAAAGAGAGGGAGAAGGTACATGGAGATTTCTCTTTCCTTTTCTGCGTCTAGGTGGTCTGCTTGCCTAGACACCACCCCAGCAAAAGAGACTAGACCAAGGGAGTTTAGGTTGGAGACATCTCCAAGGAGTTTGATTCTTGGTGGCAGAGAAGAAATCTGTTTGAACAGAGTGCTGAACTTGGAGTCAAGAAGACTCATCTTTCTGAGTTCAAATCTGGCCTCAGACATTTAATAGCTCTGTGACCCTAGGCAAGTCACTTAACCCAGTTTGCCTCAGTTTCCTCATCTGTAAAGTGAGCTGGAGAAGGAAATAGCAAACCATTCTAGTGTCTTTGCCTAGAAAATCCCAAATGGGGTCACAGAGAGTCAGACATGACTGAAAAACAGCTGAACACATAGAGAATTATCCCTATCATTCAAGATACAAGCTTCATAGAGAAGCAGGCCAGGGAATCCAGCTCAGCATCTCACCTAGCAGAAGCAGTGTGCTCAGGTAGAAACAGCGTGAGGATGGAGGAGGAAAAATGATGTTAGGGCTCTGTAGTACGTACCAACAGGCATCACCTGCCTTGACCATGTGTGAACTTGTAAAATGTATAGCACTGAAGTGTCATTGGCACAAAGTTTTACATTTTAAAAAGATGCACATGGAGGACATGCACCATTATAATGTATTTCAGGTCCTGAGAAAGAGCAGGAGGTGCAACATGATTCAGATCAAGTTATTACTGGTCCTAGAGAGGCTGATTTGCAGAAAAAGGAGGCAGCGACACCTCTTGTTGCTCCCAGGGTGGGATTTACTTTTTGAAGCTATTTAGCCATTCCCCAATTAAGGGCTGCCCTTTTGCTTTTCTGTTTTTTGCTACTATAAAAAGAGGTTCTGTGTCTTTTTCTGTCTTTCTCTATATAGATATTACATCTGTCTGTCTAATCTATCAGTCAATCACTGTATGTATCTGTGTATCTATGTATCTTTGTGTCTCTTCCTGTGTATCTATGTATCTATTTGTGTATCTGTGTATATATATCTACATGTCAACGTATTTATCGATACACAGACATCTACATAGGGACCTGTCTGTCTCTCTATGCTGTTCCCTATATATGTCTATATCTATATATACATATATCTCTATAGATATGTCACCCATCAGTCCCAGCTTTTGCATAACCTATCCCCCCCATCCCTGGAATGTATTGTCCCCTCTCCCTTATCTCAGAAAGTCCCTAGCCTCCTTCAAAGCTCAGCTCAAGTCAGAAGTCACTTAAATTTTATTTTGTTTTAAATTTTCTGTGTGCATACTGTTTTCCTTTTTAGTAGACTGTAAACTCTTTGAGAGCAGAGTTTCTTAGCACAGTAGGCTCTTGATAAATCCTTATTAAATATGGAATATTATAATAGCAGAGAGAATGATTACAGTTCTTTGCCCAAAGATTCCTTTTATATTTTCCTTCCCCTTCCCCCAGTAGATTCTTTTTTTTTTTTTTAAGTAGAGTAGAATGTTTACATCCTCATTGCTGACTGGCATTAAAGGATTATGGAAAGAATTTTCTATAAATCTGCCTTTTCATCTGTGTTTAGATTTTGAAAAGCTTATGAAATGCAGAAATAGCTAAGCCAGTGTAAAACTTCCCCTTTGTCCAGATAATTTTCATCCTAGTGAATCTGTAGTTGTTATTGTTGTTTTTTATGAATAAATGCAATGTTGGTGAGCGCTCATGCTGGTGAAGAAGAAAGTTCAGTTGATCAGGCATTTTAAATACCTACTATGTATCAGACACTATAGTAGGCGCTAGAAACACAAAAATGAAAAAGAAACAATCCCTGAATGCAAGGATATTACCATCTATGTACATAATCTAAGTGGGTACAAAATATATACAAAGCCAGTACAAGGAAATTTGGGGGAGCATGTGTTAGCTTTTGGGGTGTGGGGATCAGGAAAAACCTCATGTAGGAGGGGGGTACCTGAGCTGGGTTTTGAAGGTAGCTAGGGGATTCTGAAAGAAGACATGAGGAAGAATGCATTCTACAGAGATGGGAGATGTACTGTTATAGGAACAATGTCAAGGATACAGAATTAAGTCTGGAAAGCTATGGGATGCTTGTGAGGGACTTTAAATTCTCACAAGAAGAGTTTGTGTTTGAATCGTAGACTCAGTAGAGACCACCTTGAACATATTCAGAAGAGGAGTGTTGTAATGAAGTCTGTACTTTAGGAAGAATCATGTTAGCATCTGAGTGAAGGATGGATTGGAGAGAGGAGTTGGGAGTGCCAATTAAGAGTTTGTTGCAGTAGTGTGGGGGATGAAACTGCGGGAATGGAGAGAGGGGAGAGACATAAATGAGAGCTGGGAAGGTAGAACAGACAAGACTTGGTGACTGGAAATTGAAGGGAACAGAAGAATTTGAGAATGACCCCAAGGTCAAGAACTTGGGTAACTGGAACGCTAATGTTGACCATTAACAGAAAGGGAGAAATTTGGAAGAGGGAGGAGTTTTGAAGGGAAAGATAATAATGAGTTCAGTTTTTGGACCTGCTGATTCCAGGGCAATTCAGGTGGAGAAAATCAGCAGGCAGTTGGTATTAAGGGACCACAGTTCAAGAGAGAAATTATAGATTTGTGAGTCATCTGCACAGAAATAATTGAACCCATATGAGGTAAAGAAAATTAGTGTCTACAGTGAGGAATGTATTAACAAATCTATACATGAAAATATTGACTAAGTTCATTCAGTCATCACTGCCAGGCTGCTGCTTAATATACAAGACTAGAGAATGAAACAATTAGTACAGATGATCAAGGGATGCAGAATTTTGATTTTCAGTGTTTTATTGACTAAAATAAAGTCTTTTATCTCAGAAGCCAGCCTTCGTAGACACTCATGCACACATGAGTTCACCTAATTGTGTTTTCACACATTTTTACACAGGTTCATAGAGTAAGCAACCCATGAGAAAAAGGGGAAAGGATAGTGAACAGATAAATGCTCATTGCTGTCATGGACAAGGGGACATTCTTGTCGAGTATGATTTGGAATCCTCTTGAGAACTTTCAGGAAGTGATTAAGATACTCTGTGTTCACTTTGATTTTAAATTAATTTAATTTTAATTTGATTTAATCTAAGCAATTTTATAATTTCTTGAAATATGGTATTCAGATTTTTTGTTTGCCCATGGTTTTTAGGGAGCCTGATCATTCTTTTAAATGATCTCTTCTTGAACTGTTTACCAGGTGAGTTGCTTTGGATAATAGATTCCTTACATTTCTTCTATTTTTTTTTCCTAGTCTTTGACTTTGTTCACATATTTCTTATCAGAGTTGCTTAGCTTCACTCTGTTTTTCAGGGATTCAGCTATTTGTATAAAGTTTTTCACTTTTTGTTTTAAGCTATTTTTTCTCCTTTTTTTTCTTCCACAACTCTAATTTCACTTATAATTTCATTTTTAAAAATCTCTCACTTCATTGCTTCCAGCTATTCTTGTAGTCCTTGAAACCAAGCTATTTCTTTTTCTGAATAATCGAGGTGAAGTTGCTCCTTTTCTCTTGGTTTCTCTTAATTCATAATATTTCTTCATTGTGTTCAATTTTTTGTTTCTTTATGTTTTCATCCTCAGTTTCAAGCGTGGGACTTTGTGCTGTGGTCACCCCCACAACTCTCAGAGGGATTGAGCGGGTCTATCTATAGCTTACTATGGCTTTTGACACTGACCCCCCCCCCCCCCCCCCAGGCCTTTTGGCTTATAGGTGCACATGTTGCCTTTTCTGACACATCCACCTCTTCTGTCTTTCTGTGGCTTCCCTTCTCACCAGGAGGCTTTGGGAATTTTGTTTTTCCTCCTTGCAGCCAAGGAGAGAGTTCAATTTGGTCCATTAGTCTCTTTTTTGTCTTGGTTCTGACTCAGGAGCCACTCAAAAGCTCCTCCCTACAAGGGAAGATCTGAGCAAGCTTATCAGACATCAACTTGAAGAGCCCATTAGGCTGGGTACACTTTACATGTGGCTAAGGATGGGCTCTCATTGACCAGTTGAAGAATTAGAATTAATGTGCAGATTTATGGAAGATGGTAGTTAGCATATCAGTTATACAATATCCTGGAGTCTTTTAAGAAGTACCTAACAGAATAATGACCTGCTTTGGAAGACCCAGATTCAAATTTTACCTGTAACATATTAATTGAGTCTGTGAGCAAGTCACTGCAGCATTTCTCAAGGTCCTGGGTAACATTCAATAAATCGTAGACTCAGTTCATAGAGAACAGCCTGATCTGTCTGGGGTTCCCTCCATAATAAAATCACAGGTCCAGGATTCTTTCTCTTTCCCTTCCCCCCAGACTCTTTTAAGGAATGGCCAGCACATACATGTGGGACTACATCTAGCTGATGAAATGTCATTTTACTGGCCAAGACAATGTGGCACTAAACCTTAAGCCCCAACTCTAGATATGGATAATGAAATTATCTAATAACTTAATTAACTGATTCTATTTTGGGGACTGGCATATATATTGGCAACTAAAACTCTGCCTCCTCTGTTGCCTTCTAAATGAATTATTTGGAGAAGCAGCGCTGAGGGGAGAGGATTCTGTGTGTTCCATCAAAGTGAAATAGACCTGTGTTCCTGTGTTATCCATGTTGAAATTTTGCATTGAACACTCACTTGTCAAACCTTGGCTCTCAAAGCTCCAAAAGGTTAGCCCTTACTCTGTCCTTCAATCTAAGTAGGAGATCTGGGCTGCTGGAACAGTTTTCTGTTGCTTTCCAGCTCTGTATTGCTGATTTCTGAATTTCATTTAAAACTGGGCTTTCAAGAAGTGAAAGAGAATCTCCTTTAAGAAATTCTAACCACACAGCCCCAGTGGTAATAGTGCAAGAGAGGATTGCACCAGATGGTTTCTGTGGGCTCTGTATTGTGCCCTGGGACCGGAAGGGCACCACGCCAAGCCTAGCATCAGGTGATAACTTTACTTCTTTGCAGGTGCTTTGCTTCCCAAGTTAATTTTTGAATGCAAAGTGTTGAAGTTGTCTATTTATGCTTCTTACATAAGATGAGAGGTACGAATTTGGAAAAGAAATTAGGCCATTACTTGGCCAAGTGATGCAAAAGCAGTGTAATTCAAAGGTTAGAGAATTAGTTACAGATATGGACGTGCTTTTTTCTGTTGTTTGCTGAGACAGAAAGAATGTGGCCAGTGCTGGCCAGCAAGACAGTGTTTAAAATGCCAGTTGATGGCTGTTAGCTATCCAGCAGTTAAGTGATGCAAGCCCTGTGCTGAGTTCAGGAGACACAAGAGGCAAAAATGGCCCAAGCCTTCAAGGAGTATGTATTGTAATGGGGGATCTAACATGGAAATACCTAGGTACATATAAGATATCTGCAGAGTCGATGTAAGGCAGTATGGAAGAGGAAAGTCACTAGCAGCTGGGGGGACTGCAAGTAGCCCCTTGGTGGATGTGGTACTTGAGTTGAGTCCTAAACAAAGCCAGGGAAATCCAGAGGGAGCAGAATGGTGAGGGGGCTGAGCATTCCAGCTGTGGGTGATAGTCACCAATGAGGCACAGAGCTGAAAGAAGCCTGACATATGGCAGAATTTAAGGAGAGTTAGTAAGAAGGTATAAGAAGATACTTGAAGGGAGAAAGCTTATGAAGAACTTTAAATGACAAGCAGAGAAGTTGCTTTTTGATCTTGTAAAGGTAATAGTGGAGCCCCTGGAGCTCACTGAGCAGGGGTATGACACAATAGTGCTATGCTTTAGAAAAGCTGGAGAGAGACCAATTAGGAGGCTATTGTGATAATCCAGAGAAGTGATAAGGGCTTGAGTTAGGCTTGTGACTATGTCAGTGTCAAGGAGATGTAAATGTTAGGTAACTGTCTGTGAGAAACATGCTTGTGGAGTTACAGGATTTCCCAGGCAGGGTCAGGGAGTTAGCCCAAATGAGTTTCCACTGTCCACTGCTTCCTTGGGGGCCTTTAGGAAGATCAGCAAACCTCTTCTCACTAAAAGAACTCAGGAACAGTGTGCAGAGGAAGATGTTTATCATGCTTCCAGCAATGAAACCGGCTTGGTGCTCACTAGGAACACATCCACACTGATACAGAAGCAGCAGTGAGATTCTACAGTTCTGTCCTTTTTGGTAGACTTAGGGTTGGGCACATTCCTCACTTTATTTCCCTACATTCCCTCTATATATACAGATTATATACAGATTACATATGTGAGGATACCTGTGATCTGGAGTGACCTCTAAGGTCCCAGCTGGGTGCCACACCCCAACTTTTCTAGATCCCTCTGGCCATTGTCATAGTTCCAGGAAGGTCTTTGTCTTAGTAATACAAGATAAGTGAGCTTCTCCACAGTTATCAATTATCTTCCAATAATTTTTGTGGGAGCAAAACAAGGTAGCATAATATCCCTTCTTACACTGTGAAGGTAGAAATGATAAGATTTGGCTACTGGGGTGCCAGATTCCATGGGATGAATCAGAGTGAGGAGTTGAGCATGACACAGAAGTTGTAAACCTGGGAGGATGGTGATTGTCTTGATGATGATAGAGAAGTTTGGGAAAGTTTGGTGTTTTTTGAGAAAAGAGAGTGAGCTTTGTTTTGGAAATATTGAATCTGAGGTGCCTGTGGGACATCCAGTTAGAGATATAGCCCCATCTATGATGGGCAGTTAGGGTTAGCTAGGTGATACAGTGAATTGAATGCCAGCCATGAGTTCAAATCCAGCCTCAGACACTAGCCTTGTGACCCTGGGCAAGTCACTTAACCGTGTTTGCCTCAATTTCCTCATCTGGAGAATAAACTGAAGAAGGAAATGGCAAACCACTCCAACATCTTTGCCAAGAACACCCAAAATTAGGTCACAAAGAGTTGGACATGACTGAAAAAAAGACTAAACAACAACTGTAACCTAGGATAGAAACAAGGCTTGGATATATAGATCTGAATAGAGATGATCATGGAGCTCATGAGATCACCAAGTGACATAATTAGAAGCAAAAATAAATTAATGAATACATAAAGGAATAAATATAATTGTAGGGGTACACCCACAATTAGTGAGAGTATGGCATGAACCAGCAGAGTAGACCAAGAGGTCTCAGATAAGGAGAACTAACAGAGAATGGTGTCATGAAAACCTAGAGAGGAGAGAGAATCCAGGGGTAGAATGTGATCAAGTGTAGCTTCACATTGAGAACAGAAATCCCAAGAAGCCTTGATTCATCTGTTAGAGTAAGAGGGCAACAAGTTTGGCCAACAAGTTACTGATATTGAGGCTGATTTGGAAATGATACCCTGCTTACATTTGGAATGTGATATCAAATTTTATGTTTTTTTAAACTTTTAAAATTTCAAAATTTATTTTAATTTTTTTTTAATTTAAATTTTTAAAAGATCTCTTTGCCTTTTAATTTCCAAGATCCATGTTAATGAGGAACTAGATTTGCAAAGTCAGAACAAAGTGAGATCTGCCCCACCCAGGGCTTCAACAAAATGATCTTTCCAGATTAGGGAATCCACAGTAGCCCACCTTAAATGCTCCATCACCATGCACATTTTTGTTGAGAAGAGAGGAGCTGGTTTAAAATTGCTTCCTTAAAAAAAATAACATAACTGAAATATTTTAGTACATAATTTTGAGGCAAAGAATTAAATGGAAGCTGGCTTGTTGTTTCATATACCAAGTATTGTGTGAAGGGAAGAAAAATATGCTTTAAACTGGTTTTGCATCATCTTTCTCTACAAATCTATTAATAACCAAACCAAGGCTTTTGTCCAAACAGAGGGGGTGGCAGTGGGGGAACCTTGCCAGAGCTCCAAGTGAGCAATTCCATTATGAAAGCACTGTGGTTTGGTATGACAGAAAGTATAGAAAACGATGAATATTGCTTTTTCTGCATGTCTTAATGCTTATGGTGTCTTACATTTCTTTTAAGCCATTAACCTGCTTTTCCTCTAACTATAATTTGCATTTTCCTTGCTGTGGGGGGGTTCAGATAAAAGATATAGCCCCCCTGATTTAAATAGTTATAATTAGAAATGGCCTGCAGTTTGGGAAGAGTTAATCTTGGCTATAAACACTAATTGAAATGCCTAACTTACTTATGATTGCTTTAGGGAGGGAGATATGTATACTGTAATAATGGGTAGTAGGTTTGGTTTTGTTTTTTTTAGGTAGCAGACTTTTTATAGTGAATATTACAAATTCTGTCGCAGGAAGGTTGTAAAATTAATAAAGTTAGATGAATTTGTCAGGTTTATCTGCAGGCAATTGGAATAATCCAACCCTTAGAACAGATGGTAATAAGCTAATAAGACTACCTTTAACAATTTAAATCCTTGTATGAATGGATTAGCTCTACCCCATTAGCTCTATTGGGCTGCTAGGTGGCCCAGTGGATAAAACAACCGGGATTGTATTAAGAAAGACTCCTCTTCCCCAGTTCAAATGTGACTTCAGACACCTGCTGGCTTTGTGATCCTAGGCAAGTCACCTAATTCTGCTTGCTTCAGTTTCCTCATCTGTAAAATGAGCTGGAGAAGGAAAAATGACCAAACCACTCCAGTATCTTATTTTTTTGTGTGTGTGGTGGCAAGAAATGCAGTGAGGGGAATGCCCATCAATTGGAGAATAACTGAAGAAGTAATGATATATAAATGTAGTGAAATGCTGTTGTGCCATAAGAAAAGATGAAAAGGGTGGTTCCAAAGAAACCTGAGAAGACTTGCATGAAATGACGTACAATGAAGAGAACCAGGCTTTAGACAATAACAGTGACCTTGAAACAGCTTTGAAAGACATGAGAGCTCTGATCAATGAAATGACCGACCATAGTTGACCAAAAAATGATCATAGGAAATTATGAAAAGGGAGCTATAGCTATGAAAGGAGAGCATTAATGCCACTACTGTACTTTGTGATTTTGCCTCAAGTTTGCCAGAAACAATTTTATTTATCATTAATCTATATCCAAGTAATTTCTGCTTTGGGGAGAAGGATATCCAAATGTCTCCCTTCCAACATGACTTTTAAAAGCTACAGGATAATTTTCGGTAATATTTGTAAGGATCTTGAATGGGGAGAAATATGTCAAAGTGCAATTTGGGTTAACATTCCAGAATTGTTGAGTTAACCAAATCTCCATTCTGTTCTCTTCTGAACTATTTCTGTCAATTCTCGGAGTTAAACAGAGGGACTGCCTCCTATCCATCCATTTCTCAGTGGAGAAGGTGGTGGCAGTGGTGATGGGGAGGATAAGAATTTGAATTTAGACAGTATTTGTTAAAAGGTTTGGTGCTACCCTTAATCCATTAACTAAAAGCGTTTTTTGTCTGATCACCCACATTTCTGGGGGCTTTTCAGGGGAGTCACGTACTAGAAAGGACTGTGAAGGAAAATGTTATTAATTTTTCAGTGTTACTAAAAAAGGAAGTTTTTAATAGGCTTCCATTGAGCTTTCTTCTGTAGGGTCAGAGGTCCAGGCAGGGAAGGCTTGCTGGATGGAGTTGGCATCAGAATTGGCCTTCAGAGGAAAGGAGATGCTTCTAAACAGGTAGAACTGGCTACAGAGGGTTCATGTCAGGAGAGCCCATGTCAAGGCATGGGCAAATAGCCAGAGCAGTAGTCTAGGAAGGAGAGGGGACAGGATGGGAATAAGAGAGAGGACTCCAGTCTGGCTGACACAAGAGTATATATGAAGCCAAGTCATCTGAGACATTATTAAAGACCATTATTGAAAGCAGTTATTTCTGTGCAATTAGTTATCATTCTCTGCACTCAAAGAGACAAATATCCTATAGGATGTGAATCTAGGAGCACTAAATGTAAAGAATAACTTTGGGAGAGAAAAATTATAAATTTGCTATAAAATTAGGTTATTCTCCCTAATTTTGTTGTTTTGAAAAAAAATGTGAATTGTCATTAGAATAAAATATTTAGGAAAATGGTCCATTTGTGACTTCACAACAGAAATGGATATATGAAAATTTTTATTTTATTAGATTCAGGGGTGAACTATCACAAGAAAAATCTATGATAAATGAATAAAACTGAGATTGTTTATCCCAGAGCAGAGATAACTAAGGGATAAATTAATGGGAACCACAATACAGTGAGATGAACATAAACTTAAATGTGAAGAATTTGAAATTGAAAGGGAAAAATTTAAGATTCTGTGGTTATTCTACCTGGACCAGTAAATCTCATAATATTTACTAGGTGGCCAGAAAACAAGATCATGGCGAAAACAAACACGCATCCCTGTTGACTATGACCCTCTCTCCAGAAATAACCTGGAGTGGAAGGGAAATATGAAGGTTCATCCTGAAATATTTTTGGATTGTTAAAGATGTAGTTAGGTTCTCCAAAAAAAAAAAAATTATTAAAGCCCAGAAAAGCTTCTCTTTTATTCTCTTTACTTCTCCATCTTGAGATGTTGCCCTTTGGGACAATGGACTCAAATAACATGAGAAGTTTTTTCTTTTAGAGTTAGGAATCCAATTTAATACATTAAAGTTTTGAGAAATGCACAGGGAAGCCATGCTTGTGTTTAGAGATCATTGGAGCAAGGAGGAACAAAGAGGTTTATGTTAACCATACAGGTACAGGTTTCCTTATCTTAACCTGCTAAGTGGAGCAGATTTTTGTGATAGGATAATGTTGCATTTCTATCCTCATTGATAGATACAAGTCAGTATCAGTTTGGTTGACTCTAGAATCTTTCCTGTTCGACTATTTTATTTACCCTAGGAGTTTTGAATGTAGGGTCTGTGACCTCTTTTTTTAAAAAACATATATTGATAACTGCGTTTCACTATAATTCATTTTCCTTATAATCCTAGGTATTTTATTTTACGCATTTAAATAAATTATTTTAAGAGGAAATCCATCAGTTTTACCAGACTGCCAAAGGGGGTCCTTGACACGTAAAAGGTTAAGAACCCTTGATTTTCTCATACTTTATCTTCCTATTATTGTTTCACTTCCCTTAATGTAGCTGTTGACAAAATGTCATTTACAACATCAAGTATCCCTTGTGGATTCAGTATAGGAATTTGACGATGAGAAAGGTCACAGGGATCTCCAGTCACTGAACCCAGGTTTGAATCCAGACTCTACACTTTACTAACTATGTTAACCATAGGCAGGATACCCTCTCTGGCCCTCAATTTGGTCATCTATAAGATTAGGATAACGTCCTTTGGGCCCCTTTCGAGGCTCCTTCCAGCACTGTATGTGTGATCTTGTTCTCTGTTGGACCCATTTGAAATTGTTAGGGTTTTTTTTTGTTTGTTTTTTACTTAAAGTTTGAATGAATGAATTCATTGGTGGAAGGAAGAAGAAAAAAAAGGGCCCAGTGAAAGAACAGATGAGTTGGCAAGATACTGAGATAGCCCTAGTTTCCTGGTTGATGGCAAAATGGGATGTCAAGCATGGTCTGGGAATGGGTAGGTATAGTGGATTGGGTGAGTTTTTCATTTATTCACGCCATTGATGAATAGCTCAGACTCCAGGCAGAATTCTAAACCTGATGCCCCAGGAAGAAGGGAGGGTATGGTCTCCAGAAGTCTGCTACAGAGGGATCACTGTTCTAGGCAAAGAGGAGGGGTAAAGTAGAAGAGGGTGGATTACAACATGCCATCGTAGCCCTGACTTCCCAGCAAATGACCAGATGGGATGCCTTTCATTATTGTGTCCGCCCATTTCCAGTATGTCTCACTCTCATTCAATGAACCTTTCCATATTATATGTAAGAAAACAGGCAAACGATGAATCAAGAAAGCCACCGTGTTGTACAGCACAGACAGCATTCCACCATCATTATCTCTGATTTCTCTAAGGAAAGAAAGGAAGTATGTTAGCAAGTATTTATGAAAAGTGCCTACGACACACAAGGCACTTGTGTTTGGCTTACAGAGACAGAAACAAAACAATCTTTGCCCCCACGCCACGGGCCCAAGAACATTTTAGACTCGGTCATTAGATAGATACCTAAATAAAACACATCAGGACTACCAAGAGATTATGCCAAAGTTGTGTTTCCTTTGATTAGAAAGCCATCAGCCTGTTAGGTAAGAGTTTATCTGTGTCATAGCAGAGCATTTGACAAAAGTGTTTCAAACACGAAAAGATGGAAAGCGGTCAATTAGACAGTAGTATAGTTTGGGTAAATCAGAACTAGTTGAATGGCTACATTAAAATAGTAGTCATTAATGGTTCAGTGTAATTTCAGTGGAGGGCCATGAGGATTTGTACATAGCCTTTTTTGTTGTTGTTTTAAACTAAATTTTCTTGGGGCACCTAGGTGGCACAGTGAATAGCGCACTGGCCCTGGAGTCAGGAGGACCTGAGTTCAAATCTGGCCTCAGACACTTAACATTTACTAGCCATGTGACCTTGGGCAAGTCACTTAACCCCAATTGCCCTATCTTCCCTCTCCAAAAAGCAAGACAAAAAAAAAAACACCTAAATTTTCTTTAATCAACAGCTTTAAAAGCAAATTCAATTTTCCCTTCTACCCACCCTTCTTCCCCCACCCCCCAACCCTGGAAGAACAAATAAACCAACCCTTACAAAAAATATGCACAGTTGAGCAAAACAAATCCCCACATTGGCCCTGTCCAAAAATATATCTCCTTCTGCACACTGAGACCATTGCCTCTCTGACCGGGGTGGGTAACTGTTCATTTTTGGCCTTCTTCAACTGTGGTCGGTCATTTCATTGATCAGAGCTCTCATGTCTTTCAAAGGTGTTTCAAGGTTGTTCTTATTGTCTAAAGCCTGGTTCTCTTCACTGTGCATCATTTCTTGCAAGTCTTCTCAGGTTTCTTTGGAACCACCCTTTTCATCATTTGTTATGATGAATAGCATTTCTTATGATCAATAGCATTCCACCACCTTTATGTTCCATTTTTATTCAACCATTCCCCACCTGATGGACACTCCCTTCATTCCATTTCTTTTCCAGCACAAAAAAAAAAGCTGCTGAGTCATTTTCTTCTTTTTTTGCTCTATTTAGGTTATAGGCCTCGTAATGGTATCACTGAGTCAAAGGGTGCTCGCAGTTTATTAACTTTCTGGATGTAGTTCAAATGACTTTCCCGGGATAAGAAGATGATAGGTCCTCTGCCCTGGTCAGATCACACATTGAACACTAACTTCAGTTCCAGGCACCATTATTTAAGAAGGGTATTTACATATGAAGAAGTGCTCTAAATCACTTTTGATAAGAAAAATGCAAATTAAAACAATTCTGAGGTACCGCCTCACACCTGTCAGATTGGCTAAATGACAAAAAAAGGGAAGGTGATAAATGTTGGAGGCAATGTGGGAAAATTGTGATGCTAATGCATTGTTGGTGGAGTTGTGAACTGATCCAAACATTCTGGAGAATAATTTGGAACTAGGCCCAAAGGGCAACCAAACTGTGATCCCCAGCCCCTTTGATTCACCAATACTGCTACAAAGTCTGTATCCCAAAGAGATCATAAAAAAGGGGGAAGGACCTAACCTACAAATACAAAAATATTTATACTTTTCGTGGTGGCAAAATATTGGAAACTGAGGGGATACCTATCAATTGGGGAATGAACAAATTATGATATATAAATGTAGTAGAATAGTATTGTTCAATAAGATTTCAGAAAAATCTGGAAAGACTCATTTGAACTAATTCGAAGTGAAATGAACAGAGCCAGGAAACCATTGTATACAGTATCAACAACATTGTATGATGATCAACTATGAATGACATAGCTCTTCTCAGCAACACAATGATCCAAGACAAATATTAAGTACCAAGTACAAAGATGATAACAAAAGATGGAAAATGCTATCCATATCCAGATAAAGAACTGATGGATTCTGAATGCAGATGGAAACATACTTTTTTCATTTACTTTATTTTTTGTGTTTTTTTTTCCCTTTTGATCTATTTCCTCTTTCACAACTGTGACTAATATGGAAATCTGATTTACATAATTACACATATATAACCTATATCAAATTGCCTGCCATTTCAGGAAGAGGAAAAAGAGAAGGAAGGAGGAAGGAAGAAAAATCTGAAACTCAAAATCTCATAAAACTGAGTGCTAAAAATTGCCTTAACATATAATTGGGAAGAAAAATAAAATACTGTTTAAAAAAAAGAATTTTGATAAGCTGGAGAATATCTAGAGGAAGATAGTCAAGATGGTAAAGGGCCTTGAGTTCATGTTACATGAGCAGTTGAAAGAAGTGAATTTAGCCTGGAGAAGAGAAGACTCAGGCTGGTGAAGAAAGTGGTAGCTGCCTATTTAGGTATTTGTTGGGCTGTCATGTAGAAGATTTATTGTGTTTGGCCCAGAATCAATCAATAGAAGTTTCAGAGGGAGCAAAAAAATGTCAGGAAAAGGGCTAATAATTAGTGCTCTTTTAAAGTGAAATGGAACAAGGTGATGGGCTCCCCATCTTCAGGTGGTCTAGATGACCACTGGTCAGGTGTGTTATAGTAGATATTCACCTTCAGATGTTAGTTAGATCAGCTGATCACTGAGGACCCTTGAAATTCTGTGATCCAAGGAACTTATGTAATGTATGGAAGTCCCATGTGTGCATTTATATGGTAAATAGAAGTACCAGCAATGGTGGGGCAGGGGGGAGGAATCAGGACAAGCCTCCTACAAGAAAGGGCACTAGAGCTGAGCATTGAAGTAAGCTAGGTCTTCTGAGAGGCAGAGGTGAGGCGGGAGTGCATGCCAGGCATGTCATCATACAAAATTACAGAGACAGGAAATGGAATGTCCATGTAGGAGAAGTATTGAAGGGATTGTAGATATGGAGCTAGAAGAGACTACAGAGACCACATTCCTCTCTATTTCCAGATGGGAAAATGAGACTCATGGAGAGGAGTGACTTGTTCAGGGTCCCTCCCCCCCCCACACCCCCCCCCCCACATCCCCAGAGGTAGGATTTGAATCCATGCCCTTCAGTTCCAAAGTCTTTTTCTTTCCACTGTATTTTAGATGTATGATCAGTCAGTTTGACCAGACTCTGAGATGACCTAAGTAGTATATGTTAAGTCTAGAATGATAGCCTAGAATCAGATGGTGAAGGGCTGTAATGGCCAAACAGAGGAGTTGCCATTTTGATTCTAGAGATAATAGGGAACTACTGGAGGTTTTTTGAGAAGAGGAATAACAAAATTGAGTCTGTGCTTTTAAAATAGTACTTTTGTAACTGTGAAAGAGGAGTTAGAGAAGGGACACAATTAGGGGGCTATTAAGGTAGGGTAGGTGAGAGATGAGGATTTGAACTAAAGTGGTGGCTGTATACGAGTAGAGAGAAAGGGATGGATGTGAGAGTTGTCATTGTAGGCTGGAGGAGACTTGGCATCAGATTGGCCATGGAGGTGGGTGAGAGAGGAGTGAAGAGTGGAGGATGTAGAGGTTTTGGAAAGATGGTAGCACTCTTGAAACAGGAAATTAGAATGATAGGGGCAAATTAGCTTGAATTCTTTATTTTACATGTTGTAGATAATGAGGTTTTTTTTGTACCTGAAATGCATAAGTTTCAATGCATCTTAAATGGTTTATGGACTCCACATGTTGATATTTTCCTGAAGAGGAAAGTGGTGCAGTCTAGCCAAGATATTTGTTTTCAAATCTTGCTTTTCTTGTTGTGCTGGGTCTTTTTTTCCCCCTAGTGACTGACTAGAACACAGGACAGCTTGTTTTTAAAACATTCACAATTTGAGTAGGCTGGCCTCAAACTGGCAACAGCCATTAGTTGTGTTACTGACTTTGAGAAATTACCTTTTTGGGGTGGCTAGGTGGCGCAGTGAAGCACCGGCCCTGGAGTCAGGAGGACCTACCTGAGTTCAAACCCAACCTCAGACATTTAACACTTACTAACCATGTGACCTTGGGCCAGTAACTTAACCCCAATTGCCCTACCTTCCCCTTCCAAAAAAGCAAAAAGAAAAAAAGAGAGAGAGAGAGAGAGAGAGAGAGAGAGAAATTACCTTTTTATTTCCAAATAGCCCCATTGACTCAATGACTTGCCCAACTCCTTTTGAAAATTAAATTTTATTTTCTCTTTTAAAGGTTGTTTAATTTAGTTCACCATCAACAAGTGTCTAAAAAAACTGTCTGGAAAAAAATCAGCTTAATTATATATCCATATTATTTGCAAAGCACTATTATATCCAGTATCTCAATTGATTCTTAAAATCTGTTGAGGTAAGTGTTGCAGGATTATCATGTCTATTTTGTAGACCAAAGCATTGAGGCTCAGAGAGATTAGATGGTCCCACTCCCAATAAATGGTGAAGTCACTGTCATTTTTCTAGTTTCTCAGGTTCATGGCCTTAGCGTTATCTTCAGCTCCCAATTCTTCTTCGTATCACATATTTCCAGTCATTTACCAGGTCTTATATGGGTACCTTCTTAACATCCCTCAGATCCATTCCCTTCTCCTGACTCACACAGCCACACCACTTAATTCAGGCCCTTATTGTTCCCACCTGAATTATGGCAAGAGCTTCTTAATTGGTCTGCATATCTCAAATCTTTTCCTAATCCAGTCCTCCCTATAGCTGCGAAGTTTGATGTAACTAAAGTCAAGAGTGGACCATGTCACTTGCCTACTCACTAAATTCCAGTGGCTTTCCCATTGCCTCTCAGATAAAAGATTAACTCCTTTTTAGCTTCCAAAGCCCTTTACAGCCTGGTCCCAATCTGGGGGGGACCAGCTTTATTGTACATGTTACTCCCCTTTCTACCCTCTATGATCCAGCCAAACTGGTCGTCTGAGAAGAGGCAGCATGACTGGTGTAATGGAGAGAGCACTGGACCTGGAATTAGGAAGACCTGAGTTCAAATCCAGCCTCAGATACTTCCTAGCTTTGTGACTCAGGACAAGTCACTTGACCTCTGTCTGCCCCAGGTTTTTACGTGTAAAATGGGGATCAAGATAGTACCTACCCTCCCAGGATGGTTGTGAGGGTCAAATGACTTAATATTTGTAAAGTATTTTCAGTAGTATCTGACCTTAGTACTTCATTCTCCCTCCTTCCTTCCATCCCTCCCTTCCTCTCTTCCTCCTTCCCTCCCTCCCTTCCTCCCTTCCTCCTTCCCTCTGTCCCTTCCTCCCTTCTTCTCTCCCTTCCTTCCTTCCTTCCTTCCTTCCTTCCTTCCTTCCTTCCTTCCTTCCTTCCTTCCTTCCTTCCTTCCTTCCTTCCTTCCTTCCCTTTCCCATTAGAGGATAAAATTCCTAGAGAATAGAGGATCAGCATTTTACTTTTCCAGATTCTGTTAAGAGCACCACCATCTTCCCAAAATCTCAGCCAGCCTTCATTCTTCACTCCTTTCCCTCACCCACCTCCAGGCCCAATCAATTGCCAAATCTTGTCCATGCTTAGTATTTTTATCGGTAGCACCCAGCATAGGAGCTGGCCAATTGATTGTAAGCTCTCTGAGGACGAGGAAGGCGCCCCTTGCAGAGCATTTGCAGCATCTTGCTTCTTTAGCATGTTTTTCTTACTGTTTCGTTTTCCAGGATTATATTTAATCAGCTGAGAGTAAGCAACAGGAAGCTAAAGAAAACTGTCTTTGGATCCAGTGAGTTAGTTGTGTTTCATTTTCTTAGTCCTGCCTTAAAGTCACATTAGTACAAATTTAGAAGACTTAGTTCCTTTGCTGTCTAAAGAATAACACCAATTGCTCCTGGATAGTCAGAGGGATAGAAAATTGTTTAAATTTGTAGCACAGAAAGAATAGTAAAAAAAAGAAAGTATTTTCTCACACAAAGGGTCAAGTATTGTTTGACTAGAGTGAAAACTCTAAAGGCTAGGGAAACTTTATTTTTTTAGCAGTGATTATTATAATAAAAATGTGATTCCAACAAGGGGTTTGGAGGCACAACCAGGACAGAGTCCTAAATAAAACTGGAGTTGAAAGAACCAGTTGCACATGTGTATGATCTCCTTAGAAACACAAACAAGAAATGTGGCCTAGTAGAAAGGGGTGCTAGATTTGGAATAAGGAAATGTAATGGGATTCCAACCCTGATTCTACCGCCTGCTGCTCATACAGCTTGTACTTGATCCTCTCCAGGCTTTGGTTTCTTCCTTCGTTTAAAATGAGGTGGTTTGACTAGATCTGGGGTCCTTAACAGGCTTGAGACTGGGAAATCTGTGAACTTAAAAAAATTTTTTTTGTTAACTCTTTCAGTATAATTCATTTCCTTTATAATCTTGTATAGTTTTTGCATTGAAAAGCATTATTCTGAGTAGGGTTCCATAGGCTACCAAAGGCACTAAACCTCTGGACAAGAGTTTATCTAAGATCCTTTCCAACATTAAACCTTTTATCCTCAGGGTCTCCTGTTTCTAAATGCTGATATGCTAAATTGACCATCTTGTATTTTGGTGTGGACTGTCTCCTTACCTGTGTGCCTTTGCCTGGAGGAAAAAAGGCTTGTTTCAGCCTCACACACACTTTGTTTCCATGGAATAGGGTCGGCCATTTATTTATTTATTTATTTGTTTGTTTGTTTGTTCATTCATTCATTCATTCATTCATTCATTTATTCATTCATTCCTTTCTTCCTTCCTCCTTCCCTCCCTTCCTTCCTTCTTCCCTCTCTCCCTCCCTTCCTCCCATCTTCCCTCTCTCCCTCCCTTCCTCCCATCTTCCCTCCCTCCCTCCTTTCTTCCTTCCTTCTTCCCTTCCTTCCTTCTTCCCTCTCTCCCTTCCTTCCTTCCTTCCTTCCTCCCTCCCTCCCTCCCTTCCTTCCTTCCTCCCTCCCTCTCTCCCTCCCTCCCACCCTCTGCCTTTGGAAGGCGCCTTCAGAGGAAAGGACCCAGTACAACATTTTATCCTTCTACCTCCTTCCCTCCTCCCCCTAAAAAGTGTGCCAGAAACATACCACGTATACCGGGGAGTAGATCCTTGATAAATAAAATGAATAAATAATGAAGATTCTCAGAGATGTTATAGATCTATTTAAAACTTAAACAAAGCATGCCAGTTTGGAGCTGGTTAAACATTAAATCCTAAGTTATTTGTGCAATGGCTTCCTCAGTAGCCAGTTATAAATCTTAGACCTCCTGTCAAGAGCCATCTTGCAGTAATTTCTTTCTAGCAATGTTGTCTGCACACGGGATCTTAGAGGCTCCTGTAATAGGAAGGAGGAGATGTAATTTCAGGAGTATTTCTCTCTTTGCCTGGCTTTGTCCTTTGTTAAAAATACAAACAGATCTAACCCAAAGTTAGGCCCGACAGTGATACGTAGCCATTCCTTTCTTGATTTGGACCTTCTTGTACTTTAACTCTCTCTTCTTTCTGATGTCACCCACTGACATTTCTGCTAATCGCTCCCTTCTTTCCATGCTGGGCATTTTAACATTTTAATTTACTAGCTCCCCAATCAGCCCATTACAGAGTCAGGGCTGCAATTTAGACCTCAGTTTGCTTCTGACTAGAGTTTCCTTTACCCCCTTCTGCTGTACAGACTCAATCCACAGGACTCCTTTTCCCCTGCTATAGGGACAAAGGCTTTTGGGTATTGGGTCATCCTAAGTCAGTGGTTCTCAACCTTCCTAATGCTGCGACCCTTTAATACAGTTCCTCATGTTGTGGTGACCCCCAGCCATAAAATTATTTTTGTTGCTACTTCATTAACTGTAATTTTGCTACTGTTATGAGTCTATCTGATATGCAGGATGTATTTTTATTGTTACAAATTGAACAAAATCCACAGGTTGAGAACCACTGTTCTAAGTCCTCTGTGCCACGTTAAGGGGGAAAGGTGGAGAATGCCTGTTACCAGGGCTGGAGATGGAAAGGGGTGGAAGGAAAAATATGTGTTCCTGGCACTCTGGATTAGAATTCTGAAAGCATTTTCCCACAGAAAGAGTTGGCAGGATAATAATAACTAAGAAGCACACATACACAATGCCCACATATGTGTACATTCATGCATGTATATGTGCACATATATTTACATGTGTTGTGCATTCATAGGATACATGCACACATATTTACTTATGTGTATGTT